>CM050412.1:1153689-1388995 GCA_027564155.1 Gymnocypris eckloni scoliostomus
ACAGTGTACAGGAGGACACCTGGTTCATCCTGAATGCATTTCACATGCTTCTTCTGTGTTTGCCATATGTTCTGCATTCTCTCGTGGTCCAAGAGAGGGACACCAAGATAGTCTCTGCCCTTTACTCCCATGAGCTCATTAAGAAGCTGTTCAATCATTATGATCGTCTGCCGCTCCCCTCTTGTACGCCTCCTGCAGTGCAATGCCAGTTTATCTTTGGTTATCTGCTGGTCCACTAGTTTTTCAGTGATCCCAGGAACACCTTCTCGTTTCAACTGTTCCCTCATAGTTTGACGCAGCAAGGCAACATCTCCACTGTTCCACTCAAAAATGCAGCTTGACAGTCTGGACATAAAGATGGAGTAAAGAGGATGTGCATCCTTTGTACACCCAGATGCCAGTCGCTGCATGAAGTGGTATATGTCAAGCTTTACAACCAGGTCTGGCCACCCACCAAATCTTTGTTTTAGTTTTGTCTGTCCTGTGCCCTCCCGACAACATTCACAGTCAACGTAGAGAAGCTGAGGAGGAGCCACATCAGCATCGCTGTACCTGCGGATGAGATCAGCAGCCATGGTGTCAAGTGCAGGACCCTCCTGAGCTGTCAGGACACTGATGAGGATTTGGCCCACCTCATTGCTCACAGATGTAAGCCACAAGGCGGTCCCCTTGGCAAGGCCTGATAGCTTCTTGGTGATCTGTGATCACACAGAAAAGAAAAAGAATGCCTAAAGCCCAAATATATATGTAAAATACTGAAATAATACAGTTTTTTTAAATATACAAAGCATTCATTTCATTTTCCATGTCTTTTTTGCTAATGTTGTATTTTAGACTTTTGTTTGTGAGGTAGGATTTTACAGTGGCAAGAGTTTAAAATATTTACCTTTTTTGTGGAGTCCATTTTTAATATACTGCCAAAGGTGGATGTTATGCTGGCTTTTATTTGATCTATTCTGCTGAAGATGTCTCGGCCATATACAGCCAGCATCCACCGTTGGGAAGGAACAGCCACTGGCTTAGGAGGGTCCTGGAACTTGACAGGGTGCAGGCTTGGCTGGACAGCAAAGTCTGAGCATGCGCCAAGGTAGCGACAAACACGCTTAAGCCACTCCTCGCTGTGATTTTCCCTCAGCTGCCTGACCAAGCGACTGGGGCTATTACCCAAGGTCCTCTCCCTCAGAAAACGGATCACCCGTATGTCACAGGCATATCTGTATTAAGAAACAAAGTGAAATATCGTGAAAAAATTGCGAACATTAAAACAAGCTAATTTATAGTGTGTTTGTATGACAAACATTTGTGACACAGGCTAAATCATTTCAGTATATTGACCTTCGTGTCAGGATCAGTCGGAACTCCATTCTGTGTGCCAAATCCAGCTGGTCCAAGATGGTCTTGCTGGTGGAAATATAACTCGTTTTGCAACCAGCTGAACTGCACCAGAGAGTCTCCGTGATCATCAGGTAGTACCTATCCACATCCAAAACATGGCGGGCTCTCTTGTGGGCTCCATAACCTGTGAGCTGTTTTCCACACACAGGACAGGACAGCCTTACCCGCCAAAGGTGGTATGGCATCCACAAGAGAAGCCGGTGTGTAAAAAAACGCTCTGGAGCAGGGGCCTGATGATAAATGAGCTGGATCATACCACAGCTTCAGGTCAGTGCGCAGCCGCTTGTTCTTCCACAGAGCAGATGAAATCCACTTCTGATCCTGAGGTGGTATGGTCCCCATCAGCTTTGCAGGCAGCCAGCCAGGCTCTGAACCAGGAGCAGTCTCCATGTCAGCTGTACGGTGAGCTGAGAGACCAACCACAGATGGAGAAGCAGAGGTGACAAAAAAAGAGGTGGCAGATGGAGAGGTCACAGGGGCAAGAGGAGCAGAGGAGGTACCAGAGGAGGAGGCGGCAGCTGACACTTCCTTTATAAATAAAAAAGGAAAGTACATATACATGATTGCAAGTCAAACATAAAGGAAGCTTATTTGAAGTTAAGTATCATTGTGAAGAAAACCACTTAATATAAGAGTTTCTCACAGCTCTAGCAGCTACAGATGGTATCGAGGAGGTGGTTGTGGACACAGGAGAGGGAGGAAAAGACAGAGTCGAGACAGTCTGAATGTACTTCCTGGGACTGCGAGCAGGCGATGGTGTCCTCTTTGTCATGGCACTTGTGACAGTGCTGGATATGGCAGAAGAATCGGAAGTGCAACTGATGGGCTGAGAGAATATGACCACAGTTTACAACATAATATATAATGTTAATCTGCCCTTATTAGGAATTACAGTAATGGCAACATAATATAACTCATTCTCTTTACATTACCTTGGTTGCAGGCTTCCTGCCCAAATTTAAGTTTGGTATTAAAGCAGCACCCTGAGACCCACCGAAACGCGGCTTTACAAACTGAAAAAAAGTTTTTTTTAAATGTAATCTTAAGAGGAGTCTTGTAAATTAAAATGCATATATTTGAATAAGTTAAATATTTTAATATCAGCATCAGTAAATCCTCATTACGTACTGATGCCATTGTCAAAGTTGGCTTGCGGGGTGTGAGTCGTCCAGGTGTTGCTGTCTGCCCAGGTGTTGCTGTCTGCCCATGTTGCTGTCTGCCCAGATGTTGCTGTCTGCCCAGGTGTTGCTGTCTGCCCAGGTGTTGCTGTCTGCCCAGATGTTGCTGTCTGCCCAGATGTTGTGGCAGATGATGCAACAAGTGATGCAGATGAGGGACCTGGTGTCATTGAAGAGGATACGGACATGGAAGTCTACAGATTAAGAGAAAAGAAAATTAAATTGAATAATAGAGACTACAACACCAACACTTCATAATTATAGGAATTTTTTGATACCTTTGATGTATGGAACCCACAACTACATGTCTGTGTCTCTCCAAACAAAGACATTTGTCCCCTCAACTGCACTGGACATTTTACAATCTGTAATATTGTTTGACAGTGAATCATAAAAATGTGACCCCTTTCAATATGACATAACTTTATGTTGTATGATTGTACACACATCACTTTATCTAAATTTACCTTTAGATACATGGCATGCCACTTTCTCTGGCGGGGTGCCGGCCTGTTTCCTGCCTCAGAAGGCCAGACCCCTACAGCAGCAAACTTTCGCAGGCGTGACATCCACTCCTCGTCGCCCATAGCCCTGTGCTTTTTGAGCTTGGACGCCATCTTCCATTACTAGAGTAAATAAAATTGTAACTATTAAATTTAAATCTGTAACTATTCAGTACATGGTATAACCATATCAACATGGGTAGTTTTAACTCACTACTATAAAAATCCTGTATATAGATAGCATTTGTAAATCAGCAAATTCTAGCACACATGTATAATATATTAATACATAGTAGTAGTACATATATGTCATTTAGTACAATCATATTAAGTGTATTATCAGTTGGTAAACACAAAGTCTCCTGTTATAACAGGTGGAACACCTGAATACAACACAAAACTCATTCATTTTGGTTGTAAAAAGGAATAAACACCTGAATACAACACAAAACTCATTCATTTTGGTTGTAAAAAGGGAATAAACACCTGAATACAATGCAAAACTAATTCATTTTGTCTGCTAAAGGAATAAACACCTGAATACAACACAAAACTAATTCATTTTGGCTGTTAAAAGGGAATAAACACCAGAATACAACTCAAAACTCATACATTTTGGGTGTAAAAGGGGAATACAATTTAAGGGTATTGCTCCAACGGTATGACAACGTTATAACCTACTAATTAACTTATAACAATGTAAATCGTTTGATGCTCTGTCGAAAATACATTTAAGCTAACTTTAGCTCTATTCATTAATTCATAGCTAGCTAGCGAACTAAATAAAACAACACCTAACGTTACCTAAAACATATAAAAGTTTATTTAAAAAACTATTAAATGTTAACGTTAACTACAATAGGATTATTCTTATTATTAGCTAACGTAAACTAGTTAATTAAATTGAGGAATCTTACCTGGATGGATTCAATTCCCAAATCGCTATAAATTCAAAGACGGACTAAAAATCGGCGGTTTTCCGCCAAAATAAGTCACAAATATATAATAAAAAAACTCACAAATATATAATAAAATAACTCGCTGTGAGCGATGGGACACGGACTTAATGCTCCTGCATCCCAGGTTCAAGGTAGAAAAGGGCCACGGTGATTGGCTGTCATAAAATGCAAATGGCGAGATCTGATTGGCTGTCATAAGATAGCTTCAAGATGGAAAAGAGCCACGGTGATTGGCTCTCATAAGATGCAGAAAATGGAAAGGGCGAGATCTGATAGGCTGTCATAAGATGGAAAAGGGCCACGGTGATTGGCTGTCATAAGATGGAAATGGCGAAATCTGATAGGCTGTCATAAGATGGAAAAATGGAAAGGGCGAGATCTGATAGGCTGTCATAATATGGAAATGCAGAGACGTGATTTGTTGATATGAACAGACGCTCGGTCCCCACGCACCGCTATCCAGGCTCTGTATCACACAGTCCTATTATGTTTCATACAAAAGCAGTATCCCCACAAACCACCAAGGAGAAGCTTTCAAGAAATTACGGTAGAGAGAGAGCAAAGGTCTTGGAGGGCACAAATATCGGCACAGAAAACTAAAACCCAAGGGCATATACCATCCGTTGATTTCAAACCTGCGCAGGGAGACCCCAATGAATTTCAAGCCCATCACCTTAACCTCTCGGCCACAACTAGTTCTGTCTGCAGCCAGCCAGCTGTCTTGGCTGCAGGAAGGCAGCACATTATTACACTGAGCTTCAGACACTAATTCCAGCTGAAGAATGAGGTGGCAAAAAGCAGAGTAATGTTCCCCGCCGCCCGACAGCAAAATGCTGCCTTGACCCAGCTTCGAACCAGGGTTGTTGCGGCCACAATGCGGAGAACTAACCACTATATGACCACAGGGAACCACTGGCTTACAGCTGCAAATAGGGCCAACGGTGTGCTTGTCCGATGCAGAGGGGCGAAAAAAGCTTGCTAGGGACGAGTAAAAAGTCATAGCCACTTCTCCTCGGCATTAAGAAAACAGCGTAGTCGGCAGGATTCGAACCTGCGCGGGGAGACCCCAATGGATTTCTAGTCCATCGCCTTAACCACTCGGCCACGACTACGGGAACCACAGCTTCCCAACGAGGATAAAGCAGGCTGCTACATCTTATCCTGTAGAGGAGGCTGATTCAGTGCTGACCCTGGGCCCCCACAGCACTGCAAGTTTCCTAGGTCTCTCTTACCGACTAACTCAGTTCACTTAATGTGCTCTCTTTCTTAGCGAGCTGCCCATCAGACTCAGGGGCTGGATTGATGAAAATGTTCTTCAGAAGTTAAGCAATTTCTTAAAATAAATTCCCTAGAGTTCGTAAGAATCGTCTTAATCTGTTAGCCAGCACCCCCCCTCCGTTTTTGGGATTTTTGGACTCACAATTGAAAAAGATGTCCCAATGATAAAATTATAACATTTCCTGACTTTAGTGTGCTACACACATCATTTTGGTGTCTTTGCAAAGAAGACCCTTTGGGCTTTACTATCCATTATCCAGAGTTGATAATGCTCAAAAAGATACAAAGTTATAGAGTGCCTTGAAAAATGTGAACCAAACTGTCAATCTTCAAGCAACAACTGAAAACTCATCTCTTTCAACTCTACTTGACTTCATCAAAAAAAAAAAAAAAAAAACTTTTCAAAATCTTCATCTTTCTCTTTATCTTTGTCTCCTTCTCTTGCTAGCTTGTACTTATTTGAACAATGCCTGAGACTTGGTGTTATGGGCACTTCCTCTGTCTGTTTGCCTCTTCTAGATTAATCGCTTTATGTATTCCCCAATTGTAAGTCGCTTTGGATAAAAGCGTCCGCTAAATGAATAAATGTAAATCTGACTCACTCAGTTCACTTAATGAGCAATCTTTCCTAACGAGCTGACCATCAGACTGCCATGCAAGGGAGAAGCACAAGAAAGCAAGGCGGTTTAAGTACCCCAGAGGATAAACAAACACCACTCTAGTAGGGAATCAGCGGCAGAGTTTGACCACCATGACGGGCTGCATCGAAAGCCTTTTCGCCCAAACAGGGACTTGAACCCTGGACCCTCAGATTAAAAGTCTGATGCTCTACCGACTGAGCTATCCGGGCTCTGTATCACACAGTCCTATTATGTTTCATACAGAAGCAGTATCCCCACAAACCACCAAGGAGAAGCTTTCAAGAAATTACGGTAGAGAGAGAGCAAAGGTCTTGGAGGGCACAAATATCGGCACAGAAAACTAAAACCCAAGGGCATATACCATCCGTTGATTTCAAACCTGCGCAGGGAGACCCCAATGAATTTCAAGCCCATCACCTTAACCTCTCGGCCACAACTAGTTCTGTCTGCAGCCAGCCAGCTGTCTTGGCTGCAGGAAGGCAGCACATTATTACACTGAGCTTCAGACACTAATTCCAGCTGAAGAATGAGGTGGCAAAAAGCAGAGTAATGTTCCCCGCCGCCCGACAGCAAAATGCTGCCTTGACCCAGCTTCGAACCAGGGTTGTTGCGGCCACAATGCGGAGAACTAACCACTATATGACCACAGGGAACCACTGGCTTACAGCTGCAAATAGGGCCAACGGTGTGCTTGTCCGATGCAGAGGGGGAGCGAAAAAGCTTGCTAGGGACGAGTAAAAAAGTCATAGCCACTTCTCCTCGGCATTAAGAAAACAGCGTAGTCGGCAGGATTCGAACCTGCGCGGGGAGACCCCAATGGATTTCTAGTCCATCGCCTTAACCACTCGGCCACGACTACGGGAACCACAGCTTCCCAGCGAGGATAAAGCAGGCTGCTACATCTTATCCTGTAGAGGCTGATTCAGTGCTGACCCTGGGCCCCACAGCACTGCAAGTTTCCTAGGTCTCTCTTACCGACTCACTCAGTTCACTTAATGTGCTCTCTTTCTTAGCGAGCTGCGCATCAGACTTAGGGGCTGGATTGATGAAAATGTTCTTCAGAAGTTAAGCAATTTCTTAAAATAAATTCCCTAGAGTTCGTAAGAATCGTCTTAATCTGTTAGCCAGCACCCCCCATTTTGGGATTTTTGGACTCACAATTGAAAAAGATGTCCCAATGATAAAATTATAACATTTCCTGACTTTAGTGTGCTACACACACAATTTTGGTGTCTTTGCAAAGAAGACCCTTTGGGCTTTACTATCCATTATCCAGAGTTGATTATGCTCAAAAAGATACAAAGTTATAGAATGCCTTGAAAAATGTGAACCAAACTGTCAATCTTCAAGCAACAACTGAAAACTCATCTCTTTCAACTCTACTTGACTTCATCAAAAAAAAAAATTCACTTTTTCAAAATCTTCATCTTTCTCTTTATCTTTGTCTCCTTCTCTTGCTAGCTTGTACTTATTTGAACAATGCCTGAGACTTGGTGTTATGGGCACTTCCTCTGTCTGTTTGCCTCTTCTAGATTAATCGCTTTATGTATTCCCCAATTGTAAGTCGCTTTGGATAAAAGCGTCTGCTAAATGTAAATCTGACTCACTCAGTTCACTTAATGAGCAATCTTTCCTAACGAGCTGACCATCAGACTGCCATGCAAGGGAGAAGCACAAGAAAGCAAGGCGGTTTAAGTACCCCAGAGGATAAACAAACACCACTCTAGTAGGGAATCAGCGGCAGAGTTTGACCACCATGACGGGCTGCATACGAGCCTTCGCCCAAACAGGGACTTGAACCCTGGACCCTCAGATTAAAAGTCTGATGCTCTACCGACTGAGCTATCCGGGCTCTGTATCACACAGTCCTATTATGTTTCATACAGAAGCAGTATCCCCACAAACCACCAAGGAGAAGCTTTCAAGAAATTACGGTAGAGAGAGAGCAAAGGTCTTGGAGGGCACAAATATCGGCACAGAAAACTAAAACCCAAGGGCATATACCATCCGTTGATTTCAAACCTGCGCAGGGAGACCCCAATGAATTTCAAGCCCATCACCTTAACCTCTCGGCCAAAACTAGTTCTGTCCAGCCAGCTGTCTTGGCTGCAGGAAGGCAGCACATTATTACACTGAGCTTCAGACACTAATTCCAGCTGAAGAATGAGGTGGCAAAAAGCAGAGTAATGTTCCCCGCCGCCCGACAGCAAAATGCTGCCTTGACCCAGCTTCGAACCAGGGTTGTTGCGGCCACAATGCGGAGAACTAACCACTATATGACCACAGGGAACCACTGGCTTACAGCTGCAAATAGACCAAGCGGTGTGCTTGTCCGATGCAGAGGGCGAAAAAGCTTGCTAGGGACGAGTAAAAAAGTCATAGCCACTTCTCCTCGGCATTAAGAAAACAGCGTAGTCGGCAGGATTCGAACCTGCGCGGGGAGACCCCAATGGATTTCTAGTCCATCGCCTTAACCACTCGGCCACGACTACGGGAACCACAGCTTCCCAACGAGGATAAAGCAGGCTGCTACATCTTATCCTGTAGAGGAGGCTGATTCAGTGCTGACCCTGGGCCCCCACAGCACTGCAAGTTTCCTAGGTCTCTCTTACCGACTCACTCAGTTCAGATGAAAATGTTCTTCAGAAGTTAAGCAATTTCTTAAAATAAATTCCCTAGAGTTCGTAAGAATCGTCTTAATCTGTTAGCCAGCACCCCCCATTTTGGGATTTTTGGACTCACAATTGAAAAAGATGTCCCAATGATAAAATTATAACATTTCCTGACTTTAGTGTGCTACACACACAATTTTGGTGTCTTTGCAAAGAAGACCCTTTGGGCTTTACTATCCATTATCCAGAGTTGATTATGCTCAAAAAGATACAAAGTTATAGAATGCCTTGAAAAATGTGAACCAAACTGTCAATCTTCAAGCAACAACTGAAAACTCATCTCTTTCAACTCTACTTGACTTCATCAAAAAAAAAAAAATCACTTTTTCAAAATCTTCATCTTTCTCTTTATCTCCTTCTCTTGCTAGCTTGTACTTATTTGAACAATGCCTGAGACTTGGTGTTATGGGCACTTCCTCTGTCTGTTTGCCTCTTCTAGATTAATCGCTTTATGTATTCCCCAATTGTAAGTCGCTTTGGATAAAAGCGTCTGCTAAATGTAAATCTGACTCACTCAGTTCACTTAATGAGCAATCTTTCCTAACGAGCTGACCATCAGACTGCCATGCAAGGGAGAAGCACAAGAAAGCAAGGCGGTTTAAGTACCCCAGAGGATAAACAAACACCACTCTAGTAGGGAATCAGCGGCAGAGTTTGACCACCATGACAGGGCTGCATCGAAAGCCTTTCGCCCAAACAGGGACTTGAACCCTGGACCCTCAGATTAAAGTCTGATGCTCTACCGACTGAGCTATCCGGGCTCTGTATCACACAGTCCTATTATGTTTCATACAAAGCAGTATCCCCACAAACCACCAAGGAGAAGCTTTCAAGAAATTACGGTGAGAGAGCAAAGGTCTTGGAGGGCACAAATATCGGCTGAAAACTAAAACCCAAGGGCATATACCATCCGTTGATTTCAAACCTACCCCAATGAATTTCAAGCCCATCACCTTAACCTCTGCCACAACTAGTTCTGTCTGCAGCCAGCCAGCTGTCTTGGCTGCAGGAAGGCAGCACATTATTACACTGAGCTTCAGACACTAATTCCAGCTGAAGAATGAGGTGGCAAAAAGCAGAGTAATGTTCCCCGCCCGACAGCAAAATGCTGCCTTGACCCAACAGAACCAGGGTTGTTGCGGCCACAATGCGGAGAACTAACCACTATATGACCACAGGGAACCACTGGCTTACAGCTGCAAATAGGGCCAAGCGGTGTGCTTGTCCGATGCAGAGAGGCGAAAAAGCTTGCTAGGGACGAGTAAAAAGTCATAGCCACTTCTCCTCGGCATTAAGAAAACAGCGTAGTCGGCAGGATTCGAACCTGCGGGGAGACCCCAATGGATTTCTAGTCCATCGCCTTAACCACTCGGCCACGACTACGGGAACCACGAGGATAAAGCAGGCTGCTACATCTTATCCTGTAGAGGAGGCTGATTCAGTGCTGACCCTGGGCCCCCACAGCACTGCAAGTTTCCTAGGTCTCTCTTACCGACTCACTCAGTTCACTTAATGTGCTCTCTTTCTTAGCGAGCTGCGCATCAGACTCAGGGGCTGGATTGATGAAAATGTTCTTCAGAAGTTAAGCAATTTCTTAAAATAAATTCCCTAGAGTTCGTAAGAATCGTCTTAATCTGTTAGCCAGCACCCCCCCCATTTTGGGATTTTTGGACTCACAATTGAAAAAGATGTCCCAATGATAAAATTATAACATTTCCTGACTTTAGTGTGCTACACACATCATTTTGGTGTCTTTGCAAAGAAGACCCTTTGGGCTTTACTATCCATTATCCAGAGTTGATAATGCTCAAAAAGATACAAAGTTATAGAGTGCCTTGAAAAATGTGAACCAAACTGTCAATCTTCAAGCAACAACTGAAAACTCATCTCTTTCAACTCTACTTGACTTCATCAAAAAAAAAAAAATCACTTTTTCAAAATCTTCATCTTTCTCTTTATCTTTGTCTCCTTCTCTTGCTAGCTTGTACTTATTTGAACAATGCCTGAGACTTGGTGTTATGGGCACTTCCTCTGTCTGTTTGCCTCTTCTAGATTAATCGCTTTATGTATTCCCCAATTGTAAGTCGCTTTGGATAAAAGCGTCCGCTAAATGAATAAATGTAAATCTGACTCACTCAGTTCACTTAATGAGCAATCTTTCCTAACGAGCTGACCATCAGACTGCCATGCAAGGGAGAAGCACAAGAAAGCAAGGCGGTTTAAGTACCCCAGAGGATAAACAAACACCACTCTTGTAGGGAATCAGCGGCAGAGTTTGACCACCATGACAGCAAGATGGGAGCCTTTCGCCCGAACAGGGACTTGAACCCTGGACCCTCAGATTAAAAGTCTGATGCTCTACCGACTGAGCTATCCGGGCTCTGTATCACACAGTCCTATTATGTTTCATACAAAAGCAGTATCCCCACAAACCACCAAGGAGAAGCTTTCAAGAAATTACGGTAGAGAGAGAGCAAAGGTCTTGGAGGGCACAAATATCGGCACAGAAAACTAAAACCCAAGGGCATATACCATCCGTTGATTTCAAACCTGCGCAGGGAGACCCCAATGAATTTCAAGCCCATCACCTTAACCTCTCGGCCACAACTAGTTCTGTCTGCAGCCGGCCAGCTGTCTTGGCTGCAGGAAGGCAGCACATTATTACACTGAGCTTCAGACACTAATTCCAGCTGAAGAATGAGGTGGCAAAAAGCAGAGTAATGTTCCCCGCCGCCCGACAGCAAAATGCTGCCTTGACCCAGGGTTGTTGCGGCCACAATGCGGAGAACTAACCACTATATGACCACAGGGAACCACTGGCTTACAGCTGCAAATAGGGCCAACGGTGTGCTTGTCCGATGCAGAGAGGGAGCGAAAAAGCTTGCTAGGGACGAGTAAAAAAGTCATAGCCACTTCTCCTCGGCATTAAGAAAACAGCGTAGTCGGCAGGATTCGAACCTGCGCGGGGAGACCCCAATGGATTTCTAGTCCATCGCCTTAACCACTCGGCCACGACTACGGGAACCACAGCTTCCCAACGAGGATAAAGCAGGCTGCTACATCTTATCCTGTAGAGGAGGCTGATTCAGTGCTGACCCTGGGCCCCCACAGCACTGCAAGTTTCCTAGGTCTCTCTTACCGACTCACTCAGTTCACTTAATGTGCTCTCTTTCTTAGCGAGCTGCGCATCAGACTTAGGGGCTGGATTGATGAAAATGTTCTTCAGAAGTTAAGCAATTTCTTAAAATAAATTCCCTAGAGTTCGTAAGAATCGTCTTAATCTGTTAGCCAGCATTTTGGGATTTTTGGACTCACAATTGAAAAAGATGTCCCAATGATAAAATTATAACATTTCCTGACTTTAGTGTGCTACACACACAATTTTGGTGTCTTTGCAAAGAAGACCCTTTGGGCTTTACTATCCATTATCCAGAGTTGATTATGCTCAAAAAGATACAAAGTTATAGAATGCCTTGAAAAATGTGAACCAAACTGTCAATCTTCAAGCAACAACTGAAAACTCATCTCTTTCAACTCTACTTGACTTCATCAAAAAAAAAAAAATCACTTTTTCAAAATCTTCATCTTTCTCTTTATCTTTGTCTCCTCTTGCTAGCTTGTACTTATTTGAACAATGCCTGAGACTTGGTGTTATGGGCACTTCCTCTGTCTGTTTGCCTCTTCTAGATTAATCGCTTTATGTATTCCCCAATTGTAAGTCGCTTTGGATAAAAGCGTCTGCTAAATGTAAATCTGACTCACTCAGTTCACTTAATGAGCAATCTTTCCTAACGAGCTGACCATCAGACTGCCATGCAAGGGAGAAGCACAAGAAAGCAAGGCGGTTTAAGTACCCCAGAGGATAAACAAACACCACTCTAGTAGGGAATCAGCGGCAGAGTTTGACCACCATGACGGGGCTGCATACGAAAGCCTTTCGCCCAAACAGGGACTTGAACCCTGGACCCTCAGATTAAAAGTCTGATGCTCTACCGACTGAGCTATCCGGGCTCTGTATCACACAGTCCTATTATGTTTCATACAGAAGCAGTATCCCCACAAACCACCAAGGAGAAGCTTTCAAGAAATTACGGTAGAGAGAGCAAAGGTCTTGGAGGGCACAAATATCGGCACAGAAAACTAAAACCCAAGGGCATATACCATCCGTTGATTTCAAACCTGCGCAGGGAGACCCCAATGAATTTCAAGCCCATCACCTTAACCTCTCGGCCACAACTAGTTCTGTCTGCAGCCGGCCAGCTGTCTTGGCTGCAGGAAGGCACATTATTACACTGAGCTTCAGACACTAATTCCAGCTGAAGAATGAGGTGGCAAAAGCAGAGTAATGTTCCCGCCGCCCGACAGCAAAATGCTGCCTTGACCCAGCTTCGAACCAGGGTTGTTGCGGCCACAATGCGGAGAACTAACCACTATATGACCACAGGGAACCACTGGCTTACAGCTGCAAATAGGGCCAACGGTGTGCTTGTCCGATGCAGAGGGGGAGCGAAAAAGCTTGCTAGGGACGAGTAAAAAAGTCATAGCCACTTCTCCTCGGCATTAAGAAAACAGCGTAGTCGGCAGGATTCGAACCTCTTGCGGGAGACCCCAATGGATTTCTAGTCCATCGCCTTAACCACTCGGCCACGACTACGGGAACCACAGCTTTCCAACGAGGATAAAGCAGGCTGCTACATCTTATCCTGTAGGAGGCTGATTCAGTGCTGACCCTGGGCCCCACAGCACTGCAAGTTTCCTAGGTCTCTCTTACCGACTAACTCAGTTCACTTAATGTGCTCTCTTTCTTAGCGAGCTGCGCATCAGACTTAGGGCTGGATTGATGAAAATGTTCTTCAGAAGTTAAGCAATTTCTTAAATAAATTCCCTAGAGTTCGTAAGAATCGTCTTAATCTGTTAGCCAGCACCCCCATTTTGGGATTTTTGGACTCACAATTGAAAAGATGTCCCAATGATAAAATTATAACATTTCCTGACTTTAGTGTGCTACACACACAATTTTGGTGTCTTTGCAAAGAAGACCCTTTGGGCTTTACTATCCATTATCCAGAGTTGATTATGCTCAAAAAGATACAAAGTTATAGAATGCCTTGAAAAATGTGAACCAAACTGTCAATCTTCAAGCAACAACTGAAAACTCATCTCTTTCAACTCTACTTGACTTCATCAAAAAAAAAAAATCACTTTTTCAAAATCTTCATCTTTCTCTTTATCTTTGTCTCCTTCTCTTGCTAGCTTGTACTTATTTGAACAATGCCTGAGACTTGGTGTTATGGGCACTTCCTCTGTCTGTTTGCCTCTTCTAGATTAATCGCTTTATGTATTCCCCAATTGTAAGTCGCTTTGGATAAAAGCGTCTGCTAAATGTAAATCTGACTCACTCAGTTCACTTAATGAGCAATCTTTCCTAACGAGCTGACCATCAGACTGCCATGCAAGGGAGAAGCACAAGAAAGCAAGGCGGTTTAAGTACCCCAGAGGATAAACAAACACCACTCTAGTAGGGAATCAGCGGCAGAGTTTGACCACCATGACGGGGCTGCATACGAAAGCCTTTCGCCCAAACAGGGACTTGAACCCTGGACCCTCAGATTAAAAGTCTGATGCTCTACCGACTGAGCTATCCGGGCTCTGTATCACACAGTCCTATTATGTTTCATACAGAAGCAGTATCCCCACAAACCACCAAGGAGAAGCTTTCAAGAAATTACGGTAGAGAGAGAGCAAAGGTCTTGGAGGGCACAAATATCGGCACAGAAAACTAAAACCCAAGGGCATATACCATCCGTTGATTTCAAACCTGCGCAGGGAGACCCCAATGAATTTCAAGCCCATCACCTTAACCTCTCGGCCACAACTAGTTCTGTCTGCAGCCAGCCAGCTGTCTTGGCTGCAGGAAGGCAGCACATTATTACACTGAGCTTCAGACACTAATTCCAGCTGAAGAATGAGGTGGCAAAATGCAGAGAAATGTTCCTCAACGCCCGACAGCAAAATGCTGCCTTGACCCAGCTTCGAACCAGGGTTGTTGCGGCCACAATGCGGAGAACTAACCACTATATGACCACAGGGAACCACTGGCTTACAGCTGCAAATAGGGCCAACGGTGTGCTTGTCCGATGCAGAGAGGGAGCGAAAAAGCTTGCTAGGGACGAGTAAAAAAGTCATAGCCACTTCTCCTCGGCATTAAGAAAACAGCGTAGTCGGCAGGATTCGAACCTGCGCGGGGAGACCCCAATGGATTTCTAGTCCATCGCCTTAACCACTCGGCCACGACTACGGGAACCACAGCTTCCCAACGAGGATAAAGCAGGCTGCTACATCTTATCCTGTAGAGGAGGCTGATTCAGTGCTGACCCTGGGCCCCCACAGCACTGCAAGTTTCCTAGGTCTCTCTTACCGACTCACTCAGTTCACTTAATGTGCTCTCTTTCTTAGCGAGCTGCGCATCAGACTTAGGGGCTGGATTGATGAAAATGTTCTTCAGAAGTTAAGCAATTTCTTAAAATAAATTCCCTAGAGTTCGTAAGAATCGTCTTAATCTGTTAGCCAGCACCCCCCATTTTGGGATTTTTGGACTCACAATTGAAAAAGATGTCCCAATGATAAAATTATAACATTTCCTGACTTTAGTGTGCTACACACACAATTTTGGTGTCTTTGCAAAGAAGACCCTTTGGGCTTTACTATCCATTATCCAGAGTTGATTATGCTCAAAAAGATACAAAGTTATAGAATGCCTTGAAAAATGTGAACCAAACTGTCAATCTTCAAGCAACAACTGAAAACTCATCTCTTTCAACTCTACTTGACTTCATCAAAAAAAAATTCACTTTTTCAAAATCTTCATCTTTCTCTTTATCTTTGTCTCCTTCTCTTGCTAGCTTGTACTTATTTGAACAATGCCTGAGACTTGGTGTTATGGGCACTTCCTCTGTCTGTTTGCCTCTTCTAGATTAATCGCTTTATGTATTCCCCAATTGTAAGTCGCTTTGGATAAAAGCGTCTGCTAAATGTAAATCTGACTCACTCAGTTCACTTAATGAGCAATCTTTCCTAACGAGCTGACCATCAGACTGCCATGCAAGGGAGAAGCACAAGAAAGCAAGGCGGTTTAAGTACCCCAGAGGATAAACAAACACCACTCTAGTAGGGAATCAGCGGCAGAGTTTGACCACCAAGACGGGGCTGCATACGAAAGCCTTTCGCCCAAACAGGGACTTGAACCCTGGACCCTCAGATTAAAAGTCTGATGCTCTACCGACTGAGCTATCCGGGCTCTGTATCACACAGTCCTATTATGTTTCATACAGAAGCAGTATCCCCACAAACCACCAAGGAGAAGCTTTCAAGAAATTACGGTAGAGAGAGAGCAAAGGTCTTGGAGGGCACAAATATCGGCACAGAAAACTAAAACCCAAGGGCATATACCATCCGTTGATTTCAAACCTGCGCAGGGAGACCCCAATGAATTTCAAGCCCATCACCTTAACCTCTCGGCCACAACTAGTTCTGTCTGCAGCCGGCCAGCTGTCTTGGCTGCAGGAAGGCAGCACATTATTACACTGAGCTTCAGACACTAATTCCAGCTGAAGAATGAGGTGGCAAAAAGCAGAGTAATGTTCCCCGCCGCCCGACAGCAAAATGCTGCCTTGACCCAGCTTCGAACCAGGGTTGTTGCGGCCACAATGCGGAGAACTAACCACTATATGACCACAGGGAACCACTGGCTTACAGCTGCAAATAGGGCCAACGGTGTGCTTGTCCGATGCAGAGGGAGCGAAAAAGCTTGCTAGGGACGAGTAAAAAAGTCATAGCCACTTCTCCTCGGCATTAAGAAAACAGCATAGTCGGCAGGATTCGAACCTGCGCGGGGAGACCCCAATGGATTTCTAGTCCATCACCTTAACCACTCGGCCAAAGACAGGGCAAAAGGGACTGCTTCACGGGGGAAAGAAAAAGAAAAGGGAGGGAGAAAGGGGGGGAAAGAAAGAGAAGGAAAGGAAAAAATTATAATATCCATCACATTTCATGAACACTCAGAAAGGATTTAAGCAAAGGTTTTGTTTGATGTTTGTCTTAAAAAAATGTATAATAAACAATTAATAAATAAATAAATAAAACTGATCTGACAAACATACCAGACACTCTTGCCAGGACTTGCACCTGGAATCTTCCACCCAAAGGATGGATGTGTTACTCTTACACCACAAGAGTTTTTTTGTGCCTTTCTTTTTTATAAACACTGCAAATTAAGCATTGCAAACAGCAATTAAAAACAACAAAATGTTCACAGCACGCACAGCACAGCAAACACACGTAAAAAATGAAAACTAAAAAACAAACAACTATATTAAAACCTAACTACCATAAATACTATATACACTAATAAAAAAAAAATAATTCAAATACCTCCCTGTACATTCTCCCTCCACTGTGCAACAGAGAGTCCTGAGGCTGGACAATACCACCAGCCCTTAATCTGAGTGTGGCAAGTTGTCTTATTTTTTGCCAGCCCACACTGCTTGCAGATATCCATAGAGGGATATATATCACATAGTGGGCCGTGGGGATGGAGTGGGCCGTGGGCCGTGGGGATGGAGTGGGTCGTGGGTCGTGGGCCATGGGGATGGAGTGGGCCGTGGGGATGGAGTGGGCCGTGGGGATGGAGTGGGCCGCGGGGATGGTGTGGGCCGCGGGGATGGAGTTGGTCGCGGGGATGGAGTCGGTCGTGGGGATGGAGTGGGCCGTGGAGATGGAGACGGCAAGTGCTGCGGAGGTGGTGCCAGCTGTGGAGATGGTGAGGGGCAAGGAGATGGTGAAAGAGTTTTTGAAGGGCTGACACGTGGAGCCAATTGCACCCTAGACCCTGGCCCCACAGCTGTCACACCTCTCTTCAGCATGGTAGTCAGACAGGTGCTCTGAGAATTTATCTGCCTCCACAACCCCATTATACAGAGAACACTCCACCCCCTGTTCTCCCTGTAATTTCCCTGCCTCCTCTGAGCTGCCGCCTGCTTTAACCGTAGGCCCTGCCTCAATCAAGGTCTTATCTATTAACTGGGAAAAAAGAAGAAAAGCAACAAAAGAAGGTCTTAATATTCATGTTAAATAATTTCACCAATTATTCTACAGAACTGCGCACTCTGAGAATAGATGGTCCATAAAATAGTCTATTACATGATACAGGGACTTATCAAGCTTTTGATATATTATATAATATACCTACCTTATGGAAACCACAACCACACTATTTGCCTACCAAAAAGATCCACTTTATTCCCCCTTTGCAGAGGACAGGCATCAATCCGCTCTAGGCCTTTTGCCTGTACTGAACTGGAAGATGCCCTGAGCTTACCTATGGCAGATATCCTTCCAATAGTAAGAGGATTTGCCTGTTTTGGTCCTATCTGAAAAAAAAATATTGTGAAACAAATCAATGTAGTAGTCTGTGTTAATATAGCAGTGGTAGAATGGAGTTTTTTGGGATTAAACATCTGTTTTGATAACATGCAGTTTAAATATGCTTGCATATTTGTATATAATAGTATTCTATTTCAACTTTAATATTGTTTGAACAAGCTAACATTATTTAGCTATAATAGAATATGATAGAATAGTAGTATAATAGAATATAATAGAAAATGATTTATGTAGAATTGTAAAATGTACATAAAATAATAAATATAAAAAACTTGTATCAAATATACATGCATCAAATATACAAAAGCAGCCATGTTGAGTGGTGAACTATTTGTAAGGTTAATAGTTTTCTGCAGTAAATTGCAGTTTTTGTAATTCTTCATGATAAGCTATTTGCAAAGTAGGTATTACTTTTCAAATAGCTTATCATGAAAAATTATGATTTATGTAGAATTGTAAAATGTACATAAAATAATAAATATAAAAAACTTGTATCAAATACTCAAATATACATGCATCAAATATACAAAAGCAGCCATGTTGAGTGGTGAACTATTTGTAAGGTTAATAGTTTTCTGCAGTAATTAGAGTTTTGTAATTTTCATGATAAGCTATTTGCAAAGTAGGTATTACTTTTCAAATAGCTTATCATGAAAAATTACAAAAACTGTTTATATATAAAGTAAGAAGAGTAAAACATTTACATAATGATTTGTGGAAATCAAAAACTATATATTTAATGAATACCTGGGAAAATACATGCTGCAAATATATTCAGTGAATAATCACTCAGTCATGAATGAAATAACACAATGAATGAATGAATACTTGGAATACTGAATTATTTAATTAAATTATTGCAAAGATATAGAAAATAAAAACTCAATCGGGTAACTTTATACCCATGGTATGCATCAAAGGGTTAACTAGCATTAGTGGTAATTGATACACGTCAATGTTAAGTTAGCTTTCCTCGCTAAGTGTCCAAATCATGAATCGATGTTTGAACAGATACATTAACACTAGTGTCGCGGATTTTTAATTTGTAATTTGATATCGCTTACCTTGAATCTCCGTTTAGCAGATGTCCGGTTAGTTGCAAACAACTGGAATGACGAGAAACTCATTCAGCCAATCAGCGGCGAGATTGGCTTGGTGACTCGATTGCTGATTGGCTCTTTGCTGTATGTAGGAATTGATTGGCTCCTTTGCCCCATCTGTTTGAAGTGTTCGGATTTGCGTTAGGACCTGTTTGGATTTAGTTAGGAGTTGTTCGGATCTCGTTCGGACTTTGTTCGGACCTCGTTCGGAAGTGTTCGGACCTTGTTCGGAAGTATTCAAATATTGTTCGGAAGTGTTAGGAAGTGTTCAGCCGGCCGATCGCTGGAGGTAACGGCCACGACTACGGGAACCACAGCTTCCCAACGAGGATAAAGCAGGCTGCTACATCTTATCCTGTAGAGGAGGCTGATTCAGTGCTGACCCTGGGCCCCCGTAGCACTGCAAGTTTCCTAGGTCTCTCTTACCGACTCACTCAGTTCACTTAATGTGCTCTCTTTCTTAGCGAGCTGCGCATCAGACTTAGGGGCTGGATTGATGAAAATGTTCTTCAGAAGTTAAGCAATTTCTTAAAATAAATTCCCTAGAGTTCGTAAGAATCGTCTTAATCTGTTAGCCAGCACCCCCCATTTTGGGATTGTTGGACTCACAATTGAAAAAGATGTCCCAATGATAAAATTATAACATTTCCTGACTTTAGTGTGCTACACACACAATTTTGGTGTCTTTGCAAAGAAGACCCTTTGGGCTTTACTATCCATTATCCAGAGTTGATAATGCTCAAAAAGATACAAAGTTATAGAGTGCCTTGAAAAATGTGAACCAAACTGTCAATCTTCAAGCAACAACTGAAAACTCATCTCTTTCAACTCTACTTGACTTCATCAAAAAAAAAAAAACTTTTTCAAAATCTTCATCTTTCTCTTTCTCTTTGTCTCCTTCTCTTGCTAGCTTGTACTTATTTGAACAATGCCTGAGACTTGGTGTTATGGGCACTTCCTCTGTCTGTTTGCCTCTTCTAGATTAATCGCTTTATGTATTCCCCAATTGTAAGTCGCTTTGGATAAAAGCGTCCGCTAAATGACTAAATGTAAATCTGACTCACTCAGTTCACTTAATGAGCAATCTTTCCTAACGAGCTGACCATCAGACTGCCATGCAAGGGAGAAGCACAAGAAAGCAAGGCGGTTTAAGTACCCCAGAGGATAAACAAACACCACTCTTGTAGGGAATCAGCGGCAGAGTTTGACCACCATGACAGCAAGATGGGGCTGCATATGAAAGCCTTTCGCCCGAACAGGGACTTGAACCCTGGACCCTCAGATTAAAAGTCTGATGCTCTACCGACTGAGCTATCCGGGCTCTGTATCACACAGTCCTATTATGTTTCATACAAAAGCAGTATCCCCACAAACCACCAAGGAGAAGCTTTCAAGAAATTACGGTAGAGAGAGAGCAAAGGTCTTGGAGGGCACAAATATCGGCACAGAAAACTAAAACCCAAGGGCATATACCATCCGTTGATTTCAAACCTGCGCAGGGAGACCCCAATGAATTTCAAGCCCATCATCTCGGCCACAACTAGTTCTGTCTGCAGCCAGCCAGCTGTCTTGGCTGCAGGAAGGCAGCACATTATTACACTGAGCTTCAGACACTAATTCCAGCTGAAGAATGAGGTGGCAAAAAGCAGAGTAATGTTCCCCGCCGCCCGACAGCAAAATGCTGCCTTGACCCAGCTTCGAACCAAGGTTGTTGCGGCCACAATGCGGAGAACTAACCACTATACGACCACAGGGAACCACTGGCTTACAGCTGCAAATAGGGCCAACGGTGTGCTTGTCCGATGCAGAGAGGGAGCGAAAAAGCTTGCTAGGGACGAGTAAAAAAGTCATAGCCACTTCTCCTCGGCATTAAGAAAACAGCGTAGTCGGCAGGATTCGAACCTGCGCAGGGAGACCCCAATGGATTTCTAGTCCATCGCCTTAACCACTCGGCCACGACTACGGGAACCACAGCTTCCCAACGAGGATAAAGCAGGCTGCTACATCTTATCCTGTAGAGGAGGCTGATTCAGTGCTGACCCTGGGCCCCCACAGCACTGCAAGTTTCCTAGGTCTCTCTTACCGACTAACTCAGTTCACTTAATGTGCTCTCTTTCTTAGCGAGCTGCCCATCAGACTCAGGGGCTGGATTGATGAAAATGTTCTTCAGAAGTTAAGCAATTTCTTAAAATAAATTCCCTAGAGTTCGTAAGAATCGTCTTAATCTGTTAGCCAGCACCCCCCCCATTTTGGGATTTTTGGACTCACAATTGAAAAAGATGTCCCAATGATAAAATTATAACATTTCCTGACTTTAGTGTGCTACACACATAATTTTGGTGTCTTTGCAAAGAAGACCCTTTGGGCTTTACTATCCATTATCCAGAGTTGATAATGCTCAAAAAGATACAAAGTTATAGAGTGCCTTGAAACAATGTGAACCAAACTGTCAATCTTCAATAAACAATTGAAAACTCATCTCTTTCAACTCTACTTGACTTCATCAAAAAAAAAAATTTCACTTTTTCAAAATCTTCATCTTTCTCTTTATCTTTGTCTCCTTCTCTTGCTAGCTTGTACTTATTTGAACAATGCCTGAGACTTGGTGTTATGGGCACTTCCTCTGTCTGTTTGCCTCTTCTAGATTAATCGCTTATGTATTCCCCAATTGTAAGTCGCTTTGGATAAAAGCGCTGCTAAATGTAAATCTGACTCACTCAGTTCACTTAATGAGCAATCTTTCCTAACGAGCTGACCATCAGACTGCCATGCAAGGGAGAAGCACAAGAAAGCAAGGCGGTTTAAGTACCCCAGAGGATAAACAAACACCACTCTGTAGGGAATCAGCGGCAGAGTTTGACCACCATGACGGGCTGCATAGAAAGCCTTTCGCCCAAATAGGGACTTGAACCCTGGACCCTCAGATTAAAATCTGATGCTCTACCGACTGAGCTATCCGGCTCTGTGTCACACAGTCCTATTATGTTTCATACAGAAGCAGTATCCCACAAACCACCAAGGAGAAGCTTTCAAGAAATTACGGTAGAGAGAGCAAAGGTCTTGGAGGGCACAAATATCGGCACAGAAAACTAAAACCCAAGGGCATATACCATCCGTTGATTTCAAACCTGCGCAGGGAGACCCCAATGAATTTCAAGCCCATCACCTTAACCTCTCGGCCACAACTAGTTCTGTCTGCAGCCGGCCAGCTGTCTTGGCTGCAGGAAGGCAGCACATTATTAAATGTGAGCTTCAGACACTAATTCCAGCTGAAGAATGAGGTGGCAAAAAGCAGAGTAATGTTCCCCGCCGCCCGACAGCAAAATGCTGCCTTGACCCAGCTTCGAACCAAGGTTGTTGCGGCCACAATGCGGAGAACTAACCACTATACGACCACAGGGAACCACTGGCTTACAGCTGCAAATAGGGCCAACGGTGTGCTTGTCCGATGCAGAGAGGGAGCGAAAAAGCTTGCTAGGGACGAGTAAAAAAGTCATAGCCACTTCTCCTCGGCATTAAGAAAACAGCGTAGTCGGCAGGATTCGAACCTGCGCGGGGATACCCCAATGGAATTCTAGTCCATCGCCTTAACCACTCGGCCACGACTACGGGAACCACAGCCCCAACGAGGATAAAGCAGGCTGCTACATCTTATCCTGTAGAGGAGGCTGATTCAGTGCTGACCCTGGGCCCCCACAGCACTGCAAGTTTCCTAGGTCTCTTACCGACTAACTCAGTTCACTTAATGTGCTCTCTTTCTTAGCGAGCTGCGCATCAGACTTAGGGGCTGGATTGATGAAAATGTTCTTCAGAAGTTAAGCAATTTCTTAAAATAAATTCCCTAGAGTTCGTAAGAATCGTCTTAATCTGTTAGCCAGCACCCCCCATTTTGGGATTTTTGGACTCACAATTGAAAAAGATGTCCCAATGATAAAATTATAACATTTCCTGACTTTAGTGTGCTACACACACAATTTTGGTGTCTCTGCAAAGAAGACCCTTTGGGCTTTACTATCCATTATCCAGAGTTGATTATGCTCAAAAAGATACAAAGTTATAGAATGCCTTGAAAAATGTGAACCAAACTGTCAATCTTCAATAAACAATTGAAAACTCATCTCTTTCAACTCTACTTGACTTCATCAAAAAAAAAAAAAATTTCACTTTTTCAAAATCTTCATCTTTCTCTTTATCTTTGTCTCCTTCTCTTGCTAGCTTGTACTTATTTGAACAATGCCTGAGACTTGGTGTTATGGGCACTTCCTCTGTCTGTTTGCCTCTTCTAGATTAATCGCTTTATGTATTCCCCAATTGTAAGTCGCTTTGGATAAAAGCGTCTGCTAAATGTAAATCTGACTCACTCAGTTCACTTAATGAGCAATCTTTCCTAACGAGCTGACCATCAGACTGCCATGCAAGGGAGAAGCACAAGAAAGCAAGGCGGTTTAAGTACCCCAGAGGATAAACAAACACCACTCTAATAGGGAATCAGCGGCAGAGTTTGACCACCATGACGGGGCTGCATACGAAAGCCTTTCGCCCAAACAGGGACTTGAACCCTGGACCCTCAGATTAAAATTCTGATGCTCTACCGACTGAGCTATCCGGGCTCTGTGTCACACAGTCCTATTATGTTTCATACAGAAGCAGTATCCCCACAAACCACCAAGGAGAAGCTTTCAAGAAATTACGGTAGAGAGAGAGCAAAGGTCTTGGAGGGCACAAATATCGGCACAGAAAACTAAAACCCAAGGGCATATACCATCCGTTGATTTCAAACCTGCGCAGGGAGACCCCAATGAATTTCAAGCCCATCACCTTAACCTCTCGGCCACAACTAGTTCTGTCTGCAGCCAGCCAGCTGTCTTGGCTGCAGGAAGGCAGCACATTATTACACTGAGCTTCAGACGCTAATTCCAGCTGAAGAATGAGGTGGCAAAAAGCAGAGTAATGTTCCCCGCCGCCCGACAGCAAAATGCTGCCTTGACCCAGCTTCGAACCAGGGTTGTTGCGGCCACAATGCGGAGAACTAACCACTATATGACCACAGGGAACCACTGGCTTACAGCTGCAAATAGGGCCAACGGTGTGCTTGTCCGATGCAGAGAGGGAGCGAAAAAGCTTGCTAGGGACGAGTAAAAAAGTCATAGCCACTTCTCCTCGGCATTAAGAAAACAGAGACGTCGGCAGGATTCAAACCTGCGCGGGAAGACCCCAATGGATTTCTAGTCCATCGCCTTAACCACTCGGCCACGACTACGGGAACCACAGCTTCCCAACGAGGATAAAGCAGGCTGCTACATCTTATCCTGTAGAGGAGGCTGATTCAGTGCTGACCCTGGGCCCCCACAGCACTGCAAGTTTCCTAGGTCTCTCTTACCGACTAACTCAGTTCACTTAATGTGCTCTCTTTCTTAGCGAGCTGCCCATCAGACTCAGGGGCTGGATTGATGACAATGTTCTTCAGAAGTTAAGCAATTTCTTAAAATAAATTCCCTAGAGTTCGTAAGAATCGTCTTAATGTGTTAGCCAGCACCCCCCACCCCCATTTTGGGATTTTTGGACTCACAATTGAAAAAGATGTCCCAATGATAAAATTATAACATTTCCTGACTTTAGTGTGCTACACACATAATTTTGGTGTCTTTGCAAAGAAGACCCTTTGGGCTTTACTATCCATTATCCAGAGTTGATAATGCTCAAAAAGATACAAAGTTATAGAGTGCCTTGAAAAATGTGAACCAAACTGTCAATCTTCAAGCAACAACTGAAAATTCATCTCTTTCAACTCTACTTGACTTCATCAAAAAAAATAATAATAACTTTTTCAAAATCTTCATCTTTCTCTTTATCTTTGTCTCCTTCTCTTGCTAGCTTGTACTTATTTGAACAATGCCTGAGACTTGGTGTTATGGGCACTTCCTCTGTCTGTTTGCCTCTTCTAGATTAATCGCTTTATGTATTCCCCAATTGTAAGTCGCTTTGGATAAAAGCGTCTGCTAAATGTAAATCTGACTCACTCAGTTCACTTAATGAGCAATCTTTCCTAACGAGCTGACCATCAGACTGCCATGCAAGGGAGAAGCACAAGAAAGTAAGGCGGTTTAAGTACCCCAGAGGATAAACAAACACCACTCTAGTAGGGAATCAGCGGCAGAGTTTGACCAATGACAGCAAAAGCCTTTCGCCCAAACAGGGACTTGAACCCTGGACCCTCAGATTAAAAGTCTGAGCTACCGACTGAGCTATCCGGGCTCTGTATCACACAGTCCTATTATGTTTCATACAAAAGCAGTATCCCCACAAACCACCAAGGAGAAGCTTTCAAGAAATTACGGTAGAGAGAGCAAAAGGTCTTGGAGGGCACAAATATCGGCACAGAAAACTAAAACCCAAGGGCATATACCATCCGTTGATTTCAAACCTGCGGGAGACCCCAATGAATTTCAAGCCCATCACCTTAACCTCTCGGCCACAACTAGTTCTGTCTGCAGCCGCCAGCTGTCTTGGCTGCAGGAAGGCAGCACATTACAGTGAGCTTCAGACACTAATTCCAGCTGAAGAATGAGGTGTCAAAAGCAGAGTAATGTTCCCGCCCGACAGCAAAATGCTGCCTTGACCCAGCTTCGAACCAGGTTGTTGCGGCCACAATGCGGAGAGAACTAACCACTATACGACCACAGGGAACCACTGGCTTACAGCTGCAAATAGGGCCAACGGTGTGCTTGTCCGATGCAGAGGGGAGCGAAAAGCTTGCTAGGGACGAGTAAAAAGTCATAGCCACTTCTCCTCGGCATTAAGAAAACAGCGAGTCGGCAGGATTCGAACCTGCGCGGGAGACCCCAATGGATTTCAGGGAATGTCCATTCACATTTCATGAAAAGCAGGCTGCAAAAGCATTATAATATCTCATCATGGAGGTGGGTTTTTGATGCTGTCCTGGGATGTATAATGCAAGTTAAATAAATACATAAACTGATCTGACAAACTCAGTTATAATTTTGGGACTTGCACCTAATCTTCCACCCAAAGGATGGATGATTTTGTACACTACAAGAGTTGTTTGCAGCTTGCACACTGTCTTGGCTGCAAACAGCAAATGACCAAAGAGCTTAACACAAAATCCAGCATGTCATGAGGTGGCAAAAAGCAACAAACACGCTGAAAAATGAAAACTAAAAACAAACAACTATATATTAAAACCTAACTACCAATAAATACTATATACCACTAATAAAAAAAAAATAACCACTATACCTCCCTCTGTACATTCTCCTCCACTGTGCAACAGAGAGGACCTTGAGGCTGGACAATACCACCAGCCCTAATCTGAGTGTGGCAAGTTGTCAGCCAGCCCACACTGCTTGCAGATATCCATAGGAGGATATATCACATAGTGGGCCGTGGGGATTAACCACTGGGGCCGGGGATGGAATGTCAGCTTCGGGCCATGGGGATGGAGGCTGCTGGGATCTCATCCTGTGGAGGATGGGTCGGGATGCTGACCCATGGGGATGGAGGGGCTGTGGGGATGGAGGGGCTGTGGGGATGGATCTGTCTCACTCAGGGGCTGTGGGGATGGAGGGCTGCACGTAAGCACTTCCCATGAGGGCTGTGATGGAGGGGCTTCTGGGATGGAGCCAGCGTGGTGATCTTGGCTGCAGGATGGAGGCAGCACATGGACTCGGGATGGAGAGCTAGACACAAAATGGCTGTAGGATGGTGGGTGATGGGAAAGCAGAGTCATGCTGGGGATGGAGTGGGTCGACAGCATGCTGGGATGACCCGGATGGGATGGGTCAGCCACAATGGGAGAACTAACCACTATGGAGGGCCACAGGGAACCATGGGGATGGAGGGCTGAAATGGAGGCCAATGGGGATGGAGGCTGGGCCGGGGATGGAGTGGTCGGGGATGGAGCTATGGGGATGGATGGGGTCAGGGCTGTGGCATGTGATGGAGGTCAGGATGGATTCGGATGGGGATGAGGGCTGGAGTGGCTGTGGGGATACCAGTGGGTCGTGGGATGGAGGGCTGGGGATGAGGGCTGGGATGGAGGGGCTGTGGGATGGAGTGGGCCTGTGGGGATGGTGGGCTGTCGGGATGCTGAAAATGGGAAAAGGGCCGGGGATGCAAGTTAGGGCCGGGATGTCTGGGGATCAGGGTTCAGGGTCGGGCATGGAGGGCCGGGGTCGTGGGATGGAAGTTTGGGTCGCGGAGTGGGTCGGGATGGAGGGTCGGGGATGGAGCTGGTCGGGGGTTGCAGGAAGGCATGGATGGTCGGGGATGGAGAGCTTTTAGACACAAAATCCAGCTGGGATGAGGTGGCGCAGAGTCATGTTCCCGCTGGACAGCAGCTGTCTTGACCCGGATTCAAACCAGGGGATGGAGGGGCCACAATGGAGAGAACTCGGTGATGGAGGGCTGTGGGAACCACTGGCTTACGTGGTGATATGGCCAACGGGGATGATGCAGAGAGGGGCTAAAAAGCTTGCTAGGGGATGGAGTTGGTCATGGGATGGCCAGTCGGCATGGAGTGGGTGCAGGAGATGGAGACGGCAGGATGGAGGTGGTGCCAGCTGTGGAGATGGTGAGGGGCAAGGAGATGGTGAAAGAGTTTGTGGCTGACACGATCAGCTTGCACCCTAGACCCTGGCCCCACAGGCTGCTACATCTCATCCTCCTCTTCAGCATGGTAGTCAGACAGGTGCAAGTCTGAGAATTTATCTGCCTCTACTCAGTTCACTTATACAGAGAACACCCCCTGTTCTCCCTGTAATTTCCTGCCTCCTCTGAGCTGCCAGCTTGCTTTAAACTGCAGGAAGGCCCATGCCTCAATCAAGGTCTTATCAAACTGTAGGATGAAAGGTGGCAAAAGAAGGTCTTAATATTCATGTTACAGCAATAATTTCACCAATTATTCAAACCAGAGAATAGATGGTCCATAAAATAGTTCATTACATGATACAGGGACTTACAAGCTTTTGATATATTATATAATATACCAGCGGAAACCATGCAACCACACTATTTGCCTACCAAAAAGATCCACTTTATTCCCCTTTGCAGAGGACAGGCATCAAGTCCGCCTAGGCCTTTTGTCTGTACTGAACTGGAAGATGCCCTGAGCTTCATGGCAGATATCCTTCCAATAGTAAGAGGATTTGCCTGACTACGGTAGCTTGTGAAAAAAATAGGCTTGTACAAATCTCATCCTGGTAGGTGGTTTAATATGCAGTGGTAGAATGGAGTTTTTTGGGATTAAACATCTGTTTTGATATGCAGTTTAAATATGCTTGCATATTTGTATAATAGTATTCTCTATTTCAACTTTAATGATTGTTTGAACAAGCTAACATTATTTAGCCAGCTAGAATATGATAGAATAGTAGTATAATAGAATATAATATAATAGAAATCCAGCTGTAGAATTGTAAAATGGCATAAAGCAAATAAATACAAAAAACTTGTATCAAAATGCTGTCTTGACATATCAAATCAAATATGCAGCAGCCACAATTGAGTGGTGAACTATTTGTAAGGTTGATAGTTTTCGAAATATAGGAGTTTGTCGATGCAAAGTAGGTAGCAAATAGCTTATCATGAAAAAAATTACAACTGTTTATATATAAGAAGAGTAAAACATTAACATAATGATTTGTGGAAATCAAAAACTATATATTTAATGAATACCTGAAAATACATGCTGCAAATATATTCAGTGAATAATCACCAGTCATGACTGAAATAACACAATGAATTAATGGAATACTTGGAATACTGAATGATTTAATTCAATTATTGCAAAGATATAGAAAATAAAAACTCAATCGGGTAACTTTAGACCCATGCATCAAAGGGTTAACTAGCATTAGTGGTAATTGATACACGTCAATGTTAAGTTAGCTTGCTCGCTAAGTGTCCAAATCATGAATTGATGTTTGAACAGATACATTAACACTAGTGTCATGGATTTTAATTTGTAATTGCCAGCCAATCAGCGCAAGAATGGCTTGGTGACTTTGCTGATTGGCTCTTTGCTGTAGGTAGAATTGAGGTTTGCTGCCCACATCGTTAGGACCTGTTTGGATTTAGGAGATCGACCAATCAGGGACCACTCGGCTTATGTTCCTCGGAAGTATTCAAATGTGTTCAGAAGTGTTCAGGAGGAGGCTTCTTCAACGAGTAAAAAAGCCACAGTCATTATCCTGTTAAGGGAGCAGCTGTCGGCAAGATTCGAATCCTGGCTGGGCCCCACAGCACTGCAAGTTTCTAGGTCTCTCTTACCGACTCACACAGTTCACTTAATGTGCTCTCTTTCTTAGCGAGCTGCGCATCAGACTTAGGGGCTGGATTGATGAAAATGTTCTTCAGAAGTTAAGCAATTTCTTAAAATAAATTCCCTAGAGTTCGTAAGAATCGTCTTAATCTGTTAGCCAGCACCCCCCATTTTGGGATTTTTGGACTCACAATTGAAAAAGATGTCCCAATGATAAAATTATAACATTTCCTGACTTTAGTGTGCTACACACACAATTTTGGTGTCTTTGCAAAGAAGACCCTTTGGGCTTTACTATCCATTATCCAGAGTTGATTATGCTCAAAAAGATACAAAGTTATAGAATGCCTTGAAAAATGTGAACCAAACTGTCAATCTTCAAGCAACAACTGAAAACTCATCTCTTTCAACTCTACTTGACTTCATCAAAAAAACAATTTCACTTTTCAAAATCTTCATCTTTCTCTTTATCTTTGTCTCCTTCTCTTGCTAGCTTGTACTTATTTGAACAATGCCTGAGACTTGGTGTTATGGGCACTTCCTCTGTCTGTTTGCCTCTTCTAGATTAATCGCTTTATGTATTCCCCAATTGTAAGTCGCTTTGGATAAAAGCGTCTGCTAAATGTAAATCTGACTCACTCAGTTCACTTAATGAGCAATCTTTCCTAACGAGCTGACCATCAGACTGCCATGCAAGGGAGAAGCACAAAAAAGCAAGGCGGTTTAAGTACCCCAGAGGATAAACAAACACCACTCTAGTGGCTGCATACGAAAGCCTTTCGCCCAAACAGGGACTTGAACCCTGGACCCTCAGATTAAAAGTCTGATGCTCTACCGACTGAGCTATCCGGGCTCTGTATCACACAGTCCTATTATGTTTCATACAAAAGCAGTATCCCCACAAACCACCAAGGAGAAGCTTTCAAGAAATTACGGTAGAGAGAGAGCAAAGGTCTTGGAGGGCACAAATATCGGCACAGAAAACTAAAACCCAAGGGCATATACCATCCGTTGATTTCAAACCTGCGCAGGGAGACCCCAATGAATTTCAAGCCCATCACCTTAACCTCTCGGCCACAACTAGTTCTGTCTGCAGCCGGCCAGCTGTCTTGGCTGCAGGAAGGCAGCACATTATTAAATGTGAGCTTCAGACACTAATTCCAGCTGAAGAATGAGGTGGCAAAAAGCAGAGTAATGTTCCCCGCCGCCCGACAGCAAAATGCTGCCTTGACCCAGCTTCGAACCAAGGTTGTTGCGGCCACAATGCGGAGAACTAACCACTATACGACCACAGGGAACCACTCATTGTAGGATGAGGTGGCAAAAATTAGAGTCAGGTTCCCGCTGCCCGACAGCAAAATGCTGTCTTGACCCAGATTCGAACCAGGTTTACTGCGGCCACAATGTGGAGAACTAACCACTATACGACCACAGGGAACCACTGGCTTGCGGCTTGAAATATGGCCAACGGGATGCTTGTCCGAAGCAGGGAGGGAGCTAAAAAAGCTTGCTATGGACGAGTAAAAAAGTCACAGCCACTTCTTCTTGGCATTAAGAGTAGCAGTGTAATCGGCAGGAATCAAACCTGTGCGGGGAGAACCCAATGGTTTTCAAGTCCATCACCTTAACCACTCGGCCACAACTACGGTAATTTCAGCTTCCCAACGAGGCTAAAGCAGGCTGCTGCATCTCATCCTGTAGAGGTGGGTTTTTCGATGCTGACCCTGGGAGCCCACAGCACTGCAAGTTTCCTAGGTCTCTCACATCTGTCTCACTCAGTTCACTTTTTGGGCATGAAATAGGTTGCACGTGGGCACTTACCATGATTTTGCGCGACTTCTTCCGTCTGCAGCCAGCCAGCTGTCTTGGCTGCAGGAAGGCAGCACAGGATTCCAGTGAGCTTTAGACACAAAATCCAGCTGTAGGATGAGGTGGCAAAAAGCAGAGTCATGTTCCCGCTGCCCGACAGCAAAATGCTGTCTTGACCCGGATTCAAACCAGGTTTGCTGCGGCCACAATGCAGAGAACTAACCACTATACGACCACAGGGAACCACTGGCTTACGTCTCGAAATATGGCCAATGGAGTGCTTGGCCGATGCAGGGAGGGAGCTAAAAATCTTGCCATGGACGAGTAAAAGTCACAGGCACTTCTCCAAGCAGCGAAGTCGGCAAGATTCGAACCTGGCAGGGAGACCCCAATGGAATTCTAGTCCATCGCCTTAACCACTCGGCCACGACTACGGGAATGTCAGCTTCCCAACGAGGCTAACACAGGCTGCTACATCTCATCCTGTGGAGGTGGGTTTTTCGATGCTGACCCTGGGAACCCACAGCACTGCAAGTTTCAGGTCTTTCACATCTGTCTCACTCAGTTCACTTTTTGGGCATGAAATAGGTTGCACGTGGGCACTTAAACAATTGTTGTAATTGTTTGCTGGCTAATTATGTTAATTGTGATGTTGTTCTGTGATTAATTGTTGATTATATTTGTGGTGCTCTCTATGTTCTAGTAAGCTGTATCTTGACAAAGGCTGCTTGCCTGCCGAAATGTTGGAAATAATAAGCATACTTAAGTGAGTGAGCATTTATACTCTTTCTCCATGCTATCTTTAACTTCCACCTCACAAAGGTGTGTGGTTTCACTAGCATTTTATCTACTTAAGGAAATGTAAATGTTCCAAAATTGTGTAAAAGTTCAACATGACAATACCCCCATTTCTAATCTTGATAAACTATATTCAGAAAACTGAAATGTAATCAAAATATTTAAATGTATTAGTGCAGCCTGTTCATATTCATATTGCAGGGATAATATAAAGGAAACATGATCAAACATGACATCCTGACATTATTTACAATAAACCATTTTCTTTACAACTGTCCATCTTATTTTTATTAATTTTTTATCAGTGAGAGGGAACATTTTGACAGGATAGAACAACACATAAAGAATATTAGTCTAGGGTCATCGCTGTGTTTCATTAATAAATAGTGTTGATAAAAAATTGTTGTTCACAACAAAGTTCTCTTTTTCTTCTCAGATGGCTTGGATTTTTAAAAGGGTGAAATCTGTCTGTCTAAATAAAGTTCTGTAGCTGTATGACACCCAGTAGTGAATACAACAGATATCTTATCAATGGCCCATATCATTACACTGTATGTCTGATGGGATAAATTTGGTAATTATCTGAATGTAACTTTACCACACAATCTATATGAAAACCTATGGTAACTACGTTACAGTTGATCACATCATTACATTGTCCAGCTGATCCAACTATGTGTATTAATTTTTCAATTCACAATAACATTAAACTAAATTGAAATTCAGTTGTCTTTTGTGGGTTATGTATGAATACCAACAGTGAAAATCATATCTATAACTTATGTCATTGATCTATCTGTTATTTTAATGTAGAATTTACATTTAAATATAAAAAAAGTCAACATCTATGAATGGGGACGTGTATTATTTGAGTAAAAGTCATGTTTGGTTGCTTTGCTATTACACTTTAAGTGTTTGTGGTTTTATAGTAAGAAATATTTCTTAGTGGACTCAAATGAAATAAGTGCACTGTACTAACACCATATAAACACTTTTTTTTTTACTCGAATGTTTTGAAGCAATCGGTTTCCAAAATGAAATGAGTTACCACATGATATAAAAACTGTGAAATGAAGAGCTGTAAATTAACAGTACAATGCTGGCAACCACAGCTGCCAGAAGATTACCGTTATTTTACAACACAATGTTTTACAGTGTACATATATAAGTCCAACAACACGTAAAACAAAGCTTTATTCAAACTTATTGTTCTGACAATAATGTATTTACAAGCAGTTAACCCACATCCTACTGCCATCTCAACACAGCTGTGCCAAATCTGCAGCTGACCACCGTGCCCACCTTCACCCGTCTTTACCGTCCATCAAGTCTGATCATGGATGAGAAAGAGACATTGAGAGTGAAAAGACAAGATGAGGAAGATCATGATGACGCCCTCCCTGAACCACACAACCTTGAAGCAAGAGTAGGAGAAAATGTGCTGGATAATCTCGCTATAGCTGCTAAATGACTAAATGTAAATGTAAATGTATAGCTGTGTCTGCTCCAAACATTTGTGGGGCTGCTCTCCATGAGCACCACTACATGTAAAACATTTAAACAGTGTAAAACTTGAAACTTTGAAGCTTCTGAAAACTGATGTTGCATGAACAGAAACCAGCAGGACAAACTTGACCAAAATCCCATTCTCAATGTCTTTTGGCCTCTCTCAAGATGCTCTCGCTGGCTCTGGGGTCACTGAGAATGAAGAGACCACAGGATCATCCAGTCCAGATGAGGCAGTAAGGGCAGGTGGAGTAACGGAGCATCTCATTCATGGCACTGGATCATTTCCAGGATGCTGCTGTGGAATTCTCCATCCTCACTGCAGACATTTCAGATCCTGCAAAGATGCACAGATATAATACAAAAGCAGTCATTTTAACAACACAGTCATATTTGTTTTCTGTATTAGAAGTAACAAACCGATCTTACTTTATATTTTTGTTTCAGGTTTTCCCACTTGTTTCTCACAAATGCTGCCATCACCTTTCCTTGCAGGTCCTGCTCCACCACAGAATATCTGCAGTAAAGGCACAGAAATCAATAATTAGAAAAGTGCTGTATATCTCTGCATAGCTCTATAGAAATATTTGAAATGGCAATAATTCAAATAAATTACATCTTTAAAAGATGTTTTAATCATTTCAGTAGTATACTCACTGAGAGCCTTTGATGGCAGCAATCAGTCTCTCTGCACCGGATAAACACACTTGTGTCTCATCTGTCCCTGTAACATCAAGACAAGCTTCAGTGATTTACCTGCTCAGTACTGCATGTAAATGTTGACGTAGCTGCTGATGTGTTAACTCACTTTTATGCTCCTCAGTTGAACTGTTAAAAGCAGATTTCTTTACATCATCAAACATGGTTATTAAACAGGTCTCTGAGTGGTGTTGCCTTCTCTACCAGTTTCAGATGTGTGAATATGCCAGATGTGTGATGGTAATTTACATTTTCAGATTTTTGATTTTTTTATTTATTGATAAAAGCAAGTTTTTTCAGACAACACCCTTCTACAGTTTAATACTGTTTTTATTGTTCTCTAGCTGGAAAGATACATTCCCATCCCATGACATTTATTTGTAACCTATCTATGTTTTGTGCAAATATGTTCCTGACACACTTTTAGGTTGGCTGTTTTGCTTTTGAAGGAGCATCAGTTGAGGCACATATTTGGATGCTGGGCTGTACTCCAACCAATGAGCCGGCTTCTCAGGTGAACTAGGCAGTAGGAGACTGAAAGATCAGCATGAACAAAAACTCATTTAGAGACACCAGGCTCCAAGATGTGCATAAGTTTTCACATGGGTCCTTTGGTCTTAAATTCAGTTTGATCAAATTTACACCCATTAAAAGTCTTAAATATCTTACATAGAATGAGAAAAGCCTTCATTGTTTTCAGGAGGTCTAAACTTTTAGAGACAGAAAAACAGGAATTGCATAATGGCTTAATATGATTATTAAAGTTTTAAGGCCCGTTCAGACCAAGAGCAATAACTTTAAAGATAACTATGTTCCTCTGTTTATTCCAAGTGCACTCGTCTGTCACTTTAAATTCTCAAGGTCATTATGGCAAGACTGATTCTGATTGGATATCAATGTTTTTTGCATTTATCAGCTGGAAAAAAATCATTCTGAAAGTGATTCCAACGATATTGTTTATCATTGTAGCTGCGGTGTGGACTCTTCTATTCTTTAATATTGAGATATTTTTAGAACTATATATTTACCATTATATTTAGAGTTATCGTCCTTGGTGTGAACAGGCCTTTAGTTCACTCAAAAATTAAGATTATGTCACTTATTCACTAACATGTTGTTCTAAACCTATATCAGTTTCTTATGATGTTTTATTAACAAGGTTTGGGAGGAGCACGATCTGATAATCAACCAATTTTGGCACAGGTGCAACTTGTTTAGCTAACTATTCTAACTAGCACAACACGTGTTCTGTCTGGTCAATGGCGACCGTCAACTGTCTGGTTACCCATCTGGTTAACCAAATGTATTTTATGTTCAACAGAAGAAAGAAACTCGAACAGATTTGGAACATTGTATATTGAATATATACTCTTTGAGTTTTATATGATATAGATAAATATTATTTGTTCCAAACATGGAACAAGCTTTATTTATTTTTGTATTCATTATTAGACAGGGACGATAGACAGTCAGAAAAATGCCCCAGAATTAGCTACAGAGCTAAATTTCATCTGCTGTCCCTGGGTAGGAAACATTTATATTAAGGGTTTAAAAGTAATACGAAAGCATGTCTGCAGGTGCTAAAAATTATATTAAATTTCAGCATGCCAGCGGCAAACACACTGAAACAACGATAATAAATGTATAGGGTAAGTGCGGTTGCAAACACTTTATTTTAGCTACATTTAGCCTAAATAAATAAATACAAATGTTGAAAGTCAACCTAATTTCTTTGTATAAATGTAGCTAAAATACATTGATTGAAACCACTTACCTTCAAAATGTATGTGATTACTCTCCGCAAAAAAAGTTCTTGACACAAAAATCAGCAATAACATGTAGGCTTATGGATATTTTTTTAACTCTAATTGATCGATTTCATGAGACATTCTTTTGCATAAATTGTTCAGATTTTTTTTTCAATATGCATATTTATTCATGTTTATTTCATGTGTTGTGGCAATTTCTTTCTAACAAACATCATCACTGAGTAAGAGACAACTCTGAGTCCATATTATAATAATAAAAGTATTTATTCCCTTGCAAGAGAAGATCCCTCAGTTCTAACACACATAGCTGTGAGTCAGTCAGGAGCGAGAGAGAGAGATAGACAGAGAGAGAGAGAGACAGAGAGATAGCTATAGAGAGCCAGAGATAAGAAGTAAGGAGAAGCAGTGCCGGTCTGTTTTATAGTCCTTTCCTTCCAAGGCCTCCTCCTTCCCTCCTCTAGAGGGAGAGATACCAGTCTGTTTACCGATTAATGGTTATACAGAAAAGGGAGGCAAATGCCCCCTTGACCCCCTGACCATCTGCGTTTCCTTACCTCTATCACTTCTCAATCATAGTAAATCATCACACATAGAATGCTTTTCTAACTACGAGTGAGAAAACATAATGCATACATCTGAAATGTATGTTTCACGGTTTTGATTAATACCCATAAGGAAAATTCCTTTACACATGTTTCAAATATTAAAGAGGAACATATAATTGATTCCAATGCAGCTTGACCTGAGGCGAATGTAGTTACCTCATTACAAATAAAACAATGCAAAACATTTATTGTTTGTATTCGATCTCAAAATTTACAGGAAAAATTTGATTTTGTGTTATAATAAAAAAAACACACAAAGCTTATTGCGATTATTGGGTGGCTTGCGTGCAATGAATTGACTTGAACACGTTAAATATGATTTCCCAGCATTTACACCGTAAATAAAACCTATTTACTTAATGGAAAAGTATACTTTTTCAGTTATTTAATTCTTTACGAAAATGTTCCAAGTGGCTTCAAAACAAGACACGGTTTTTAATTAATATTTTAAATTGTATACATTTAAATTAGGGATGTTCATTTCGGTTATTTTTCCTAACCGTTAACCGACAAGAATATTTGAAATTAGAACTGAATTAAATTAAAAAGAATATGTTAAAAATACTAACAATTGTTTTCTGGGAATTCATTTTACATGCGCAAAAAACGTCTCTGGTTACTCGCGTAACCCTTGTTCTCTGAATAGGGAACTCTACGCTGCGTAGCTTTACGCATCGGGAACGCCCACTGCGTGACCGAGTCTGAACCCATATAGAATCACGCCAATTCATTGGCTGATGGCGCGACGCCATCTCTGATGCAATGACGTCGTCAGGTCATACTGGCGAACGCGCCATCCACTCCAAAGAACCCTGTCGGCAGCGTGAGGAGCTTGGCAGCGAACGCAGCATCTCGTTCCCTATTCAGAGAACAAGGGTTACGTGAGTAACCCGAGACGTTCTCTTTCATAGGTAACTCTACGCTGCGCAGCTTTACGCATCGGGAACGATATACCAAACACGCCAAGCTGAAAAACGCTGCCTATCTAGCCCAATAATGAACCAACAACATACGGCCAGTTCAAACAGACAAAATCTGGGAACCCGGAGCCGTATCAACGTCAAGGTTGTAAAACTTGACAAAAGTGTGCGGAGAAGACCATCCCGCCGCAACACAAATATCTTCCAGGGGTACCCCTCTAAAAAGAGCCTGAGAGGAGGCTACGCCCCTAGTAGAATGCGCCCGAAGACTAAGAGGTGAAGGAAGGTTCCGCGCCTCGTAAGCCAGCGAAATAGCATCTCTCACCCAGTGAGAAATCCTCTGCTTTGATGTGGAAAGCCCGCGGCGACCAGCACCAAAACAAATCAATAACTGGGGGGATTTTCTCCAAACCTTGGAGCGATCCACATACAGCTTCAATGCCCTGACCGGGCAGAGCATGTGGAGTCTCTCATCCTCACTTGAAGCAAAGGGAGGGGGATGGAAAGAGTGAAGCGTGACCACCTGAGATCGAAACGATGTGGACAAGACCTTGGGAATGTAACCCGGCCTAGGCCGCAGGGTAACTTTGACTAGACCCGGGGCAAAGTCCATACACGTCTCACTAACAGAGAAAGCCTGCAGGTCTCCAACTCTTTTCAGTGACGTAAGCGCCAGCAAAAGAACAACCTCACGAGTCAGTATCCGCTCCGAAGCTGACTCTAAGGGCTCGAAAGGGGCCGTCACTAGTCCTTCGAGGACGACTGACAAGTCCCAAGAAGGAACTGCCGTGGGGCGAACCGGCCTAAGGCGTCTGACCCCACGCATAAAGGCGGAGACCATCCGATGTCTCCCCAAGGGGATCTCATCCAGCTCTCTTCGAGCCGCAATGGCCGCTACATAAACCCTAAGGGTGGTAGCAGCCGCCCCCGCTGTCAGCCTTTCTTGCAAAAACTCCAGCACTGGACCAACAGGGCAGTTAACTGGGTCAATTGCACGAGTCAAACACCAAGACTCAAAAACGCCCCACTTGGAAGAGTACAGCTTCCTAGTAGAGGGGACTCTGGCACTGGCTATGGTTTCCTGAACTTCGGCAGGCAAACCATCACAGCTCTTGGCCCTGTATGGGTCATACCCACAACTTCCAGAGCTCCGGTTGAGGATGCCAGATCTTGCCCTGAAGCTGGGACAGTAAGTCCCGCCTGATCGGAATCTCCCAAGGAGGCCGATACAAGAGGGGAGTTAGCTCCGAGAACCAGGTCTGGGAGGGCCAGAATGGGGCTATGAGAAGGAGACGGGCACCACTCACCTTCACTCTGCATAGTACTGCCGGAATCAGCTTTATTGGCGGAAACGCGTACAGACTGACATTCGGCCATGGGTGGCGAACGCATCTATGCCCAGAGTCGCCGGGAAACTCAGGGAGAACCAGAGCGGGCACTGGGATGACTCTTGAGAAGCAAAGAGGTCCACCTCCGCTTTGCCAAACAGATCCCAGATCTGGGATACCGCCTGACGGTTCAACATCCATTCCCCGGCCTGAGCTTCTGTCTTGACAGAAAATCGGCCGCCAGGTTGAGTACTCCCGAACGTGAACCGCCCTCAAAGAGAGGAACTTGTCTTGGGACCAAAGGAGAAGATGACGCAAGCCTGTCCAGGGTGCGCGACCTGAACCTCCTTGGCGGTTTATGGGGACACAACCGCCATATTGTCCGTCCTGACTATGATATGATACCCCGAGAACGGGAGAAAATACTTCAAAGCCAGGAAGACAGCCCTGAGTTCCAGGCAGTTTATATGCCAAAAGAGGAACTCTTCCTTCCACTCCCGCCGCCGGTCTGCCTTCAAGACCGCGCCCAGCCTGTCATTGATGCGTCCGTCGTGATCATATGGCGATGGTGGATCGCACCCATTCTCACCCCGCTCTGGAGAAAGACGGGGTCTCGCCACATTAAAAGGGGTCGACAGCAACTGCGCGACACACTGATAAGGCGAGTAGCTGGTACAGTGGGGTGTAACCTCAGCTCCTTCATCCACCAAAGGAATGGCCTCATGTGAAGCAGCCCTAGGGGCAACACAGGGGAGGCCGCTGCCATGAGGCCCAACAGCCTGCGGCAGGTACCTACAGAGACATGATGGCCTAGCTTGAAGCGGGCCAGACATGCTGTAAGAACTGGTATCCAGGCAGGAGCCAGACGGGCCTGCATCTGAACGGAATCCAAACGAACTCCTAGAAACACAGTTCGCTGAGATGGGAGGAGCACACTCTTCTTGGCGTTCATCCTGAGGCCAAGAGAATGGATGTGGCCGAGAACGATATCCCTGTGACGACTCACTAGCTCCCTGGAGTGAGCCAGAATGAGCCAGTCGTCCAGATAGTTCAGTACACGAATGCCCTGGAGCCTCAAAGGGGCCAGTGCAGCATCCATGCATTTGGTAAATGTCCTCGGCGCCAAAGCCAGGCCGAAGGGCCGGACCTTGTATTGGTAAGCCTTCCCTCCAAAGGCGAACCGAAGGAATCTCCTGTGTCTTTGAACGACCTGGATGTGAAAATACGCATCCTTCAGGTCGATGGTTACAAACCAGTCTCCCTCCTGGACCTGAGACATGATGGTTCTCATCGTCAGCATCTTGAACTTCCCTTTGTAGAGGGAAAAATTCAAACAGAATAGGCCTCAAGCCGCCGTCCCTCTTTGGAACGAGGAAGTAGCAGCTGAAGAACCCTCGTTCGACTTCCGACTGCGGTACTTTCTCTATTGCTCCTTTCTGTAGGAGGGAGGAAAGTTCCTGTTGTAGAACAGAGGCCTTGGAGGCGCTGTTTACTACTGTCAGGTGAACCCCGTCGAAACGGGGGGGATTTTTTGTGTTTGAGTGTAACCGGTTCGAATTGTGCGGAGAACCCACAGCGATACCCCGGGTAGACGCTCCCATTCGTGAAGGAAGTGCGACAGATGAATCAGAGTGTCATGTAAGGAAAGACATACCTGAGATGGGGTGTTGAGAAGGCCTGGAAGCAGCGGCACCCTCCACAGTGAAGGAGAGCCCTCGGCGTCCTTGCTCGGGATGATGGAGAGAGAAGTGCTGGGCTGACGGGTGGCCGGCACGGGTTCCGTACACTGCAGGAGAGAAACAGCTGTGTCTCCTAACATGCGGCTCGCCGACGGCGAATGGACGAGCTGCAAAGGGGGAAAGACGAACGCGTCCCCCAACTGCCAGCCCGAGTAAAAATGAGGGTGAACTAGATCTGCACACCAAGCCTCGAAGGGTGGCTGTGACAGATTTAGGGGAGGAGAGTGCGTTCGGGGCGGGCAGAAACGCTTCCGCGGTCTGGCCTCGCCCCGTAACGGTGAAACGTCTCTCCTCATTCCGACCCGGAGGTCAGGAACTACCCGGATTAGCCGAAGTGGCAGGCTTGTTGGGCCGCTTCAGGTTAACCCGCTTGCGTGGTTGTTGGCGGGAAGAAGACCGGCCACGGGCTCCCCAAACCGTAGTGGGGGAAGGGCGCGTGGCCTGGGCTCCGCCGCTAGGGGGCTCCTTTCTGACCCTAGACACAGAGGAGGAGGGAGTTGAATAGTCCCTTGCTCTCTTCGGCATGAATTGCCTGAGAGAAGCCGACTGCGTTTTGGCTGAGCGGAATTTATCCACTACAGCGCTAACCGCCTCCCCAAATAACCCAGATTGTGAGATGGGTGCGTCCATCAAAAACACCTTTTCCTTCTCACGAATCTCAGTCAGATTGAGCCACAGCCAAGTCAGTGGCTCTTGAGCTCCTTCACAGCTTCAGGAGTCAAGCCGGGCCCTTGATCCATCTCCTTCAGGACGTCCGCCTGGTAGGCCTGAAGGATGGCCATGTGGGCCATACCTGCTCGGCCACGATGTAGACTTTCCGATAAGGGCGAAGGCCCTACGGCTTGGAAGGAAGGAGGGGCGGACTTCAAGAAGGAGCCAAAGAGGGTGAAAGATGTGAGGCTAGGTATCCTCAATCACCGGCATGGCGGTGTAACCCTGCTCCACAGAACCCACAAGGTTGGTGAAGTCCATCTCCTTCAGCAGTTAGTAGGCGGGAGGAAAATGGCTGCTTCCAGGAACTGGGCCATCTCTCGATGCAGATCGCTGAAAATGGCAGCTTCCTCCTTTCAGGCTTGGAATGTGCACCAACAGAACATCATCTAGCCTGAAGGAGAAAATCATGCAAAAACGCCGGGAAGAGGGAGGGAGAAGGAGCCAAAGAGGGTGAAAGATGTGCTGTATCTCAATCACCGGCATGGCGAACCCCAGCTCCACAGAACCCACAAGGTTGGTGAAGTCAGCGGAAGCATTAGTAAGGCGGAGGAAAATGGCTGCTTCCAGGAACTGGCAAATCCTCGATGCAGATCGCTGAGAGTTATGGCAGCTTCCTCCTTTTGCATTTGAGGTCCCATAAACCGCTTCACGAGCTCGAGAACTCCAAGCATCGGGCCAATCTGTGTGGGTCTTGTGGCGCGATGAAAGCACATCCACGAGCTCAGAGTAGGCTGCTGAAGGCCGCGCACTTCACTGGCCGAGAACAAGCCCGAAACGAGTCGGAGGCTGCCGTGTGCAGAACATCATCTAGCAAAAGGTGAAGAGGTCGGGCTAGAAACAGAAAATCATGCAAACGATGTGACCGCTTGAAGGCAGAGAAATCTGAGGGAGGGAGAGAAAGGCGAGGGCCTGTCTGCTCACTCTCCATCATCAGAGATGGCGACATCCATCAACCAATGAATTGGCGTGATCCACGAGGCCGCGATCTCACAAAGAGACGGAAGTGCTCGCCGTGGAGGATTCCCGCTCATAATCCTCAAGCCGAGCAGAGAGTTATGAGAGAACAGCAGACAAGCAGAGGTCCCATAAACCGCTTCACGTGCATGCGAAAACCCCAAACACTTAATGCACTTACTGTGTGCAAGCAGAAAAAACATAATAAAGCACGGCGGTATATGACAGCGAATAAATAGGCATATACTAGAAAAAGATTTTCACTTCAATAATAGGCATTTAAGAAAGTGCAAACGGATGATCGCAACAAGGTAGTTGGGTCTAAAAAATCGCAGCAAACCTAAATGCTGGGTTGAGACTTTTGAAGGTCAGAGAAATTTTGAGGAGTGGATTGTGTACATTTTATGATTTATAAAATTGTTTCTGTGCAGAGATGGCGCGCCATCAGCCAATGATTTGGCGTGATTCTATATGGGTTCGGTGTGAATCACTAAACAAGCGTCTCCTCGATTGTGCGGTCTTATGTATAATGAAAGAGACCACTCAGATCATTAGGAGGAGTCAGTTAGATCATACCAAGGGTTCACATAACACACCTGCAGCACTTCTTAGCAAGCAGAAAAACATAATAACCAGCTAGAAGATATCAGAACTAATAACATTAGCCACATTTAATAGATTTCTCACTCAATCTAATTTAGCTGTGCATTTGTTGAAATACTGTGCAACAACTGACTGCATTGTATTTTAATAATCATTTTCTATTTTGTTTTAACCTAAATTTTAAATCAATTTCTATATCATTTTAAAACTCCTTGTGTACATTTTATTTTATTTATAAAATTGTTTCTGTGCAGTATTTCACATTCTTTTATGCAGAGCAACTTTGAATTACCAATGTGTGAATCACTAAACAAATAAACTTGCTGCATTGCCTTGCCTTATGTGATGAAGAGTCTGATTCTTTGCATAAAATAAACAAGTATATTTATAAAGATACAGAACACAAATACTTTGGATGTTAAAACATGTCCTCAGAGCTGTTTACTGTTTTTGGGCAGGTTATGAAGGCAATCGCAGTACATTTCGTCCATGAGTGAAGCACAGGGCGGCGGTCTTATCCGTGATCAGTCCCCGCTGAACACGACTCCAGCTCGGCGTGAGAGCCAGCGCCGTTACGGTGGAAACAGAATTACAGAGTGGTCCATTTACTCGTGAATTACGTCTGTTTAATCTTTACTTCTAGTGTTTGTTAAACGAGATTAAATAGGCAATGTGTAGGCCTATAGCTTATAAAAACAAGCAAATGAGAAATAAAGGAAGTTATCACGTAAACCAGTGGTTCTGGAGTACTTTACAAAAGTTTAGAGGATTTAAGTTAATTTGTAAATGCATTATTTCATGCATAAAGTAAAACAAAAAACAGCTAATTTTAAAATAGAAACGAATAAACCCATTAGCTGAGGTAAATCAACTATGATGGGTTAAATAAACAATACAATTAACTGGGTAAAATTAACCCTAAATATGTTCTGTCCTATATTTACCCAGCCCAAATTGGGTTGTTTTGAACCCAATCGAAATTAAATGTTTAAAAAATGTTCGAAATTAAAGCAGCCAGCAGAAAGCTGCATTCTATTGTTTTGTCTTATTTTACAAAAAAGCAGAGATTCTTTTTTTATTGAATTTAAATAAAAGCAAACCTTTTACAATTCCGATTATCTTTATGACTGCTTTCACTGTTAGAAGGGGAACAAAATCAAGTGATTGCTTAATACATTTAAGCATTCTACCTTGACACAACAGCTTGTTCATTATCATTATAAAAAACAACGGGTCAAACATATGGAAAAACACACTGCTCAGTTAAATATGTAGTAAAATCTGTGCCTTGAAGTTATGCCAAACATTTTGTTTCACATGGATTTTGTAACGGGAGGTACATAGGCGTAAATAAAAGGTAAATAATATTTTGGCATTCAAATGCATGCGAATACGGGAACATTTGATTTTGTGTTGAAGGAGAGACCCAACATTGGTTTCAGTTTCGTTTTAAACCGTGACTTTAAACCGTTTAACTGATTGTATTAATCGTCAAAATTCTTATCGGTCGGTTAATGGTTAATGAACATCCCTAATTTAAATTAACAATTTCACTCTGAAACATAACCATTTCTTATCTGACTACTGCTTTACTTGAGACAGTTATTCAATAATTTCACTGTAAGAAATATCCGTGTATTAACAGTTGTATGACCGTAAATTTTAACAGAAATTGTCCGTAGGCCATGTGTTTTTCCGTCTATTTACATTTTCGCTTTGCATTATGGGATATTGATCTCTGCTCCGACTAAGTTACTTCTGGTGGCCATTATTACAGCGCAACATTTTATTAACCTGTTTGAGCAGTAAGTCTTTTTATGAAACATTAGCTCTGCAAGTTAACAATTTGACTGTTTAAATGAGATATTGTCTTTGTTGGGCATGTGAAATAAGATACGGAGTTCACGTGCATATTCGTTAACGTAGTGAACTAACGTTAGTGTTCACAAGCCACTTGGTTTGGGAGATTAAAGGACTGATGATTTATTCCACAAGTTTTCAAACTGAGAAGCTTTCTATGGGTGATTTTTTTTTTTTAAGTTACTTATGCCAACAGCCCCAATGTTTGTGGCAGTTGGTGAGTGTCTGTGAATTTACAGTTGTATTGTCAGTATTTTCTTTTTTAATCTAACGTTAGGCGGGAACTTCGAACTTGAACCTCCCCCTCTGTGTCTCTCCTCAAGCTCCACGTTGAGTTGAAAAGGTAACGTTAATTATTCAAATGGCAATATAAAATTAATGTTTTCTTGCTTTAATATGCATATATATATACGATAACCGTTTAAGTTCGTAACTATTGTCTAGTGACGTTAGTTTGGTCGAGTCGAGACTGCCTTGTTAATGGTGTCGCTTGAGGCGTGTAAAGGCTCTTTTTAAATATAATTTGTCGTTTGTGTTCTTGTTTGCCTACTGAATTTTGTCATTTTGACTGAGGAACAACACTAATCCAACGTTCACGTTCGTAATGACGCTAAACGGCTTGTGTGTGTGGCCGTGTAACATAACGCTGTTAGGGAAGGAGACAAAACGAGGTTGTAAAAAAAACTAACGTTATTTATTTAAGCAGTTTAACGTTAGCTTAAAGTTGTGCTCTTTTGATTCAGACTGGCAAAATAGTATTTAAATATGACCCCAGTAGTATTAATAGTATTTAAGTATAGCCACACCCTAGCAACCATTTACAGTACCCTAGCAATTTTACAAAGACATGAATAAGTCATAGCAACCGCCTAGCAACTTAAAGATACATGCTGGATGCTTACAGAACCACTCCTAGAACAGATTGCTGCATCCATCATGTGCAGTGTAAATGCCCTTAACATTAGTGCTGATAAAAAAACATACTGCATGCCTGTGTGAAACGGGTATGAGCTGTTGTGAGGTGGAAGCCAGCTAATTTGTGAGGAGATAACGAGGATGAGCAGAAAGAGTAAAATGTTTAATGATAGTATTATTAAAATATTACAAGTACAAGTTCATTGAATTTATACTTAAAGAAGTTCACTTCCAGAACAAAAATGTACATATAATGTACTCACCCCCATAGGCGGAGTTTGGGGGCGGCCGGGGGGGGGCACTGCCCACCCAGATCAGAGCCAATCGATTTTGTCAGATCTATGAATACAAAAATATTTTTACATTGTCTCATTTTATTTGCATTATCGTATTTTAATGAGTATGTTAAGGCTAAATTATTTGTAATTAATGTAAAAAAAATAAAAAAATCCTACTCTCACAACTCGCGAATCTCAAAGTATCGCGTGAGTGGACTCTTCTCGTTCTCTTCCCGCTTTCTGCAAAGATACGCTAAATAAACAAAATGGATATTCGTCGTTTTTTTAATAAACCCACAAGAAAAAGCGTGGAGGTCTCTAACTTTGACACTTCTAATATTTATTATACTGCCGCTGATACTGATACAGCAATCGAGGCTGTGAACTCCTCCGTCCCTGGAACCTGCAGTACCAGTACCGCCACCGTGTCGGCAGAGACACCCGCCACTGCATCTGGATGCGTCAACGACCTCGGGGAGAAAGCCACAGGGCCAAAACAGCCCATACTTTCTTTTTTCCCTAAGCACCAAATTGGAGATATTAATCGTGCCTTCTCACCCTTTTACTACAACAAGTTCCCATGGATTGAGTACTCCGTTTCACTGGATTCAGTTTTTTGTTTTTGCTGTCGCCACTTTTCTTCAAATATTGCACGATGCACAGACGAACTGTTTACAAAAGTGGGAGCTCGAAATTGGAAAAAGTTGTCGGAAAAGCTGACAAAACATGCTTCATCACAGGTACATTTATCAAGCATGGAAATGTGGGAGAGCTACAAACAGACTGCTACATCAGGGTCTGTGGCAGCACAGCTGTCACACAGCCATCAAAGCACAGTACAAAAAAACAGAGAGTATATGTGCAAATCTGTTGATATCATAAAACTGCTAGCCAAACTAGGCCTGCCTTTCCGCGGACACCGTGAAGATGCTGATGCAGAAACAAGGGGGAATTATTTGAGTTTATGCGATTTTTTCTCAAAATACGACCCTGATTTCAAATCCATGCAGTCTAAATATTTTAACTGCACAAGCAGAGATTTTCAGAATGAAATTATTGCATTATGTGCAGAGCTCGTGAAGAAATATCCAAGAAAGTACATGAGACAGGTTTTCTTGCTGTTATTGCTGATGAAGCGAAGTCGTCAAAGACTGAGCAACTTTCTGTTTGCATAAGATACACTGATGGGCTTCAGATTAAGGAGCGATTTATTTGCTTTGTTGACTGCTCCAATTCTCGTGATGCTGCAGGGATTGTTTCTGGTATTAAAGAAGGATTGCAGTCGTGTGGTTTGAAGGACATTCCCATAATTGCTCAGTCATACGATGGAGCCTCTGTTATGTCAGGGCATTTGAGTGGAGTTCAGCAGCGAATCAGAGAGGAATTCCCCTTTGCTGTGTATGTGCATTGCATGGCGCATAAGTTGAATCTCGTCCTCGTTGAATTGTGTACAGTGAACAGAGACATTAAAACGTCTCTAAATGTGATTGACAAACTGTACTCTATGTTTGCAGAGCCAAGCAACCATTTCAGCTTTTTGATGATGCAGAAGACACTGGCTCTTAAACCAAAGGAGATAGTGCAGCAAAGCGAAACACGTTGGGCATGCAAATACAGATGTGTTTATGCTGTCAAATCACAATATGCTGCCATCATTCGCTGTTTGAAAGAGATGGAAGAAGAGGAAGAAAAGTGGTCTGTGGAGGCAAGTGGATTGTATCACCACATGACAAGTCTTCGCTTCATTACTTCCATAATTATTCTTGAGGAAGTTCTCAGAGTTGTACATGTAACGCACAAAAGACTGCAAGGTGCAAGTACAACCATGGCTGATGCAGCCTCAGCAGTAAAGAGCCTGAGAACACATCTCCAGCGTTGCAGAGAGGAGAGTTCATGGGAAGCAATGTGGATGCAGGTGAAAAGGTTTTGTGAGGATTTTTTTGGTGCAGAGAGTTCCCCTCAAACTGGAGGAAAACGAAAAAGAACCTCATGAACACCTGCCGGGCTTTCGCAGTACTTAGTACCAAGCACACTTGGCCAGCGTGATGAAAATGAGATGCACTGCGAATCGGAATCACAGACGTTTAAATGTCAGTTATATCTTCCCGTTTTAGACAATATGCTGGCTGAATTGAACAGGCGATTCTCAACTGATGCAATGGCCCTGAGCGTGGCCTGTGACGCCGTGTTCAGCTGTGACAAAAACGGCATCGGTCCTTTACTAAGCACGTATGCAAGCTTTAAGATCCACCCTCAGCTTGTGACAGCTGAAATGGACCTTCTTAAATGTGCGATCCCTTCGCCGATCACCCTTGAAAAACGTACAAATGAAGTGCGGAAGGATCAATATCCAAACTTTTACCGACTCCTTCAGCTCGCTCTCACACTGCCCGTTAGCTCAGCTACATCAGAAAGAAGTTTCTCAGTGATGAGAAGAATCAGGAACTGGCTCCGATCTGCGATGTCTCAGGACAGATTTTCCAATCTTTCCATACTGCACATAGAAAACGATTTGACTGCAAATTTATCAGGAGAGAAGATCGTGAACATCTACGCAAATCGGAAAAAGAGGCGGATTCTTCTACATTAGGTAAGATATAAGTTTTTATTCCACTCTTTGCCAACCAGTCGTTGTTGTAAATGTATTTTAAATGAAGAAGAAAATATATAGGCTATAGATAATTGAAAATGTAGAAAATATGGTATATACGGTGTATAAAAAAAAAATCAGAGCTCATGGTCTACCGGTAGGTGCCCCCCCAGGCAAAAATGTGAAACTCCGCCTATGCTCACCCCCTTGTCATCCAAGATGTTCATGTCTTTCTTTCTTCAGGAAAACATTTCAGGATTTCTCTGCATATAGTACAGTGGTTCCATACCACATTTCTGGAGGCCCCCCAACACTGCACATTTTGCATCTCTCCTTTGTCTGACACACCCATTTCAGGTCACTGCTGATGAGCTCAATCAGGTGTGTTTGATTAAGGAGACATGGAAAACATGCAGTGTTGGGTGGCCTCCAGGAACGTGGTTGGGAACCACTGATATAGTGGACTTCAATGGTGCCCCCGAGTTTGAACTTCCAAAGTGCAGTTTAAATGCAGCTTCAAAGGGCTCTAAACGATCCCAGCCAAGGAAGAAGGGTCTTATCTAGTGAAATGGTTATTTTCTTAAAAAAATACAATTTATATACTTTTTAACTTCAAATGCTCATCTTGTCTTTCTCTGCGATGTGTAGGTGTAGTTTGTGCATCTCTGGGTCAAGACATTTAGGTTATGTTGAAAAACTCACATCACCTTTTCTCCTTTAACTTCAAAATCATCCTACATCACTGCAGAAGTACCGACCCAGTGTTTACAAAGTGAACAAGGAAAGAAAACACCCCTTTACATAAAAAAGGTAAAACAGCGATTTAGGATGATTTTAAAGTTGGAGAAGAAAATTAGATGGGAGTTTTTCAACATACCCTAATTGTCTTGAACCGGAGATAAAAAACAGTTCATGCAGACCTGCACAAGATGAGCATTTAAGGTTAAAAAATATATACATTTTAATCTCTTTTTTTTTTAAAGAAAATAACTGATCATTTCTCTAGATAAGACCCTTCCTCCTCTGCTGGGATCATTTAGAGCCCTTTGAAGCTGCATTTAAACTGCATTATATTTTATAATGTATAATATATTAATACATGTTAACTAAAATTACTGTACTTGTCATTTTCAGATTAACCATACCAGTTCCAACTTTTGGATGCCACAGATGACAATCACAGAAGCCACCCAGCCTTGCTTGCCCTTACATGTCAGATATATTTTTTTTTCTGTTTGAGCTTGCTTGCTCTTACTATGATTTTTCATTGTGGTATCTGTGCGTTTATAAGTCTATCAGTTTCTGACTATGTAAAGCACTGCAGGACCCATAGAAACATTAGTCGGACAGTTTTTCCTTGTGGGTTTCCAGAGTGTGGAAAACGATTTTCCTCTTTTAATTCTTTTAATGTGCACTTGTCCAGAATTCACCATGAGGGGAGAAAGCGGTCTTTTAATCGTAACATATCTGTGCAGTTGAAGTGTTCTTGGGAGTTTTGTGACAAAGAATGTGGAAACATAAAAGGTCTTGTAGTTCACCATAAGTGTCATTTGCAAGAGGGTCTTGAAGTAAAATGGATCAGACATTGATAGTGAAGTCCAAACAGTGCAGCAAGATAGAGAATCTGACCTAGGGTCAGCCCAAGATAAATGCACTGAAAACATGGCTCTTTTTTTTCTTGGCTTACAAGCAAAGCATCTTGTCCCAGAATCTACAGTCTCAGCAATAGCAAATGAAATGAAAGTACTACAGGACATACAGCATGAGTTTACTATGGATTTGTTTTCAAGAGGTCTCTAGGAATATGGTGTGCCTGATGAGGCTTTACAAAATCTAGGAAAACATGTATACGAGCAAAGCCCCATCCAGGGCGCACTACATGAAAGTAGTGGCACCTTAAGCACACACCACAAAAGACTTTAGTATTACAGGAAAGAATTCAGCTTGGTAGAACCAGTACAAATAACATTAGGCCATGATGACAAAGGCAAGGCAAAACACTTTAATTATGTTCCCATTTTAGAAAGCTTAAAGGCTATCTTGAGAAACAAAAGTGTACAGCATCAAATTCTAAATCCAATTCATGCTGATAAGAACATGCTATGTGATGTTGTAGATGGGCATGTCGCAAAATCCAATGAATTGTTTGCATCTGATCACATGCTCTACAGATCATGTTGTTTCAAGATGCTTTTGAAGTCACTAACCCTCTAGGGTCCGCCAGGCAAAAACACAAGGTTCTTGCTGTGTACTACACATTAGGTAATATCTATGTACACAACCGATCCACGGTTGACTCAATACAGCTTGTCCTACTTTGTTCGGAGAAGGACTGTAAGCTGTTTGGACCTAAGTGAGTTTTTGATAATTTGATGTCGGACTTGTGTGAACTTGAGTCAACAGGCATTTGTGTTAACGGAAAAACCTACAGAGGTAGTATTGCCTGTGTTATTGGAGACAATCTTGGGTCCCACTATCTTGGGGGATTTAGTGAAAATTTCAGCTCTACACAACATTTTTGTAGATACTGTCATATCAGAAAAGAGGATTTTCAAACAAATCTTTCAACAGCCACTGAAAGAACACCAGCGAGTTACAGTGAATCATTGCTCGAGTTAGAAAATAACCCAGATGTACAAATGCACAATGGCATCAAATCAAACAGTGTTTTAAACACACTCGCACATTTTCATGTTTGTGCACCAGGGCTCCCCCCCTGCCTTGCCCACGATTTTTTTGAGGGGATAGCTGAATATGATTTGGCAATGTACTTGCAGTTTCTTGTAAAAACAAGGAAGTGGTTCAGCTATGATTTCCTTAACAGAAGAATTGCGACTTTTACTGGAGAGAGTCAGAACAAGGCTAATGTTGTATCTACTAATGGGACAAAACTTGGGGGGCATGCTGACCAAAACTGGTGGCTACTTCAATTCTTGCCAGTACTGATACACGATAGGGTCAAAGATGCTAAGGATGAAGTTTGGCAACTTGCACTGCTACTTAGACAGGTGGTTGAGCTTGTGTGTGCTCCCGCACTGTACATGAAGGTCCTCATTGAGGAGTACATAGAAACAAGGCATCTCCTTTTCCCACTTAAAAAACTTAGACCCAAACGTCATTACTTACTACATTATGCAGATCTCACATTACACTTTGGACCATTAATTCACATGGACAATGAGATTTGAGAGCAAGAACAGCTACTTTAAGAGATGTATTCGGGCAAGTAAGAATTTCAAAAACATCACAAAATCTCTTTCTGAGAGGCATCAATTGCTCCAAGCATACCAAAGCAGAGGCAATGTGTTCTCCCCTGAGTTGATTATGTCTGACTCAACAAGGTTTTACCCAGAGTTGTATGATAGTCAGTTTAAGGGCGCCTTGGAAGCGTTTGATCTCTCAGCATCAAATGCAGTAGTGACAGACCAAATTACTGTACGGGGCATGCTATACAACTGACATGCTTGTCATTTTGAGCTGTGAAGTTGGGCAGTTGATTCTTGGGCTGATTGCATGCATTGTAGTGAAACAACAAAAGACTGTGCATCTTGTTCTTAGACAGAAAAGAGCAAGCCTTGATCCAGATCTTGGTGTTTTTGAAGTAGAGAATGAGGGTGGTACTTTTACTTGCAAAAAACTTGATGAGCTTCTTGACTACATCCCATTTAGACCATATCAGAGAGGTGGCGGACTGCTGGTCGTCCTTAAACACAGTCCACCATGGAGCATGTAAGGGAGAAGATCAGAAGCACACTGCCTTCATTGGAGGAAGATAAACTGGATGCTGTTATCACAAAGTTGACAGAACTTGGAGTCACACATGTTGATGACTGCACATTTTTAACAGCTGCAGACTTGGATGGGATTTTGTCACCAATACAGACCAGACGTCTGATCAATGCATTCACATCAGGTATGTCTCTCTCTTGCTTTTACTCTCTCTCTCTCTCTCTCTCTCTCTCTCTCTCTCTCTATCTCGCTGTTCTTAGTATTCACTGCTTTTTGTTTTTCCCCCCTTAGTTCCTCAGAGCACCTTGGTTGTGTCCTGTGTTCCAGACATTTCTAGTTTTACTGAGCATCAGGTGAGGACATCAACTGTGACGCCAAATATGACGCATCCAGAGAAGTTTCAAATCCCATGGCAGAAGTTTCTGGTCGTCCGGTCGCACAAATTGATGAATGCACTGAAGGAGAAGAGGAGACCACTACCAAAAGATAGAAGACACATGATCAGGATCATCATGGAAGACTTAATGGATACTGACACCAGACCAGGCAGAAGCAAGTTGAAGCAGATTGCACAACAACTGGTTGAGAGATACCCAGATTCCTTCTTGGATAAATGTGGCACAAATGTAGTGGGTCAAGGTTTAGCCTCCCTCGTTATGCAAATGGAGAACAGAGTTGAGAATGTCAGACGACAAAATGCTCTTTGCTCATCCGATACAGGAATGCCAAAGAAAAAATTCAGATTTTCTGACCGTTATGGTTGCAGTCAGTGGCAACCTGAGTCACCGAATGACATTGGCAACCATGAGGAAAACAAAAAAATGCTGCAAGATGCTTCTAAGGGAAAACCTTTACCTAAAAGTGACATTAAAAGATTAATGTCTGAAATATACTATGCCCAACGTATCACTCTGAATAATGAAGACAATGTAATAAAAGTCATGGAAGAATGGCCTTACCTTTTTGAAGCCACCCATCTGCTCGATCACACAGAGAAACTGATGGGATTTCCTGTCCAAACCAAATTGCTGAACCAAATTGAAGAGAAGGGAAAGACCATTACAGAGTTTCTTGTGAGCAAGGGAATCACAGGAGTGACTACAAACCCATTAAAACTCCTCCGGGGTCTTATGGAGTACCTTGGAGAGGAGCCAAAGCTGCTGCTAATAAACAATGAAGTAAGCACACACATAAATGCCCTCATTTGTTTTTGTTTACTAGGTGGGGAAAGTAGAGATGCGGTGATTTTACCACTGTCGGTAAAGAGACTTATGCATTACAGGGAGATTTCACTGCAAAGCAAAATTTCACTAATTTATTATGTTCTGATTCAGACCAAACAAATAAATCTATGCAGCAGGATATAGTGTCTTCTAGAATTCTGATATTCACTGCACCTAGCAATTTTTGATTTTAAGTGTATTTACCCTCTGCCCATTTTGTCTTCACCTCTCATAGGATGCCATAGCAGATCTGCCAAGCACCCCATGTGTCATTGTTGTGGGTAAGAATATGCATGTGTATTCTTAAACAGTGACTATGTTTACATGGACATCAATACTCCGATTTTAATATGATTAAGACAATACTCTGAATAAGAGTCTACCATGTAAACAGAAATTTTTGATTACCTTAATCCGGCTAAAGTCATAATCGAAGTAAACACAAATCGAATTAAGACATGTGGAGTATTCCTATTTTAGTCGCATTATTGAAGTGCAGTACAGACATGTACAACACCTTAATCAAACTATTACCGTCATGTAGGACTTTTTGCCGCATTTTGCGACAGGATACACACACGGCAGTGATGATCAACCATTTGACGGCAAATAAAAGAGCTTCAACATCGCCGTCGTCCTGTATGCACGTACAAATAATTTACTGCACTTGAAGCTTTCATGAAATAAAAAATGAAACACCCAAAACTGTATATGACATCATCACGAAGACAAACTATATGTTTATACATGAAATTCAGGAGGGGACTTTAGATAGAGTCGCGTGGTGACGTAATGACGCATGCCATTAATCGATTTATGTACTATAACATGTAAAACGGGAACATGAAATTATTATTCTAAAAGCAGTTCATGTAAACACCTTAATCATAATATTGTTTTATTCAGAATAAGGTAAATAATTAGATTACTGATGTCCATGTAAACGTAGTCATTGTGAAATGTTGCAAATTTATTTCTTTCATTAAGGAATACTGTCATTGTTTACATGTTTTGCAGATGAAGGAAGATACAAAGTATCGGTGGATGAAGTCATCGTAAATCAAAACATCAGCTGTCATCTGGTTGCTGTTAGCTATATGTTCAGCCTTTTCTATAGAGTATAGGTATATTTTGACAATGTTCCTTGTCCAGTTTAAAGTATACTTAATTTTGCAATGCAAAGTGGCATTATAAGCTTTTTTGTTTTTGTCTTTGACACAGGAGCCTGTTGGGTATAAATCCAGAACGTGGGTTTAAAGCAGAAAAAAGGCACAAAACAATACAGCATTCAACCAAAACTGCTTCGATTCCTGTCAGACCTGAGTGACTTTCAGAATCCTTGGAAGATTTAAAGGTCATTACACACTCCCTTTTGATTTTCACACTTTCGCTCTCTCTCTGTTCGTCTTTCTCCCCATCTCTGTCTTTACACAATATAAATCTATCTTTTATAATATAAATTATGTCAGAACAGTAATTTATTAATTTATGACAAGAGTGTGCTGTGCATAAAACATGTATATCCTGGCTGCTATTTGTCACTGTTCTACCAGCAGAACTTGCTTACTTTAATATTTTGCAATAGAATGAGCCTATTTCCAAAAAAAGGTGAGTGTTCCTTTAAATAAGTGACCTTTAGGAATCACTATTGAAACACAGCATCTGAAAGTCTCCCAGAAAACTTTATTACACACAACTCGGTTAGACTTGAGGCTCTGACTTTCTAGTATTTTTTTGCTGAAACATTTTGTAAAAAAAATTATTAAAAGAAAAATATAATATTAATGTACATTTTCATAACAATAAATTTAACCTTGAATAACTTTTCTTAAACTTTTATTTTAAGTGATTTCAAATAATCTGTAATCTGTAAAATTTCTTCTTTCATTAATTACAGCCATTTAATATATTGTTTTTGTCTTACAGCCAAAGAAGTAGCATCTAGAGAGGACCGAACCAATACAACATGACTGCAATCCCGTAGTGATTCATTACAGCCAAAGAGTATAGAATACCAAGAGGCGAAACTCTGTAGTGATACGGGTAACAGTCTATAGATGGCGCTGCCGCCATTTTGGACTGACAACTGCGGAAAGTCGCTAGAAGATGCGAGGGAGCAAGTGGGCGAAATGCAAGCAGTGTGCTGCTATAAACTGCAGCAATTATCAATTATTAATCAATCTCTTCACTAACACAATTGCCGCTGATAGTTTCGATCTCTATTGCTTATGAGATTTTGATCTATTACTTTTTTCAGTTAAATGTGTACACTTGATACATGACAGAAATTACAGAAACTTCACAATAGTTGGTGGAGTCCTTAATAAAATGTGTGCAAGTTGTTCATATTTTGTGATATTTTAACTTTTTTTATAAATGTTATGAATGTGTACTATTTATTTTATTATTTTTATTTAAAAATAAACATTGTGAATAAATATATATGACTGTGTCTACCTCTATTAAATCACTACCAAACATCACATCTGGTAATTTCATGACCTTAAGTTTTTAAATTTAACAAGGAAAATTTACATAGAACATGGATATGGGTAAGTAAAGGGTTTGCAGTAATTTTATCTTTTTACTTGGAAAACAGTAAGCAGTATGAAGCAGTCTAGTCAATTGGTGGAGTGGACCTATCTATAATCTTTATATTTAAGTATTACATACATACATATGTAACACCCCCCGACACGGGTCCGCACCGTCCCAACTCGTTCTTGTTCCGAGGCTCTAACAAGGAACACCAAAGGCTACAGCCCGCTAGAGCGCCTCTTTTTGAGGTCGGGCGAGTGAGGTTTACACACAGCCCTTACTGGCATACACATACATGAAATGTCTTATTGTAAGTTGGTCAAGCGCGACTGGCTGCTATGATTCTACGGCGTTTTTGTGTAGTTGTCAGTCCAAAATGGCGGCGGCACATGGGCGCAACTGTTGCTATGGAGCGTTCTATTGAGTTTCACCTCTTGGGCTTCTATACTCTTTGTTACAGCACTGGTGCTCTGATGCAATAGTGATCCGATGGGTTTTGAGAATGATCCCTCTGGCTTCAGTGGGTGGATTCTGCATTGACAGTGTTCTGTTTTCTTATGACCAATATACCTTCAAGATTACACATTAGACAGACAACACACCCATGAGCAGGACCCTGACCTTTATATGTCAACATGACAGTTGCCATTCTCTCTGAATGCTTTTTTTTTTTTTTGGTACCTTTTTGTGTATTTTCGATTTAAACAAGGCTTTACTCAACATAACCCTTCGTTAGGCTCGGTTATGTCTTAGTTCTATGCCTAAAATGTACAATAATTGTGTACTTCCCAGGGAACGCATACTGACAAAAAAAAAATGTATAACCTGAATTTGGATAAAAGCGTCTGCTAAATGCGTAAATGTAAATGTAAATGTACTTTTAAAAACCTCCGGATGATCTGCATTCTATACCAGAACTGTGTTGTATTTTCATTTAACCAAGGATATTGGTTATTTTCAATTTTACACATTCATATCCCAACTGTTAAGAATGTTATAAAGTTTCATGTTAAAACATTTTTATGGGTGTTTCAGTTATGTGAAACTCTGTAATGGGCCATTTTTATCAAAAGTAGTTACTCATCTAAAACTGTGATTTTATTCAGGCATTCTCTCTAAATGCCTTTTTAAAGGTACCTTTTTGTGTATTTTCAATTTAACCAAGAATTTAAACAAGGCTTTACTCCACATAACTCCGTTATCTGTTATGTCTTAGTTCTATGTCTACAATGTACAATAATTATGTACTTTGTAATAATTAAACCTCATGTTGATCTGTAGGCTACTCTATTCCTGAACTCTATTGTGTTTTCACTTGACCCATGAAATTGGTAATTTTCAAGTTTATGTTCATATCCCAACTGTTAAGGATGTTATGACGTTTCGTGTTATTTTTTTTTCTTTCATCTAAAACAATGATTTCATCTAAAACAATTAATTAGTTTTTAGGCATATCCTATGGTCAATAAGTTAATAAAAAACATTGTTTTTCTCACAGAGTATTTGTTTGTTGTTGTTTTTTTAAGTCACTGTAGGTACATGTAATTATGTAAATAAATGTAATTGTTTGCATGCTATAATATTGAAAAATTTTGTTTTAGAAATGTTTTTTTTTTTTAATTACAGGACAAAGTGGGTAATGAGATGCCAGTATATGTTATTTTATGGATTTAGTTAATATTTGCAGTGTTTATACTGTACGTGTGCAATACCCTATTTAATAACGGATACCCTATTATATAATAGTAAATGTCCTGTTTTTTTATTGTAGGTACGTATACCATTAAAACACAAAAAAGTGTGTGTTTTTTTACTATAGATGCACCATTAAAACACAGAAAAAGTCCTGTTTTTTTATTGTGGGTAAACTGTCAATTAACAGAAAATGTTTGTTTTTTAATTACGGTACAAAGTTCGGGTAATGAGCTGCCAGTACTTTTTCCGTTTTTTTCCGTTATATTTTTTTACAGTGAGGAAAAAATAAATAGGCCTAACATAACTGGAGACATTTAATGTGAGCGCGTGATCTGAGCGGGATTTGGTTTACCGGTGAGCATGAGCGGAAAATTAGCGGAGTGTTTGCTTTGGCCGTGAGCGACTGAGTGGAGCGCACGCACACAGAGCGGAATATTGAGCTGAGCGTCACACCGCTGCGCTTCGCTCACATGCTCTGATCTGAAAGGAGGCGGGGTGACGTTACGAGCTTTCGCTGGGAGCTTGAGGAAAAAAATGGCCTTACGAAGTTTTACTGACAATCTCTTTTTAATGATTGGAATTTGGTTAAACATTTTGAAACCTTCTGCTTTAAAATAATAACGACGAATTATAATAGAGATATGAATTATGGATAATTTTTCACAGCACACCTGACTGGGCGGCTATGGCAACTTCCCTAATCTGCCATAAGGAAACGCCGCCCCTGCTCCCTTCACTTCCACGTCCCACCAACCACCAGCTTGTTTGCACAATTGTTTTTATTATCATTAGGCTACTGTTATCAAAAGTTAAAGTCGTTTTGTATGTGTATATATATATATATATATATATATAACTCCTGAATAAAAATAAAAATGTGTTGGTCTGATTTTAAAAAAAAAAATTAAAGTATTTGATTGGTTTGTCGAAAGTGAGCGCGGAAATGTTTGGTTGTTTGCTAAGCATAGCGCTACCGCTTAACGTTAGTTGTAATCTTTTATCTGTGAGATGAGATGAGGCGAGGTCATGGTTCTGCTGTGATCTTTGAACTATTTTCGTTGCTGAAACAACAAAAACAGTCAATATTACGTCTAAAATGGAAGTGACTTAATATGAATTACTTGTTTAGTGAACTGTCATATGAAATCAGTATCACATTTTCAATCATGGTGGTATTCAGCACACTTGGTCGTGTGATGTTGCTTAACTGTATCATGTTATAAAAACTCCACATTTTACCGCAGTATGTTAACTGAGTTTAACTCACTTTGTGTTTGCTGCGCTCATTTGTTTCTATTTCTCCCCGAGAGAGGCAGCGCAGCCTTGTTAGCGTCATTACATTATGCACTATCGATCGCCATTTAAACAAAATTATGAAGAATCATTATCGCGTTTTTGTGATTGTTCTTGGTGTTTTAATCAGGCTAGGCTACTTGTCCTGTCGGGCAAGTAAAATTCTCTTTCAGTTGGCCTTTTAAAAAATCCACTTGTCCCGGATAAGCGGACAAGCGTTGATGTCGAGCCCTGCGATGTGTTTTTAGACTGCTTCAGTAGGCTAGGTCCAATCTTTACGACTCCTCTGTTGTATTGCATCAGTGGAGTGGTACCTCAATTCTTCCTCGTTTTTTGTCCATTTGTAACGGATGTATGCCAGTAAGGGCTGTGTGTAAACCTCATTCCCCTGATCTCAAAAAGAGGCGCTCTAGCGACTGACGATAGAGGCTGTAGCCTCCTTGGTAGAGCGCCTGCCTCCTGCCCCGGCATCCCGGGTTCGAGACCCGCTTGATGTGATGGTGTGGACCCGGGGGGGGGGTTACACGTTTAATTAATATTAAATGATATTATGCATTGCAATGAGGTTGATCTTATTTGTGCCCCCCTGAAAAAATGAAAAGCCCGTCCGTGAATTTATGTCTGGCGCCGGGTCTGGCTGTTCAGTCAACAGAGATACAGAGCACATAGAGCTACTAACTGCTGAAATGTTTGCGAGGCAAATCTCGGGTCTGAGCGCTCATGGTACACACAGTGCATACAGCCGTACACCTGCAGGCGCCACTGCTCTAGTTTAAATGGTGATTACCGCGTGAGGCTGTTTTATATATTATAATTTTTTTGCGTGAGGCTGCTGTTGCGATAGCTATGAAGATTGTAAGTTATGTCTTTACTACATTAGTTTGCTACCCTTTGCAAAAATGCTCCTCAGTAAGCTATTCTCTGACATGAAGTCGATTTGAGAACTGTTCGACCTACAAGTAAAAGTTAAATATGCCTTTTTCGAAGCTGCTGTATTAAAAGCCGATAGCTTAAGTTTAGGTTTCATTACTTTCTCTCAATTTAATTACTTTTCAGCACCCCCTCTGAACTGTTAAGCCCCCCCCTTAGCACCCCCAACTAAAAAAACTGGAGCCGCCACTGTTCATTGGTTAAAACAGAACTTTGTAAGACCGTGATGAATGAGTGACAGGTTTTAATACATTTAAACGATAATATATTGAGAGTATAAATAAAACTTGTGTTTTTCATGCTTGACAAGCGACCATGTACGATACAGAGGTGTCATGAGACCGGGCCCTGTAATGCTCCCTCACACCACCAGAGGTCACCATCACCCATCCTCCCGGACTCCTTTACCCAAACTCAGGGGTCATCAAACTTGATCCTGGAGGGCCGGTGTCCTACAGAGTTTAGCTCCAACTTGCCTCAACTCACCTGCCTGGAAGTTTGAAGAATACCTATAAGACCTTGATTAGCTGCTTCGGGTGTGTTTGATTAGGATTGGAGCTAAACTCTGCAGGGACACCGGCCCTCCAGGACCGAACTTGGTGACCCCTGCCTAACTCCACACACCTGTGCACCTACTCACACACACAGCTGTTCCCTATCCTAATGAACTATTTAGACACCACACTCCAACCACTCTGTCTGGATTATTGATTGTAGCTGTTTATTTGTGAACTGATGCAAGCTCTATAGTTGCTGTATTTGTGTCCTGTTCCAGTTTTGTTTGAGTTGTTTTTCAGATCCTGTCTGATTTGTTTATTTTTCTGTTTTTGGACAGTGTCTGCTTTTTGTTTATTAAACTAGTTTAACCTGTATTTGGACCCAGACCTTGTTCCACTGTGCTCCATAGTGGTCCGTGACACAGAGGTAGCTAACTACTACACTATATAGATAAAGATAATAATTTCAGAAGCACAAAGTGATGTGATTCTGCAACCGAGCCTGGTCCAAATGCAGGATTTAGGCAAGGAGACGGCTATAATTATTTTGCCATGCCAAATCATGCACCTGCTTGCTTTCTGTTTAGTGTTTTTGTATACGTATATGCTTTAATGACATTAATTGTAACATTTTACAATAAGGTTAATTAATGTTAGTTAATGTATTAAAGTGTATTACAGTGTTAGTGAATTATTGTAAATTCGCCCCCCCCCCCCTAGAAATATAAAAGCCCCCCTCCCCCCGCCAAATACAGGAAATGCATCACATCAAGTACACGTTGTCAAGTGCACAGACCACAAGTGTAGCAAACTATATTTTTTACACTTTGACTTTGAGCTTTTTCAGAATCTTGCCGCTTCAAAGGGTGTAGGAACATCAAGGCAAAAATTAAATGTAGCTAAATAGTGCATTACTGTTTATTTATTTTAATGTTTTATTATTATTATTTTAATTGTTTTACATTTTTACAGTGTTACTGTTGTAATTTTTATTATTTCGTTTTTTGTATTTGATAAATGAACCAAAAATAAATAAATACCTCAAGTGTGGGTATTGGGAGAGGCTCATGGTCTTCTTTACAGCGATCATCTGGGTGAGCGTTACGTTATGTATTTAATATTCTTTGCCCAAGCCTTTTCCATAGTAGTTTTCGTCTTTTCACTTCCTGTAAATTCGGAGTGCTTCTCCGCCCCCCTGGGCGTGAGTTGCGTTGAAGATGATAATAATAGAAACAGGGCAGGGTCCAACAGACAAACACGCTTCAGCCGAGTACGATTTCACAATTGAATGACATAAACACAATGACATGAACAGCAACGAGCAGGACTGAGGAAACGCGTTTGATGTCTTGACGCGATGCACGCGGAGTTTAGCGATCGACAGAGCTGCGTTACTTCAGAAACTATACACGCCCTCATATAAAGAGCGCAAGTTCTTCGGAATCGCTTGTGTTTCAGGACATCGGTGCATTTTCGAGAATATAATATCGTTTCTTCGAGTCGTGACGAGCTTGTCCGTGAACGGTCCTTGATCTATGCAGTTATTCAATCTTGCCAATTTTTTTTTGCTAAAGCGGATTTTAAAAAATGTATGTAAAAATGAAACAATAATCCCCTTTATCGTAGGTTGTCGGTGCTGCTGATGACATCGCGTATTTTATTTGTTCGTTTGGTGCTACCAGGAATTCCAGCTATCAAGTGTGCCGGTTGAGAAGCTGTACTGTTGGGGTCTTTCAACAAACTGATGAAAAAATGAATTCAAATCTGGAGTCCATTTCTCTTTCCGTACCCTCTCTTGGCCATCCCTTAGACATGATGGGAGGGAGTAATGGAGAATCCAGTGGCTGCATGAATCCTGGTGCTGGGACCTTCTGGCAGAACCCCTCCATCTGTAAAAACGCCAACCCTGGGGTGATCAGTTCGCCCTCGGACGGTGGGTCCTTGTTGACTACGGGTAAATGTAAGAACCGAGTCGTACAAGTGGCCTACGTGAAGAACTCTGAGACGAGCCAACATCTCAGCCCGGAGAACATGGCTTTACAGTGTCTGAAGGATGCTTGTGACGTAGTGGTATTTAAACTAGATATAATCCCCTTTGGAAAGCTGGACTTCGGTGAAACATCAGTTCTTGATCACTTTTACAATGCAGGTAAGTCTACTGACAGATGTTTTGGGGAATGTCCTGCAAATGAATGTGAATATCATTTGCTGAACGGGCACAAATATTGCTGTCAACAGTTTGTTGACAACCCACATGCTTGTGGACATGGTCTTTACTGTCTTTTAGGTGTGTTTGTTCTGCCTGGTTTCTTTCTATTTGGTCTGTTTTCCTTTTGAAAGTTCTCAGAATGAGGTGATGGTATCACTCTCCCACATGCACACAACCCAAGGTAGAGTGCAGTGTCTTTAACCTCATTTCCATGAAAAATGACTGGCATTTAAACTCGAATGGAAATGAAGTTTTGCGCAATAGCTTGAAAATAAACTTTTGAACTGCAGAGAGGCACAGTCTTGTTCAAATGTTTAAATATGTCACTATCACCATAAGAGCTGCATGCATTTCCTTAGAAAGTGCAATCCCTTGCCTAAGTCAAGCGGAGCTAATGAAAGTAAAACCAAAAGGGCTGAACCTAAATCCCAAAACACTAAATAACAACACAATTCCCTTACATGAACCTCTGTTTGTTATTGTGCTTTGCAAAACTCTCCTCATCTATGAGATCACTGCATTCAGTGACACAATGCTGAATTTAAAATAGTTTGATTTAATCATTTTGCAAATGTTGTAGGTATTTGCAGCTAGTTAGAAACCCTAACAATAACCAAATAACACGCATAACTTTAGAATAAGTGGAGTGCTAGTATTGAGGTCAAATGAAGAGATTAAACATTGATTTAATTAATTATTATTTAATCAGTAGTTACTTTTAATGAGTATGCAGTCACTAAACGTCTTGCCTTATCAGTATTTGTACATGCTGACAATTTGTGCCACAGGCACTACTGTGCCTACATCTATGTGATAATGTGACTATATTTTCCCCAGTGGGCTTTTACTTCAGCTTGTGCTTTTATGTATATATGTAAGTTTATGTATTATTCATTTGGAGTTTTAATTTTCCATCTCTAAAATGCTGAATTCGTGTGCTTTGGGTGATTGTCATTTTGTGTGAGCTAGTTTATTTTGGGCTTTATATCACAGATAGACTCTCCGAGAGTTTTTTTTGTTACCGCCTGGAGTTTGGCCCACAGCAATGTTCACTCTTCATGGTTGTGGTGTTTGTGTGGTTTGATTTCTCTGTACAGCATTTTGTATGTTTTGTCCTATTCATCCTAGAAGGCTGTTTCATCCATGTGGCCTTAAGGTTTAAAAAACTTGAGATGGGTTGCAGAAAAACAGTTGTTTCCTGTGTGGTAACATCGCACAGCTCTTGCTAAGTCGCTATGTTGTTTTGGATGCTGAGATGTTATCATGTTGTCAAGTAGTACAAAGCTGGAGCGCTGAAGATCTTTTGTTATTTGTTTTGAGGGTTTTGTAGCGTGTCCAATTTTCATAAATGTAGACTCTAGACTATGACTATAGTTGTGGACTAATGATTGCTTTATATATCCTGGTCTATCCGGTTTTGTGCACTTCAGCAAGCCTTTTGAGCTTGCCAGACCTGCATTTGAAATGAATGCAACTTCTAACACCATAATTTCTTCATTTTAATGAAAAAATATAATTAAATAAAAAGTATGTCATCACCACCATGTCGTTTAAAACATGTATGACCTTCTTCCTTCTGTGAAATGCATGATTAAATATGTTGACATCTTTTTTTCTATACAGACAATATGTTGTGACCAGGGGCTGTAAAGTCCTGAAAGGACAGAAATGCACCATAAAAGAAGTCTTCTGTAGTCAAGCAACAGAGATTGTATGAGATTCAGTGGTTCACAAGGGTCAAATCCAGATAATAAACCAGTTAGGCTAGCAAATTGCATCCTTAAGTAGTGGCAGATTAATGTTTTATACTGTGTTTGGCATTATTTTGAGATTATCACAAGAGTTGATGATTTTTGTATATGTCTTGTCATTAATTTGTATTTTATATGCTACATTTACGTTATATCATTTATATTTAGTCACTTTGCAGACGCTTTTATCCAAAGCGACTTCCAAATGAGGGCAAAGGAAGCAATCAGAAGTGAAATGTGAAATGATACGCAAGTGCTATAACAAGTCTCAGTTATCTTAACGTAGTACACATTTATTTGTATTATTATATAATGAGAAAAATTATATCAGCCTTATTTTGTCCGTCAATCAAAGTTAAAACAGACATGCTGAAAATACAGGCTGTAAACATACATTTATTATCCTTTGCATATTTTAAAACTGTTTTTTTTCGGTCTATAGATACATCTCTTTATTATTACTTTACACAGTGCATACTGAGTGCATACAGTACATAATTTGAGCTTGCATGTTTTATCTATAGATCAAAGGTAGCATGTTTTACATAGTTGCATTTCTAAAATGCTTAAACGTGTTTTAACTGTGGATGCGTAGGAGGGTAATTTTTCTCCTGAACTGTGGGAGTTTTTGAAGGAATAATGGTTTGTAGTGGAGCACAATCTTATCAAAGGTTGTTTTTGCAACTGATTACAGGAAAGACTGCACTTCTCTTGTATATTGTGGTTATCTCTGGAAGGGCTGGTTATCAGATCCAGTCTCAATTCTTTCTTTTTTGTGGAAAGTGGTGTGGTGATGGAGTAAGTCTGATCTTGTGCTAGTCGAACAATTTGTGTTGTGTAATACCATCAACAGAGTACTTGAGAACACGTAGGCCTCGTATGAATAGTCGTATAAAAACAGTATGTGAATTAGTACCATGTCCAAATTCATAATATTCATAAAACAACAGTTGAAAAGAACGAGTATGACCTACTACTTCTGGTGAGATTTCAAAGTGCACATCCAGAGGATACTTTACTAACCCATGAGCCCACAGGAGAGGAGTTGTGAATTACACACCTGTTCTGTACTGCATACATGTTAGTGCATTTTGAGTAAACCTGTTTTGTAAAAAGATAGGAATACCACTTTTGATAAATGGATAATCAGCTCATATTATAATCTCTAAATAACGTCAAGCATTCGATGAAACACTGGCCTGTTTGCAAGTCCAAGTCAGTTTGCATTTTGCAAGTCTTATTTATTACAATAACAACATGATGGATGTAGTTCATCCAGGTTACATTTATACTGTTTAGTCCATTAATACATTTGAACAGTTATTCAGAAGTGCCGACTCAACGTACAGTATACCTGGGTCTCGAACGTTCAGCCAAAGAAACATTGAAATCTTTTTCTGCAAAGGTGAGCTGTGTTGTTTTTACATTCATTATCGCTTACTGTGAAAAGTTAGCTATAGGTAGGCCTTAACAATTTGCTGGATTAATTACACTAGTATAGGAACTATATAAAAGGTAGCATAACAGGAAGGACTTGTTGATTCAAACAATCAAAGGGGAGTATATCTGTAATTATTAAATGTGTTATTGAGATGCTTAGTATCTGTAGAGATTTGGTTTCATGTGTCCTTCTCATTTCTTGTACTCTGAACTCCGTAAGTAGCACATTCCTTTTACATTAGATGAGGCTGCGCTAACTCGTGCTGAATAGTTTTCAGTTCATATCCTTGTTCAGCAGTCTAAAAACACCTGAGAGCTTTAATGACTCACTCTAAACAAATGACTATGATTTCATTTAGAAAATATCTGAAACATTCAAAACCAATACAGTGGATTAAATGACCAATGGTATGTGAGCATTTGTTGGAAAATAACTCCCACCGAGAGACAAATGCGTGTGAATTTCCCATGATGCATATTTGGAAAAGATATTACAAGAACAACAGCAGATAGTAACGGTTTATTGGTATGTGGTTTCCAGTAGCATACAGCAGTTACAGATGTTCACCACAAATTTAGTTTTGAACCACATTCCTCTATTGGCATTTTATAGGAAGAGTAATTATCGAAAATTAAGGAGTTGTTTTTTTAAATAGCTTGGTACTTGGTCAATTTCTAAAATCAAATCTTATTGTTTTTAACTAAAACAATAGTTTCTTACTATCTTTCATTTTTTACTTATGTATAAGTAAAATATATTTTTACTTATACATAAGTAAAAATATTTACTTATGTTACTTATATTTAAATCTATATTTACTTAATACAATTATACATATACATATTTATATTAATCATTATTGAACTTTACAAATGCTTTTATTCTGTATCATTAACTTTTTTTAAGTTTGAATATTCCTGATAAATGACAGTGGAATCAGATGTTGAAAAATAAGCATTTCATTCTGCTGTTTCGATGAGTCCTGCCATGCTTGCATAGCTTGTCATTTTGTTTCTGACGTGCATGGCCCCAAACGTCTTCCAGCTATATTTATGAATACTTTCTGTTTGCCAAAATGAAATGATATCGTCAGCATGGGTATTTTGGCCGAAGAATCACCTTAATAGCCTCTCCTGAACTTTGGGAAATATTTTGTCCATAAATATTGTTGAGATACTGTATTATTCTGGCAATCCTTAATATCTTTTTTGTTTTTCCTGTAGCACTACACAGACTTCGGGGAGCCTTTTGTGTTTATTTTAAAATGTGATGATACTATCAAAGTCCGGACCCTTGCAATGAAGGACAGGTTTACAGTTTGGAAAGTTACTTGAACAATATTTTGACATTTTAGTTTAACAAAAGCTATTCGAAACATGATAGTAGACACTTTACTTGGAGTTAAAGTTGAAAAACGAAATCTGCTCTAGCATTAGCAATAAGTAATGTGGGTATGGTAATAACTTACCCCAACACAGGTGCATGATATAGCAAACAGTTTGAACCACATAAATGACTGCAATCAAGTTTTTATATTCACTATTGCTTAATGTGTAAAAACAGCTATGTAAGCTTTAACAATTTGCTGGATGAATTCTAGTGGTATAGGAACTATAAAAGTTAGTATAACAGGAACTTTCTGTTCATCCACTCAGTCGAAGGGAAGCATACGCGCAAACAGTTTGAAAAGTGCCCTTAAACTCTTGCTTAAGGCTTGCATGATTTGGGAAGAAAATCTAATTGTGATTTTTCTGGTTATCAGTTAACATTGGCAGCCTATAGCTCTACATACTTAGAAAGGTCTAAGTTTAGTCTGACATATTGTACCGTTAATATATAAATCTTAGTCTGTAATTTCTACATTTTTGTTAGGAGGTATGCAAAACCAAAAACTGAATCAATGCCTTTACAGTTTTTCTCTATTGCTATCACACAGTTCATGAAACAATTCACAATTTTCCCAGAACTATAAACACAATCTCAAAACTACACACCAACTTGTTCAAACCTCAAACTTCCAGATCAATATCAAATAGTTTAGTCAAAAACATTCTTTCAGTATACAACATAAACTGGGGGATGCTGATACACTGATATTTTCATTACACACTTACAGTATATGACAAGTTCAGACACCAAAGAATTGAATGTCAACTTGATATGCAACACAATACAAGATACTGTCAGTTACATATTACATGGAAAAATAAATTGCATTACAATATTGTAAATAACCTTATTTGACATACATATAGCAGTTTCTTAGTTTTCTGACACAATTTTCTACTTCTCCTAGGTAGTCATCTCTCAGTTCCTCAGAATACAGTACATGTAAAATACTTGGCTACAAATCAAATTGATATTAGTTTTTTAGGGTGTACGACATGCTACCGTATTTGCAGTACATAGAATAGAAATGTTCTCTCATCTAAAGTATTGCTACTACTGTAATTATACTGCATGTGTAAGGAGTATAAAAACCCCGTAGATGTATATATTGTTTGTTCTTCAAGTCATCTTGGGTATTTTCATAATAATGGAGTATATTTATAATGCATTGCTAATCTAAAAATTCTTTATAACATCATTGAATATATTTTCTTCCTCGTTCTGTGATATGCTATATCACAAAAGGAAGGTTTTTTTTATGTTTTCTTGTGTTGTGGAATAAAACCATGTTGTTAAATGTTCTCCTTTCTTAGACAACAGGCTTATAAATGCTTCTCATTACAACTTTGGAAAGATGTGTTACTTCTGTTGAATTGTTAAAAGCAACTCAAACTAACAGTTCTTGCAGAGATCGAGCAGCATTTACTACTGACTCTGTGCATATATTTATTTTTAATAAAAATCACAACTTTTGCCATTTCAGGAAGCACATTAATCTAAATCATGATTTACATTTTATTCTGATTAATCGTTTAGCCATATTCCAACTTTCAGTACAGTTCAACATATTGAATGGTCCACACTTGCTTTCCTCACCGCGTCATTTCTACTCCAAACTCTGTAACTTTAGATACCCTATTGCATTCACTAATTCTATTGTGCACTGCAGCCAGTCCAGCCAATACAATCTGGCATGTCAGCATGATTGATTTCTGCCTGTCTGCAAGAAACATCGATCCTCTTTGTTTAAACAAACTCCTAATAACACAGACTCAGCTAAGCCTCATTCAAAGCTTTTGTGTACCTCTTTAACAGTCGTGTAATTTAAGTTTCAGGTTAATTAACGGAAATCATGGCTTGATTTCAGCTAAATTAAAGTTTTGCAATCTTGCTAATAAATATCCATTCCTCGTATTTTGGCTATATGGTAATTGGTTACGTAGCAACATGATTAGAGTATCGTTGCTGTTGCAACACTCTCTGTCTGTTAACCACCTAAACCTTGTTTGCATTTAAATCAAGCATTTTTTCAGCTTCCTGTCATCATAGGAATGTGCAAAGCTACAAATGTTCATAGTTGATAAGTCAGTCTTTAGAAAGCCCTGTATAATATTAATATGGCTGTAGCATGTCCACTAGACCCTAATCAGATGCATTTCTTTGCAGTAAATTCATACTAAGTCCTTGAAGAGGTTAACTAGCAGATATTCAAATTATAAACTGACTGCACAAAACTGTCTGTGCTTATAAGAAAGGGTCCAACACACCACGGCACAAAATCACATATTCACTAAAGTTGTGTATCTTAGTTGTTTGAGAATTGTAAGCTTGCCATTAAAATACTGAACTCACTAATCATTTGTTGGATGACTGGGGAATGTAATGCATCCATGCATTGATGTGAATTTTGTACTTTGTGGTATTGAACAAAGTAATATCATTGAAGCAGCTGTAAACGTGCAAAACTGTGACCGATTTATGTGGGAGAATTCGATTGCATGTGTGAAATCTGGAACCGATTTTCTTTTCTGAATTGGTGTATTAGATCTTGTATTCACAGCTGGAAATGATCATCGTTGTTATATTAACAGGTTCCAAACCGGTAAAGCCTTTCACTTTCATTGCATCTGATTTCCATAAATTGCAAATGAATGATGGCCTAAAGTTTTCTTACCTATTTTGTGTGGCATGGAATAAAGTCATACAGGTTTTGAATGACATGTGCGTGAGTAAATTATAACAGAATCTTTTTGTAGATAGATCAGTTTTTTAAAATTGGATACAAAATATGGAAGAAGCCAAAACCAAACAAATATGCAACCATTGACCTGACAAAATATTGGCTGCATATAATTCAATACATTTGCATCACTTTTACACGTCCTGTATGATTATTTAAATGTCGTATTTTACAAAATTACCTAATTTACAGTATGGATTCCTTGAAATATGAATCATTAGCATTACATTAGTTGACTATAAGCTCTGTTGTACACATCACCTTATTATGAAATGCAACATTAAAAAACTGTATAAATTTAGATTAAAAAATCATGATGATCTGCTGATATCCACTGGTATCCATCTTGAGATGATCGGCATTGTCTGATAACCAACACCTCGATAAACAGAAGCATCGCTTTGTTCATTTGAAAGTCTTTTGCCAGCTTTGTCAAATTTGTAAACATTTCAAAGTTTTTGAAGTTAATATTAAAGTATTTTAGTAAATATTGTGTACAATAGTTTTTCATTAATTTGTAATATGTTGTAATATATTGACATTATACCAGCCTTAGGCCACCCTGCTCTCTAAGTGTCAACATTCACATTGGCCACTGAAAAACCCATATTGGTCAACCACTACTTCCAGTGGTATGACTCTGGTAATGTCTTTTTGAGAATTTTAGCCTGTCCAAAGTTATTATGCATTATTTCAGAGGCGATATATAGATCAGCTTGTGGATATCTAAACTAATCAACATTTGAAGTGGATCAAAACCTTTCATCAAAGTTGTCCTAAAACCTAAAACCAAAATGTGTTCTTGTCTTATGACAAATTTGAACTCTTTTGATCCACTTCTAATGTTGACTGCTATAGTTACTGTGACGCTTGCTATTAAGGCTATTACACTTCTAAATTCTGATTTAATGCTCGGATCAGTTTTTTCCCCTACACTGGTAGCATTTTTTTTTTAAATTTGGTCAGTATCAGATTCAAGTGTGAACTAATCACGGTCCTGAACTGACTCACATACGCAAAAACAATAACAAAAACAGCACACTGTCATACGGAAGTAAACCTAGAGGTCACGGAAGTTAGTGTTTGTGTTTATTTATAAGATGATGTGACGTGGAATCCAGCGAGTTTGTGCACAGGTGATGAGGACGAAGACAATATAATAATATTGAAATCATTTCTCAAGTTTTTCTAGTATAGCCGTCTCAACGTAATACCTATGTAGCTGTTATGACCACAGAGCAGGTTAAGATCTCTTTTAAAGGTAATTTTGTTTCCCCGGTAGACCCACATTATCTTCATATTCTTTGTTTCAAATTTTTCTCATGTATTTGTGATATAAATATAAGGCATGCGAATGAAGAAGTTCCAATAAATCCTTTCACTATTAAGATTTATTTGAACTAGAAGACACAAAGACTCTGGATGTTCATACATTCTACTTGTCCTTCTGCTAAGGAATGTATGTTGCTTTGTTCGTTTCTCTATCATGTCTGTTTCCTTTGGGTTAACTGAAACAACAGTTATGGCTTAGATGCATGCAAACAGAGGAACCGACTTCCTGTTGATATTTAAATGCTGCATGTAGTGTGTTGATCTCAGCTGTAGGGACAGGCCCGATAGAAAATAACCCCCACACTGTCTGTCTGTCTGTCTGTAAATATGTGAACACTTCTCTGTCTCTGTTCACAGATATTGCAGTGGTTGAAATGACGGATGCATTTCGGCAGCCCTCTCTCTTCTATCACTTGGGTGTGAGAGAGAGTTTCAGCATGGTCAACAACATCATTCTTTATTGTGATCTCAACTCAGACTCGCTGCACACTCTTCAGGTCAGAAAGTCTTTTTTCTCCGTGTCCCCTGAGTCAAGAATCAAACTAGTCAAATTTAAACTGAAAGGATCATTTTTTCAGCATCTTACTTTTCATAATATTCCAGTCTGAAGTTTAGAGACCACAAATATCAGAGGCCAAAAATATAGCCACAATATTTTTTCCCATATCATACAATATCAAAGTTTGTCACTGTATTAATTTACCAAAATATGTTGATATTGATCGAAGAATGTCCATTATGTGGACATGTGTAGCATGAGAGAAAAAAGGTAGAAGATGTACAAATAGCTTTGGTGTGAGTTGGCAGCCATTATAGACAAACTTTATGCATCCAGGCTGATAAATGTTGGCAAGTCCAAAAATAAACCACTCTAAAATCTTTGCTAGGATGTTGGCAAAGGTCCATGTCTTGCTTCTCAAATCAATGTAAGCAAGTCCATCATGGTGTGTACTGTAATATACATTTACCTTGGGCTAGTTGGAGAAACGCTCAGTGTTGTAAGCAAAAGGGTGCTCACAAATTTATTGGATGGACTCAAATTATTAATTATTTGCAGTGCATCACTTCCAACAGTTTCCTCACAATGATATACTGTAGGCTTTTATTACCACAGTGAATTGTAGTCAGGCATTATTGTCATGAAGATCCTTCTGGCAAGGTCACACACCTCTATTATTACTTTACATTACTAAATGGAATTATGCCAGGTGAGTGGGGAGTAAATTGCATAATATGAGATATATTTAGATGAGCTCTTTAAGGCAGCGATTTTATTACTAGGCAGAATTTAGTGGAGGATGATGCTTGGCAAATACACACACGCACACAGCTGTTTAGAATGAAATGCATTGCATAGGAATTGCAGTTTTAGGAAACACTAAAATATGCACCGATAACATTTTTACCAGTAGCATGCTACGTTGTTGTAGTAGTGTGATGTTATTACACTGAATGTTTAATTCACCATGTCCTGTTTATCTTAAATAAAAAGCAGCTACAAACAGAACTGCAAAACACGCATTAATTTGAAACCATCAGAGAGTTTACACTCTTTAAGGATGTCAGCCAAACAAGGTTTTTTGTTTTTCTCTGCAAATTAAAGTGGTGTATAGGAAAAAATATATTTAAAGGTGCCACAGAATGAACAACTGTCTTTACCTTGGCATAGTTAAATAATAACAGTTCTGTACATGGAAATGACATACAATGAGCTCAGACACCATAGTTTCCTCCTCCTTATGCAAATCTTGTGATTTAAAAAAGAGCACTGAAAAACAGGCGAATCAGAACATAACACAGACTGTTGTGACGCAACAGTCAGGATCACTACGCCCCAACATCCCATAAACCTGCCCTTGTTCTAGACAAGCGTTAGCTGAACCATCAGAAGTTCTGCAGGTGTTGTAAATAAACAAGCGTGGACAACAGCGAATACGGCAGATCATGGAAATAAATGTAATGTTCCAGGCTGTGCATGGGATGTGAAGTGCAGGGATGGGTTGGTGTCTTTATTCAGAAAGGCACAGAAAGCAAATAACGTGTTTTAATAAAATAACGCGAGTCACTAAAGGTACATGCTTAGCTCCTTTGCTAGCTGTCGCCTGTTACAGTACATACGATTTCACTTACCACATAAACAGTAAGGAGAGATGAGGCTGATGGCGAATGATTTACAGATACTGAGCACCACTGACAAGCGTCTGATCTTGTGAAATGTGTGGTTAGTACTGTTGCTCCATAATATAAACAGAGTTTGTGTATCGTGTCTCTTGAAAGTGAAACTATAACGCGATCGACTGATCAAAAGCAAAAGCAGTTGCAATGCCTCGCGTATTAATACAGTATATTTACCCAACGATATAACTGCGAGAGAAAGTATTTAAATATATATTTTCCTCCCTGTGTTTCCTTCTTGCTGATGAGCGGCACTGTGAAACAGCCAATCAGAGCAGAGCTCATTATTATTCATGACCCTGCCAAATAAGCCAATAACAGACCGTTTCATTCTAGGGAGGAATCCTAGGGTTGTAAATGGACATGTAAAATCGTTTCTGGAGATTTTTTTGCCCCTTACCTAAGCCACATACCTTTTATTTAGATATCAGAGAACAATTTAAAATACTGTATCAATGCATTCTATGGCACCTTTAAAAAATAAAAAATGACAGTGCTTTTAAAAGTTCTATGAAATATCCAACAAGAAAAAGGTATTGAAAGTAATAGTGATGACTTTTGATTTATTGTTGTAAATGGAAATGGATGGCCAAGTTGAGCAAATTGCACCTTGCATACTCAACAGAATATACTGTAGAACTAGTGAAACAAGTAGTGCTCTGGACATGGTCACACACGGTTATTCAAAATCCAGACACAGTATGTTTGTGATAGAATGCAGTCCGTATACCACCTGAATTCATTTGTGTCTGCTGTTTGTCTCATACAGGAGTTGATATGTCAGAAGAATATGGTAAGTCTTAATCTTTACTTCCTCTCTGCCGCATGTTAATTTGTTGTCATTTTCAAACAGAAAGAAGAAAGTCTTGGTTTACCTCATTTCTTTAGTTTGTGCTGTTATTCATGTAGGCTGATCGGTTTGATTGCAAACCTGAAAACGTGGAAAAAGGAAACTTTATTTGTATGTTTGGTTATATCATGTTATAGGAGATTGACACATTATTGGCGTATTTTGGTCTTTTGCAACAAGCTTTGTTGTAGGAGTTTATAATTAGGTACCAAACATTTGATACAAAAATAGTTTTAGCCAACAAAATAATTAGGGGCAGGATAACTCTTAGAGGTTTATGAGTTAACTTCTGAAGATTTGAGAGATTTGAAATACAATGATATACTGTAGGAGGCCAAGAAAACAGCAAACTGCCAAATTACAATTTTATTTTTATAGATTTGTATATTTTTTTTCTCCTGATGTCCGCTGCCCAGAAAATACTTTTGACCCATTTTTGAGGCATGATATACCTGCTTACTATTGATTTATTCATCAGTATTCATTTTCACTGTGGATATTTGCTCTTTTTCCAGACATGTGCCGCTAACTACACGTTCATTCCATACATGGTGACGCCTCAGAATAAGGTGTATTGCTGTGAAAGCAGTCTGATGAAGGGTTTGAGTGAACTGATGCAGCCCAGCTTTGAGGCCCTGCTGGGGCCCATCTGTATGCCACTGCTGGACAGACTCGCTCAACTGCTCACCAGCTGCAAGACCAACACCTGGTGGGAACTCACTACCTCCTTTATCTCCTCACTTCTCATTTTCATCTCACAGCTAATTTAAAGTTATTTATAGCGGTAATACAGTACAACAGCCATGAACAGAATGACACATGAAATGGTTTAAAATTGTGGTCATATCGCCCACCCTTAAGTATTATTTGTATATTATTTTAAACATTGTTTCAGTTCACCATATTTATATATACAGTGCTGCTTGAAAGTTTGTGAACCCTTTAGAATTTTCTATATTTCTGCATAAATTTGTCTCAAAACATCATCAGATTTTCATATAAGTCCTGAAAGTAGACCAAGAGAATCGAATCAAACAAGTGTGAGTTTCACTCGCAAGTTTCATCCACCCATTAAACCTCGCTCCAATAGTCCTCTGGCTTGTCCACATGATCTTCAGCAAGCAATTTTCTTTTTGGAGAACAGTGGCTTTCTTCTAACAACTCTGTCATGCACACCATCGTTGCTCAGTGTTTTCCTGATGCTGGGCTCATGAACATTAGCCAATGTGAGAAAGGCCTTTAGTTGCTTAGAAGTTACCCTGGGAACTTTTTCAACCTCGCAGATTATTATATGTTCTGCTTTGGAGTGATCTTTGTTGGTCAACCACTTCTCGGGAAGGTAACAGTGGTCTTGAATTTCCTCCATTTGTACACAATCTGTCTGACTGTGGATTTGTGGAGTCCAAATTCTTTAGAGATGGTTTTGTAACCTTTTCTAGCCTGATGAGTAACATCAACTCTTTTTCCAAGGTCCTCAGTAATTTGTGACATGATTCACTTCCACAAACATGATCAGACGTTGATAGATCCCTGTTCTTTGACTAAAACAGGTCACGTACTGGCATTTAATAGTCATTGCACCGACTAAAAACACCTCTGCACAGATTAACTCTAATTTCACCTTTAAATTAACTGCTATTCCAAGAGATTTCATATACTTTTGCCACTCACAGATATGAAATATTGGATAATTGGGATAAATACTGAATAAATAAATGGCATATATATGATATAAGAAAATATGTTTGTCATTTGTCTGATTGGGTTCCCTTTGTCTACTTTCAGGACTTATATGAAAATCTGATGATGTTTTGGGACATATTTATGCAGAAATATAGAAAACTCTAAAGGTTCACAAACTTGCAAGCAGCACCACACACACACACACACACACACTGTTAATTGTTCTAATACCAATAATGACATATAGTCCACACTGAACAGTTGAGAGGTCAGCAATAAAATACATTTTGGTGATGATATCAATAATCAACCAGTTGAAATTTGCTATATTGTAATTATTAATTCATGCAAGTATTATTCTCAGGTAAAAGTTGCATAATAGTTTTCAAGTGAAGTTAGTAAATTATTTCTGCAGATGCATAAACTGAAAAGATGTATAGCTTAAATGCTGTGAAAGTGGCTCTGGATAAAAGCATGCAATACAGGGTTCCAGTTTTAATATAGAACATTTCGATTTTCAGCCACTGTTACAGTTAGGTGAGGTGTATCTCTGTCATGAACAGAATGAAACATTACATGGTTTAAGATTTTGGTCATATCGCCCACCCTTAAGTAGTTTCATCAGTCATTTTGAATGTAGACGAGGCTAATGCGAGAGATAAGACAGACATGTACAGCGTTTAGTACCAAACTAGGACTATCACGATATTAGATTTTTCATATCACGGTTATTGTGCCCATAAGAATTCACAATATTGATATCTATAGAAACCTTGGGGGGTAGTCAAAATATTTTTTACTTTGTTTATTGAGTTTTTATTTTTCACCCAGGGAACATAAGGATACAGATAAATGCAGGGCACAAGACTCTGGCTTTTTCTGTCTTCTTTGGAGCTCATATGACATAACTAGAGAGAAAATACTGTCAAGTTCAACAGTATGATGAATAAATATTAATGGTAACAATTTACAATAAGATATCATTTGTTAACATTAATGTATTAACTAACAATACATTTATTACACTCTTTATTAATCTTTATTAATGTTAATAAAAATACAGTCATTCATTGTTCATGTTAGTTCATAGTGCATTAATGATTACAAACACAACTTGTGATTTTAATAATGCATTAGTAAATGCTGAAATTAACACGAACTAAGGTTAATAAATGCTGTATAAGTATTCTTCATTCTTATTTCATGTCAACTAATGTAATTAAATAACGTTAACTAATGAACCTTACTGTAAAATGTTGCCATATTAACATCTAAACTGATACTTTATGTTATTTTTAAATGTCTGGGTAGAAAACAACTTTTTTCCCACTGAACAAAATATATTTTATTTTAAAGAAGCTTATGGAACCGTAAACATGTCAAGCTAAATAATTAAAATAAATGCTTTAATTATTCTTAATTAAATTAAATGCAGTCACTTAAAGTGAGCCTAAACCTGCAGCTCAATAATCAAAAACATAATCAAAACAATTTCGGTAAAAATTATATATATTTTTTTTAAAAGCAGTCATTAAACCTGCAGCTCAACAAGGTTTTTAGAGACATGCTCACTTTCTACACATTCAATTTTAAAAGTTATGATTTTGAACCGATGTAAACAATGGCAGCAGGAGGCTTAAATGTATAGACGTGATACCAGCTAAATTTATTTATTGTACTAAATTACAGAAATGTAGTACTTCAGTCAGCTATTCCCCGCTCTGTGAAGTAACGTGTGGGAGGAAACTAGTTGATGTTAGCTAGTTAATTAGCCGTGTTATCTGCCTCGGCAGCAAGCCAAATAGTATTTATTTCAACACTGGAACAAATGGCGGGCAGGTGAGTCTCTGTCTTGATCGAGAGTGAAAGAGGGTGAAATGAAGATGACACAAATAGTTTATGTACAACCTGGAAATATTTCAGCCGTGTGACTTGTGCGCTCTTCACTGCACACAGTCCTGCACTTTCCGTCTTTGATAACACGTAAAAAACTGCGCATACCGCAGGAACGGTAGGCCTATAAATAATTTTTATGTGGTTTTGAATCCGTGACTTTTCCAAACCGCGGTATACCTTGAAACCGGTTATCGTCCCATGCCTAACCGGTGCCACTGAAGTCATGCTGTAAGAGCGCGGCTGACTCAGTATTAATCTGCATCTAGAACGACCGCAGATGAGGCATTAAGTGCATGGCTCTGCGACCAGCTAAACACAGTGTTTAATGTAGCAATGTGTTTTCCTAAATCAGTTTCAATCGTGTAACTGTTAACAGATTTTAACAAATAAATAGTGTTACTATGCACAGGCCTTATTGATTGCAAATACAAAAATAAGATGAGATAAGAAAACGCTGTTGTACTTCTTGTTTGACGGGTATCAGAGTTAAGGTGCAATACTGCCACCTGGAGGTCAACCAGGTACTGGCGCTGGAGTATTTACAAATGGTGTTATCATGAGAGTCCTGTTTATTCTAAATATTGCGGTTATCGCCAATAATATATCGGCACACACTAAATTAACACAATATCGATAATTGTTACTTTGAATATCATGGTTAACGTCAATACCGGTATATCGCGACACCCCTATACCAGAATTTACAATAAAGTTTAGGTATCTAACAACTATTCAGCATTAACAACATGACAACCCCAGTCACTCGCTGGACAAGAAGCACCACAATGCAGGACAACTCAAAGATTTCATATCAGACATGGAGTGTGTTTCTGTACTCGTGTCCACAAGTTCATGACACCAGTCCTCAACAGTGAATCTAATTACCATACAAGCAATAATTAAAATAATAAATGATCAAAGTGGCATCCATTCATGTTTGGTGTTTGAAAAATCAGTGCAATTGGAAAGTGTGAGCTGTATTATGATATTTGTCTATATGATGCATTTATTTTATTCACACCACATTAATGAAAAACAAAATGTAATTTAATGAAAACTATGTGAGTGGTGGTGCTCTGTGGCTTGGCAAGTTTTTGAATAGCGCTGTAAGTGCTGTCACATTGTAAGAGCGTGACCCACATTTGAAGACTGCCAGAAGTTTGTTAATAATAATGCTATAAGATTAATGTGTTCAAAGTAGTTTGAATATTAAAATATAAAAGTCACTGGGTTATTAAGATGGTCTTTGTGGCATTAATTTAATAAATTCATCAAATTGGCTGATTTATTCAGGAGCAAGTATTAATGTTGTAATGGCTGTATTAATGAATGGCTCATTGAATTGATTTGTTCAAAAACGCTGATGTATTCAGGAACGAAAAACCATTCTGTTTTGCTTGAGGTCGTACAACCATTCTGTGATTGCTTTGTTTGGAACTATTTTTGTTTGTGAAATAAAGCAAAAAGAGACATTATTAAAAATATTGTACTTTTGTGTGCTTAACTGTCATATAGAAATTTAAGAAAAAATTAGAGGGTATTTTTGCCCCTATATATTGAAATTTAGGGTCATTATATACTGGTATCAGTGGAGATGGGTGGTGGGCTCAGATGGTGTAATTACAGCATATACTGCCCATACTAATCAACTTTGGGGCTGAAATATTGTTCCTAAAATAGTTTGCTTAGTGTGAGTGTATAATGATAACTTTTATGAATCTACAATGTGTATTTACATTGTTGCATATTTCAGTAACTTTTGTTTTTGTCTCTTTTGTGTGCTTGTTTAGCCAGTACTTCCGTGAGATGGTTCTGAATGAGATTCGTAAAGCGCGTGAGCTTTACACCGGAGCAGAGCTAGCGGCTGAACTCAGACGGATCCAGCAGCGGCTCGATAACGTAGAGTGTCTTTCAGCTGATGTTGTCATCAACCTCCTTCTGTCATACAGAGATATTCAGGTGACTGCATCACATACACTTTGGTTGTAATTCAGTGACTGCTAAATATTTGTAATATTATTCATCACAAATTCTGGTTAAATTTAAAGATTTTCTCTAAGCAAAACGTGTATGCTCTGGTGAAATGATTGGAGGGAGAATGTTATTGGTTGATTTAGGTCCCATGTTAACAGGATATGCCAGGTTTAGGGCTACAACAACTAATCTATAAAATCGATTATTATCGATTATGAAAATCATCGACAATAATTCTCATTGTCGATTAGTCGGGTCCGCCCACAGTGCACGTCCAGCTTCAGCCGGTTGCGTCAAATTACAGCACTGAATAACGCATTTCTATGGACAAAATGCATCTAAAAATAGTGGAGGAAACATGAAGATGAAGCGGGAGAAGTATGTGATCCAAGCTGTCCACAACAAGATAATTCTTTATTTTGAGCTTTAAGTTAATGCATTAGTGTAAAGACTTGCCCTGTCAGGCGCTGTGACGCATGCGTGTGCGTCCTCAAAACATATCCGTCCATTGCGTCCGCAAACATATCCATTGCACTGAATGATCTGTTGTTGAAAGTTGAAAGTCTGCATGGAGTGTGAATATTTTATGAGAGTAGGAACTTTAAAGGGATAACATGATGTAATTGTCTGAATATGAGATGCTCCATAACCGCCTTTTACAGGATAAAGAAATGAAAATAAGACATGACTGTGATCAAAGTGAACGTGTCTTCCTGCAGAACATTCCTCTCACACTTTATTATCTTTATTATTATTTACATTTTTAAGAGTAATGTATGACGATCGTATGACATCCAAGTATGGCGAGAGAAAGCATTAGGAGACATCCGCTCTCTTATAGCTCTCGCAGTACTGTAATGACACACACCGATCGGTCTAGCAGCGCTGCTTCAAGTCAAACACATCTAAGCAGTCTTCAGAGGAAGCATCATGTTGGCACGCCGGTACGTTGCCGAGTCTGCAGTTTGCCGCGGGTTGTTTTCGTGTCTGCGGGTCCCTCATAACATGCGGAATTAAACTATATTCACATGACACTTTGCGTGAATTATGGGATTCTGTAAGGGAGAGATGGTTATGTATTCTTAAAGGGCTGCGTTTCAGTCACTATTTCATATTTACATTTACATTTAGTCATTTAGAAGATGCTTTTATCCAAAGCGACTTACAATTGGGGAGTACATAAAGCGATTAATCTTGAAGAGGCAAACATACAGAGGAAGTGCCCATAACACCAAGTCTCAGACATTGTTCAAATAAGTACAAGCTAGCAAGGGAAGGAGAGAAAGATAAAGAGAAAGATGAAGATTTTGAAAAAAGTGAAAGACAATTATTATTATTATTATTATTATTTTTTTATTTTTTTTAAGTAGTCAAGTAGAGTTGAAAGAGATGAGTTTTCAGTTGTTGCTTGAAATTTGACAGGGATCCAGCATTCGGATGGGGATGGAAGATCATTCCCCGCCAGGAACGGTGAAAGAGAATGTTCTGAGAGTGATTTTGAGCCTCTCTGTGATGGTTCACTAGCAGATCTCAGACTTCTGAGGGGATGTAAATTCATAGTGAGTGGAAGTAGGATGGGGCTTCTGAAGGGGATGTAGATCTGTAATAGTGAGTGGAAGTAGGAGGGGCTTCTGAGGGGATGTAAATAATAGTGAGTGGAAGTAGGAGGGCTTCTGGAGGATGTAGATTCTGTAATAGTGAGTGGAAGTAGGAGGGGCTTCTGGAGGGATGTAGATTCAGTGAGTGGAAGTAGGAGGGGCTTCTGAAGGATGTAGATTCGTGAATAGTGAGTGGAAGTAGGTGGGGCTTTTGGAGGGGATGTAGATTCGTAATAGTGAGTGGAAGTAGGTGGGTGCTGAGCCTGTGGTTGTTCTATATGCAAGCATCAGTGTCTTGAACTGATGCGAGCTGCAACTGGTAGCCAGTGCAAGGACACAAAGAGAGGTGTAACATGGGCTCTTTGGGCTCGTTGAAGACCAGTCGCCGCTGCATTCTGAATCATTTGTAGAGGTTTGATTGTGTTTGATGGAAGTCCAGCTAGAAGAGCATTGCAGTAGTCCAGTCTAGAAATGACAAGGGCCTGGACAGAAGTTGTGCAGCATGCTCTGTCAGAAAGGGCCTGGTCTTTCTGATGTTGTGCAATGCAAACCTGCAAGATCGAGCAGTCTTTGCAATGTGCTCTTTGAAGGTCAGCTGGCCATCGAAGATTACACCAAGATTTCTGACCGAAGCTGATGGGGTAATTGTTGATGAACCTAACTGAATCGTGAAAAATACGATATTTATCCCGTTGACTGACAGAAGAAACCATAAAATATATAAAGGAAAACGGTTTTATTGAGATTTTGGCTGCATTAAAATACAGTATGAACACTGAGAGACAAACAAATGTAAAAGGCAATACAAAGCGATGACATCATGAATATGCCTATTGGCGAATTAAGTCATTTAGCGACTTTTCAAACTGGCTTTAGCTACTTTCCATTGAAAAGAAGTTGGCAACACTGGCAAGAACACATGGACAAGTACATGGACAAATACAAGATAAACTGAATTTATTTGAGTGAATACAGCATAGTTTACAATATTACATACATTTAAACTCGTTTAACAAGCATTTTAGACACAAAAATGTAACATTTAAAAGTAGCATTTTAATTTAAAGGTTTTCAAACATAAACAAATAGTGCTAATTCGCGTGCCAGTGTGTCGCCCAAAATCTGAGCCGTTCTTGGGCTACTATTAGTGGGGGAACTGCAAACTTCAGACCGCGGCCTCGCATTTCACCTGTGACTGAAAGTTGCTGATCCAAAACCTGCCCATAAATAAACTACTGCGATTGATGTAGAGACAGTGTTGTAAATACAACTTAACCACTGATTTCTAGTTGTGTACTCATTTGGAAGCCCAAACAAAGTACTTTCTCTTTCACAACGAAACACAGCGTCTCCAGGACATGGCGCCGGCGGCAGCAACAATACTACAGAGAGAATAAAAGTTACGCCTTCTTTCATTGCATGTACGTTTGGGCGGAGTTATGCAAATCTTCCCATGTCAGTAAATCATTTACAAAACAGCGTTTCCAAGCACCTGTCGGTTACTGAATGTTTGGACCTTTAAATATGAACACAATTCGTCTGTTAATATGCGCATAGTTTGCTACTCAGATGCAGGCAGTGCGCTGAATGAGACAAAACAGTAGTATAGCCAAAACCACCGCATATAGTCACTTTTTAGTGTAAGTTAGATGTATATTGATTTTATCAGACAATTTTATGATTATTAATCAGGATTTAAGGAGTATAGTGAGAGTGATTCCTGGTTAACATGCTGTAATGGGTCATACTATTTATACTTGTTTTATGTATGACAACAGAAAATATAATGTGAACAGCTTTATTGGGCATTCAGTTGTATTACAGTATGTGACAATTCATAGAGTAGAACAGATCTCAAAGTGCCAAAACTCGTTTGAACGCAAACTTGATGCAATGACGTCACGAATATGCAAATTAATATGTGAGGTCACCTGCCGCCACAAGTCTCACAAAATCCTGTGGGAAACACTGTTATATATGTACAAACAGCTTGTATATTAATATAAAATATAAACAATGACCCAACAAGCTGAACCCAGCATTTGGGTTAAAAAAAAGAACAACCTCATTACCTGGGTAAAAATATTAAAGGCATGTTTACTTTTTTTTTTTTTGGCTTGATTGTGTTTATGGGTTGCAGTCTAACATAATTCGTTTTTTTAAAAACACATTATTTTTCATTTAATTTACCTTTAATGATGGGGTTATCTGGGTTTGTTATGTCACAAACCAGGGAAGAAACTTGTTGTAGTCCCCATGAGCCGTTTTTGTAGGCATTAAACTGCCATCATTTTAAAAGACGATATCTCTGTTTGCATTGAACTTTCAGCTTTGTAACTTTGCAGATATTGTTTATGCTCAAACAGAAACAGTACACGCCAACTAATGTTAAAAAAGTGAAATCGCAATCAACCACCCCTTTAAAAATAACCCAATAGAGTACAATCTTTTCAGTCCTCAAACGTTGAACATCAAAAGCAACCTTAAAAGTAAAAAAAAAGCTTCCAGAATGCTATGAATAACTCAAATTAAGTCTTTCAGTAGCAATGTTAAATATTATATGTATGTTTATGTAATATGCATGTTGTGTTAATCTGAACTTTATCATTAACTGCAACACTGGTGTATATTTCAAAATGTTTCCTAGCTTTAGATATATTCCTGTAAAATGTTTCTGATAGGGATTAGAATAAAAACAAAAACAAGGGAGGGTGGGGGTGCTTTTAAGCTTTAGAGTGAGGATTTGGGGATGGAAACAGGAGAGCAGGCCACAACTGCACAGTGTCTTAGAAATACAAATAAAAAAGAAACGAATCGAAAGGAACAGAACACAACTGATCTTACTGAAAAAAAGATGCTGTCAAAGATTGCATTGCATTCAGTGTCACACTAAAATACTAAGCATGTTTTTATTGTCCTGATGTTTAAAAATAGAGCATGACTGAAAATGTGCAGCTCACATACAGATAAAGTTTATTGGTTTATTGGTAGAGTTCTTATTTAAGTATGATTTGTTTCAGGCATTTTGTGGCAGAAGGCAGAAGTGCCACCCATAACTTAAAACACAGTAGATTCGTTTGGAAAAAGGTGGATTGGTGAGGGGGAACAAGATCTGGGTTGCAGAGCAGCTGGTAAACATATGCTTCCTTAACAGAAACTAGGGCAATGGGTTTCAAATGTGGTTATGCATTGAGTAGGCAGGATCCACGTACACACACTGCCAGCACGCTCTTCTGTCTGGATCTCTCTCATGCCATCTCCCAGCAGCAGCAGCATTCGGTTTTATACTCTCTCACCTCACTGCAAAAGTGATAACACCTGTTAGTTCTCATTAACATGCATTCTGTTACCAGCAAGGTCATATTAAAGCTCTCTCTCTGCCACAACGGGTTAACGTGAGACTACTGTGAGAAAAATTGTTTACTTTGTCTGTGCAAATGTACATCCAATATTTCAGCTCCTGTCATGACCATGTAAACAGGGTACAGCTTGTAAATGATGCATGTTATGTGCAAAGATATGTGTCCATAAAAACACTGTTTACTTGGAGTACACTCCACCCTCAGGAATTGCATCAGTAACACGAGGTGTATCGGCGTCAAACACAGTGCTCCAAATAGTACATCCTAAACCCATTTTTGTTCTGAAAAGCCTGTGCTTTAACCAAAATGCAAGATGCTCATTTCTGCTTTTCAACTTCCAGAATGTCTTGCCCCCAAATGCTTCCACTTTGAGTGTTTGATTTTTCAAACTGAAGGATGAGTAGAAATAATTTTCTGTAGTAAACAACAGCATGCTACAGACAGTCCATTAAGCTTAATTTGTATTGAACCTGGAATGTTGATCGTGATTCGTGATGGTTAAGGTCCTAAAATGTTAGCATGGCTTGCTCTGATTAAAGTAGCCCATGAAATATATATATATATTAGCGCAAATAATGTTATTTGTGGCATTTGCAGTTTGTGATAATCAAGAAAAATTGTTCCCAATGAAAGAATAAGCTCTTCTACCATAGATTTCCCCTGAAGATGTCAAGGTGAGTGTTTGAAGAGCTTGGTGTGAATAGTTTGAAGAGCTTGGTGTGTCCCTAAACTTGGCTCCGCGTTACGATCGCTGCCTTTTCTTAATGTCTGGTGGAGCTGCTGCTGAATGGAGGCAGACAATTTTTTAAAGACAAAATTGGTTTAAATCAGCTAACCTAGCAAAATGTAGAACTATTGATTTTGTATGTTGAAGTTGTGTACCGATCATTTCAGTACAGATGTGCTCAAAGAAAGGATATTAATATTGGTAGGACTGTTAGTGCCTGTCCTGTTAAACATTAATAGGAGGAGAACAGGATGTCATAAATGCTCTGCTATTACTCGGACACACCTTGACAGTAAGTTAGTAAGTAAAATGTATGATAAATGACTGTTAACCACAGTTACGTAGTTTCATACCTTCTGTTACTTTCATTTCCTCAAATCCTTTTCTCTTCTATTAAGCCAAATTGTACACTTTCATAGCATTTATTCCTGATGTCTGCTTGTAGTCGAGGTTTCTTGTACCAAAAACACTCATAATTTCATCCCTTTCTTAAAGCCTCAAAATTAAATAGGTGTTTTTTGTTACTGGACTTGTAAGTTTGTCTTTGTGTATATTAAGTGCCTCTTTATGTTTGCTAACCAGCATTGTTCATAATGGGTGGGCCATGTTACAGGTGTTGATGTAAAAATGTGGCATATGTTAATAATTGTAATGTCATAATCATTAAGATTTTGGCTCATTTTTGCAGTTCTGTTTTGGGCGATTCAGTTTGTTTTAACTTGATTGATTGGTTCTTTTACTCATCTTGTCTTCATTACATTATCACCAGACATCACATACTTAACACAGGTTTTAATAAGTGAGCATGAACCAAATACAGATCAAAAGAACTGTTTGTTCATGAATTAGACGTTATGACTTTCAAGTTGAAAATGAAAGTGTAGTGCAGTACCTAATACACTGAAGTTTCTGTATTAAAGGTCTAATTAATTACTTATGTTTTCGTGGTTACTGATGATGTGCAGTCAGTTTAATCTATAAATCTTATTTAAGAGGATATCATTAATATTTTAGTGCTTTTGTTTGAATGGAGTAGGAAGCAAATACATTTTGCATGCAAGAATAATTTCTGAACATTGTTTTTTTTTATTATTTACCAAAGGTTTAAACTTAAGGAATACAGTATACAAAGAAACAATGTACTTTTACGACATAATTATTCTTTAAGATTTTCCTTTTGTATAATTTTTCATGTTGTAAATGAGCGTAATTTTATAAAATTGCATAATAAATTAGAATTTTCTGTGAACTGTTTTGTGCTTATCTGTTTGTAGGATTATGAATCCATTGTGAAGTTAGTTGAAACACTGGAAAAGCTGCCGACCTTTGACCCAGTGACTCATCCTCACATAAAGTTCCACTACGCCTTTGCCCTCAACAGGTGACACTGAATGAACATCTTACTCTGTCTTGACTGAGCACAATTGTCCTAGGTTTACAACATCAAGTAATGTCTCTTTACCCTGAATGTTAATATGCTGTGTGACACCACATAATCATAATCACAGCTAATCAGAATGTTTGATGTTTAATATACCACGATCGAAAGTTATGATTGTTTGAATGTTTTTGAATTAGGCCTCACTAAGTTCATCAAGGCTGCAGTTATTTGATAAAAAATATTGCTACATGTACCCCAGTCTTCAGTGTCACATGAGAAATCATTCTAAAATGCTGATTTGGTCCTCAAAAAACAATGTTTATTATGTTGAAAAGAGTATTATGTTGAATACTGTTTAGTATTTTTGTTGATTTTTTTTTTTGATAGCTCAGAAGAACAACAATTATTTGAAATGGAATACGTTTGTTACAAATGTATTTTCTGTCACTTTTGATCAATTGAATGTGTCCTTAATAAAAGTATTAATTTCCTTAAAAACATCTCCGAACTTTTGAACGTAGTGTATAAAGCAATGTGAAGTGGAACAATGAGATATTACTACAAACTGAGTTAAATAGAAATAACATCCAGCACCTGGCTAGGACATGGAGTTAGTATATGAATAAAATTGATCCTAAAAACCATTGACGAGAGATCTTATGAAACCATGGTTTTGTTTCAGACTCATCCATTGGTTGAGTCGGTGTTGCTTTATTGGGTTCATCCAACAAACAGTGCAATGTTCTGAAAGCAGCACAGGGTCAAAGTGTTTTAATGAAAGTAGCCTGTAAAAGGCTTAGTTGACCGTGTCTAACCTTTAATTGCCAGAATATTTTTTGGTTAATTTATCTTTTTGGTCTGTCTCTGCAGGAGGAACCTACCAGGAGACAGACAGAAGGCTTTGGACATTATGTTTCCATTGGTGAACTCCGATGAGCAGGTGGCATCTGACATTTATTGTTTGGTAGGCCGAATCTATAAAGATATGTTCCTGGACTCTCATTTCACTGACACGGATAGCAGAGATCAAGGCATACACTGGTGAGTACTTGAGGAAAAAAATTCAGGTCACATTTCACACAATACATTTTATAAACAAAATGATGTCTATTTGTAGGACCATTGCAGTTTTTGCATTTTTGACAGCTTTTGTGAGATTCACCAACATAGTAACAGGAGCATGGGCATTGTAATGTACTTTAGTTTTTTTCATGTACAGGTTTAGAAAAGGTTTTGAATCGGAGCCCACGCTGCACTCAGGTATAAACTATGCAGTGCTGCTTCTAGCTGCTGGACATCAGTTTGACTCCTCCTTTGAACTGCGTAAAGTAGGTGCGTTTGATTGACAGTTTGGATAATCTTTGGTTGGCACTCATCTATTCTACCATATCTATAAAAGTGGTGGGGAAAATGTTATATATGTATTTATTCATTTATTTAAAGTACTGTTTTTACTGTCTGGTGTCATAGGAAATATTGGCCTGATGGTTTTTAAAATGAAATGTGACATGATATAAATTGTGCAAAATTTATTTTCTGGTGTCAGAAAGTACTCTCCTTAACATGAAAGTCGTCCACAACCTGCTTTACATCAGACATGTGATGTATTTAAACAAAACATTCAGCAACAAAACATTATTTTAGGAGTATTCATTGTTTGGAAGGTGAACGGTGCCAAACTTGGGAGGATGAGCATTTTGTTTGTCGATAGTCAGAAGTGTACTTAGTTCAGTTCAGTTATTTCCCATCAATCCTTGAATGTTTGCAGAATCAGACTAATCAATTTGCATTGGTTCTCGAATAAAACAGTGTGGTCGACACAGGTCTTGATAATTTTGTTACCCACACACATATGAAAAAGACTTTTGTTATTATTAATATAACATATATTAAATAAATGCTGTGCATTACATCTTAGAGATGTTTTAGTAGTTGTTTATTTAAGACTTTGATGTATTGTTTATTGTACTTTAAAAAATCTGTTTTCTTAATTGTGCATAATTGTGCACACAATACAACAATCTAAAATATTAAATTGCATATTAATGTTGTCATTTTCCAAAATACAACTTTTGATGCTTGCTAATCAAGAGTATCCTCCTTTCTCAAAGAGAGCATGCATGCTCTTGTCTGTCTCATATATTAGTTAGAGTAACCGATATGTATCAATATTAATCAGTCTCCCGTATATTAATATGCCTCTTAATGTCACATATGCACTTAATCTGTGTCTTGCAGGTGTGAAGTTAAGCAGTCTCTTGGGGAAGAAAGGCAGTTTGGATAGATTACAGAGTTACTGGGATGTGGGTTTCTTTCTCGGGGCTAGTATTCTTGCCTGTGACAGCACACGAGTCATCCAGGCCTCTGAGAAACTCTTCAAAATTAAAGCTCCCATTTGGTATGCGCACACATTCACATTTCCCATGCATCATTGTTTAAAATAATATGCATGTGTTATTATATAATGTGTTATGTATTATTTATTGTTGTAAAATATTGCCATTAATTATGAGTGTTTGCTAAGACAACTATTGCTCATATTGATTTTGAACAAAAACAGTGTTTAAAACTGATTTCCAGGCCTGGGAAAGTCATAGATAATACTGAAATCTCTTATCGTAATATTTTATAAGTAATGAAATAAATTATCTGTAGTAAATATTCCAATATTACCTATAATTACATACACTAGGACAGTGTTTCCCAACCCTGTTCCTGGAGGCACACCGACACTACACATTTTCCAACTTTTATTATTATTATTATTTTTATTTAACAGGGACAGTACTCATTAATCAATAGTAAAATACTGTAAATAAGCCAGAGTTAGCCTCAATGGCTAATCAACCCTTGCTAGATTTTAAAAAGGCAACCTAAAAATCTAAAATACAGTAAATTATCACACATACAATAGCATTTACAATTACATACTATAACACTAAGGATAACAATGGCAATATCATAAAGAGAGCAAAAATTTATACAATTAAAATGATTACAAATATGACTTTTGACAATTTATTTAATTTATATTTAAATGTTGAATAATTTGTACTACTCTTTAATTCAGTTGGTAGAGTATTCCAATAATGCAGAGGTTCTCAATTCCAGTCTTGTCATATTTTGCATGTCTCTTTGTTAGCACACCTGTAATCAGCTTGTTAGAAGTGCTGTCATGAACTGTGTTCTGACATGCTCCCTACACAGTGTCCATTGCTCCCTCACAGGGTCCATTGCTCCCTCACACAGGGTCCATTGCTCTACACAGGGTCCATTGCTCCCACAGGGTCCATTGCTCCCTACTCCTGAGCAGAAAGCTGAGGTTTACTTCATTTCGAACATTCATTCATGGTGTGCTAACGCTCACGCAAGACGAGTGTGACATCATATACCTCTGTAAATATATACAATTTTAATTGTCTGCACACTTCAATTATGAATGGAATGTTGCTTTGAACTGGAATCATGGAGGAATATTGATGTCCACCGCAGCACTTACGTTGAATAGAACAAACATCTGAAGCGATAAGAGTAACATACCAAATATGCAGAGCGGGGGGGAGGTGCGAGGACTGGAATTGAGAACCGCTGCATTAATGAATTGCTCTAATTGAAAAGACTGACCATATGATTGTTGTACGCCTAAACTGTACAGCACAGTCTCCTCTAGTAATTGCTCTTGTTACTCTGTCATTATTGTCCTTCTGCATTATAAACTGACATAGTCACTGGCATTTCCTAATCAAACACACCTGAATCAACTCATCAGCTTGTTAGTAGAGACTCCAGGACAAGAAATATATTGGTCCGATAAGGGAGACATCCAAAATGTGCACTGTTGGTGCACCTCCAGGAACAGGGTTGGGAAACACTGCACTAGGGTACAGTGGGGCTAAAGTCACACACCTCAAGGAAAATGTGCTTTTCACTACTCCCACAGTGTATGTTTTTATTAAACATTGATGGAGCAGAATTTTGTGAGAAAATAAAACATAGAAGTGTTTTTTTTGTTTGTTTAAAAAGCTTATACATGTATGAGGGGAGGGTGTAAAAATTTTACTTCACCAGCAAGGGAAAAACGTATTGATACAAAATATGTAAAGTTTATTAATATGGTTTGCATAATATCCAAGTTAATACTTGTTCATAACATTCACTTTAGCAAAGTTTGTACTGTTATCTTTTTGGATGAATACAATATTTAATTTTTGTTTAATAAAGATCCTATCATTAAAATATGTTAATTATAAAAATACAGAAGAAAAACAAATATTAAAGATTCTGAAATCTTGGAAGGAGATCCCATAATCATTTAATATGGTTTTACAGTTGAAGAAAATGTATTTTTTGAAGCATGGATGTGTAGAAAAGTTCTCCTGTAATTTATTGTGCCAAGAGGAGTATAAAATCAAATGAGCCTTTTGCATCAGTGCGTCTTAGTCCCATTACAAATACTAAGCCATACCTGGAGATAATATACTAACTTTGGGGTGGACTTCTTTGGCTTGGGCTGGTTAGCAAACCTCTTACAACTTCCTGGCATTATAGCAATGAATTTTGAAAAGAGCAAGTGCTTCAGAATAATATAGTTGTCTGTTAAAAGTGAGTCATACTTGTAGTCTTTTATAGTAGGCTAGTGTTCATTCATACATGTGTTTGTATTTTATGTTCCTGTGTTCCTGTGTGGCTCAGTGGTAGAGCATTGCGTCTGTTGCGCAAAAGGTTGTGGGTTCGATTCCCAGGGAACACATGTACTGATGAAAATGTATAACCTGAATGCAATCGTAAGTCGCTTTGGATAAAAGCGTCTGCTAAATGCATAAATGTAAATGTTGTGTTTCAGGTATCTACGCTCACTGGTTGAGACCATCCTCATCTATAAGCACTTTACAAAACCAACCACTGATCAACAGGCCCCTAAACAAGAGCTTGTGGACTTCTGGATGGACTTTATGGTGGAAGCCACCAAAAAGGATGTGACATCTGTCCGTTTTCCTGTATGAGCCCTCATCACACTATGACTCTTCTGCTAAGTTGCCACATTACAATGATTACTGTGAGAAAGCCATTTAAGACACAAAAGTAACGTTCACGTTTACATGCACGGTGTTGTTTCAATGCATAGAAAACCTTGGAATAAACCCTTTTCTGATGTGCATGTAAACATTGTCACTCAAACTCTGACAATTATAATTTTTTATGCTAGTGAGAGTATTGACTTGAGACACTGCATAATATTATTGGGCATTAATGGCATTGTCTATTGTCAGAATGAATCTAGCTTGTTTCTGATGTGTGCAGGTATTGATATTGGAGCCCACTAAAGTGTACCAGCCATCTTACCTCTCAATCAACAATGATGTGGAAGAGAACACACTATCCATTTGGCATGTGACCCCTGATGACAAAGTAATAAATAACTTATGTATCATTGTTCTTAAATTCAGATGTTCTTTTTGGATTTGATTAAACATCAATCTTACAAATTGAACATTAAATTGAGTGCTGCATGTTTAGAAACATGACACTGTTAGGTTTGTTATTTTGAGCTTGTGTGAGTTTCTTCATGTAGCAGTAGTCAACATTTGAAGTGGATCAAAACCTTTCATCAAAGATGTCCTAAAACCAAAATGCACAACTTTGATTACATTTGTTGATCCACTGGCAAATAGTTTTAGACTTTTGTTGCAAATTGAACGTTTTGAGAGGTACCTTTTTATGCAAACGTTGCTTGTAAAGTCATTGGCTGACAGGGCAGTGAGGAAACAATTCAGCTGCCTTTGGACGCAGTCTGAATATCATGCACATCCAACAATGAAACGTAATGTAGAAAACATCACAGTCGGTTTATGGTGAACAACATTCACTGTGTCTTGCAGACTGGAGATGTTATGATGTTTTCAATGCTATCAGTCCTGCTGAACTTTGCAAATTTAAGTCATTAGCACATCTGGATGAATACAATTTCTCTCTCTCTGTTTTAGAGTAATGGGATCCATGAGTGGAATTTCAGTGCAGCATCAGTACGAGGTGTGAGGTAAATGCTGTCTTCCCTAATAAACTTAAATTTAATCTTAATTTTTTGTAAGAAAATTCATGAACTGACTTCCCTCTACCTGAACAAGGTATTTATATGTATAGTATGTAAATATAGAATATAAATTTTAACCTAGGATAAAGCATTTTTTAACCCTTTTTTTTTTTTGGCATTCAGCATCTCCAAATTCGATGAGCGCAGCTGTTTTCTGTATGTGGTGAACAACTCAGAAGACTTCCAAATCTATTTTTGCACAGAGATGCACTGTAAAAGGTATGTCATTTGTGTTTTTGTAAATGCCTTTTTCCCCAACATTTCATTTATTCTTCCTTACAGTGCCATAGACTCTTTAAGGACAGAAATTGCAGATTTGATTGTCTACCAGACTTAAAACTAGCAATGCCGAATGTATCTGGCGATAATTCTGTCTGCTGCTAAAAGCATTAGACATTAGTGAATTATTTCCTTTCAGTCATGAGTGGGCAAGAGATCGAGACAAACTCATGCAATGAAAAAAAAAACTAATATCAACAAATATCTTTTTATACTATGTATAGGGCATACTATAATGAGGTCTAAAAGTTAATCACAGTGTGCATCTTTGTGTGTTTAAAGCATGAGCACCATCATTTAATGAATTAGATGTCAGTGTATGTCCATTAATGATGATTTGTGTTGCATAGCTTACTGATATAACGCTCTCACTGAGGAGGCCTGGAAAGGCTCAGAAGAGACCGAGTGTGAATCCGAGGCTTTAGAGGTAAAATAAGGATTGTTATATGTAGTGCTGAGCTACAGGGAGGTAAGACAGTGAGTGATTTGTGTGTTCTTGTGTGTCTGCAGTATGATTATGAATACGATGAGCTTGGAGAGAGGGTGGTTCTGGGTAAGGGTACATTTGGGGTAGTCTATGCCGGTCGTGACCTCAGTAACCAGGTGCGCTTAGCCATCAAGGAGATTCCTGAACGGGACAGTAGGTGAGCAACCATTTCCTTTTTTACATTTTTCTGAAATGAAATATATTTTCACTTTGAAATCAATTTTTTTGGGGGGGATAGGAATGTCTTTCATTGCAGTGAATTATTTATTTATCTTTTACAGCATTTTGACAAGATTGACAATTTTGCCCTTCGTTGAATAATATAACAAAAGGTCGTTTTCTCATTGCATAGCCTTGTAAACTTTCATGTAGACTTGCCACAATGTCTGAATTTTTCTACCAGTGCTGAGCGGTTGGACGCTAGGTTGATTTAAAACATAAAGCGTTATATTTAATTATATAAAATTGTATTTTGATTAGCAAACCTCAATATTTTAAGCATTCAGGGATGCCACTCGTTGCATCAAATTCAGCATTGTCCTCTATTCAAAAAGTACGTATCTTGTATTGAATCAATACAGAATGCGATTTGTTCTATAAATGTACAATGAGAATGACTGACATAATAGTGAATTAAAATAAATGTCACAGGAGCACAAACTCACTGAATGGATATTAATGAGAATATATTTTTACCTGATATAAAATTGTGCACATGTGCTAGTCCTTGTACAGAGTATAACCAATATCACTGTATTCTACAAGAAAACCTATCTTCATTATGGCATACATCCGATATAAAAAGTCTGATTACTTGTTACTGTTGTCAATCATATTTTCTAGTGTTGATGCTGGAGTTGTGTGTGTGTGCGCGCGTGCGAGCGAGTGAGTGAATGAATGTGTTTAGTCAGCCAAATTAGTTTTGCCATTATGCTGTTATCTGTAAGAGTCCGGATGGCTCAGTCGGTAAAGCATCAGACTATTCATCTGAGGGTTTATACAGTTTCTATGTGATAGAAATTAATATACTGTATGCATGTGTGTGCTTGGGAGGATATGATTAAGCAGATACAAATAGAAAGAAGAAAAATGCATGCAATCACACAGCAATAGTTAATCTAACAACACAAGTATCGACTATCTGTTGATAGATATTCACAGCCTCTGCATGAAGAAATTTCCCTGCATAAACACCTCAAGCACAAGAACATCGTGCAGTACCTAGGCTCCATCACAGCTTCATCAAGATCTTCATGGAGCAAGTGCCTGAGGTGAGACAGACTGTTAGACCTTTATAGTGTTATAGATACATCTTTAGGCCAAAATTCATCTGTTTTATTCAAAATGTAAAAAATATTTGTATTTTCTGTGGATCACAGGCAGTCTGTCAGCATTGCTCAGGTCAGTGTCCTCTAAAAATGAACCAACTATCGGTTTCTACACCAAACAGATACTGGAGGGTCTCAAATACCTGCATGACAACCAGATAGTTCAGAGACATTAAGGTAATAACCCTTTCATCATAAAATGAGGCATCGCTACATGTTTTGAGAGCCTCGGCTGTACACATGCCATTAATTGGGTCTTTATATTACTGCATTATTTTGATCTCAGATTTCTTTGAGATTCTGACATTGCACTGAGGAGTGACTGATTAGCAGATATGATTGATGCAATTGCTACTTTCATGACCTACAGGGGGATAATGTCTTGATAAACACCTACAGTGGAGTTTTGAAAATCTCAGATTTTGGAACATCCAAACGTCTGGCCGGAATAAACCCCTCCACTGAAACCTTCACTGGTACTGAATGTATTATTTGTTTTGCCATGTATTTTTACTTATTATTTTGTCGGTAGCAAGTTGATGTTGCTTCTATAACACTGAAGGACACCGTTATTAGGTGTGACCCTGGACCACAAAACCAGACATTAGAGTAAGTTTTTTTAAATTGAGATTTATGCATAATCTGAAAGCTGAATAAATAAGCTTTCAATTGATGTATTTGGCTGGAATACAACTATTTGTAAATCTTGAATCTGAGGGTGCAAAAAAATCTAAATATTGAGAAAATCACCTTTAAAGTTGTTCAAATGAAGTCCTTAGCAATGCATATTACTAATAAAAAAAAAGTTTTGATATATTTACAGTTGGAAATTTACTAAATATCTTCAGCATAATCTGCATAAACATAATCAGCATAATCAGCATAAACATAATCTTTACTTAATGTGCTAAAGATTTTTGGCTTAAAAAATAAGATAATTGTTACCCATACAATGTATTGTTGGCTATTGTGGTCCAGGGTCACACATGTGATGCAGATTTGGCCGACTGACTTTTGATTAATATCTTTAGAATCTTAAAAATATTCAGTAGTTACTACTATCAGCAGTTATTTATTTCTTCCATGCTGTTTGTGTATGTCAGGTACGTTACAGTACATGGCCCCTGAAATCATAGATAAAGGGCCGCGTGGGTATGGCAAGCCAGCGGACATCTGGTCTCTGGCTGCACCATTATAGAAATGGCTACTGGGAAACCGTTCTATGAGCTGGGGAACCGCAAGCAGCAATGTTCAAGGTCAGTCATGATTACTTTGTGACCTGTCCTGAAGTAATCCTTTGTGTTCAGTATGCCGAATATGCAGTCAATTTACCAAAAAGATTTTGCACAAAATGTGCATAACATGTTGCCTCATTCACCATGTTCTTTTAGGTTTGTACTGTGTACTGAATTTGTGCTTTGTTAAACATAAATGTAATTTGTTATTTAGTAGATTTTAAATGTTTTCTAAACCCACACGGAAAATACACTTATCCTGCATTGGTAAATTGTGTTCAATTTGGTCCAGAGTTTTGAAAATGCATTTTTAGGATTGTGCTGGTGTATTTTGTCTAGGTTGGGATGTTTAAAATCCATCCAGAGATTCCTGACTCTATGTCCACTGAAGCTAAAGCATTTATCCTGTGCTGTTTCGAGCCTGATCCAGACAGCCGATCCACGCCAACTATCTGCTCACCCATGAATTTCACTGTTACATCACGATCAAAGACCAGCAGTTTCCCATGTGTGTGTGTGTGTGTGTGTGTGTGTGTGTGTGTGTGTGTGTGTGTGTGTGTGTGTGACTGTGTGTGTGTGTGACTGTGTGACTGTGTGTGTGTGTGTGTGTGTGTGTGTGTGTGTGTGTGTCATGTTTTAGGTTTATGAGGACCTCAATTTGTATAATAACATAGGTATGACATAGGTATTACAAGGAGAATGATTTATGAGGACATTTTCAGTGTCCCCATAATTTAAAATGTATAAATCATACAGAGTGAGTTTTGAGGAAAATATAAATGCACCGTCTCCTGTGAAAGTTTATGTAGGGTAGGTCAATAGCAGTTTGTACAGTATAAAAACCATTACGCCTATGGAGAGTCCCGTAAACCATAAAAACCAATTGTGTGTGTGTGTGTGTGCTTGTGTGTGTGTGTGTGTGTGTGTGTGTGTGTGTGACTGTGTGTGTGTGACTGTGTGTGTGTGTGTGACTGTGTGTGTTATATAGGCATTACTCCTCATACCAAGCAATAATTTCAGTTGGTACATTCCATGAATAGAGCTCCTGCAGTCACGTGACCCATTCTGTTTACACCACCATGCTGACAGGCAAGAACTGTCGAGAGCGAATATGAAATAAAATGGCGCCTGCATAAGTTTCAAGGCAACAGAGTTCACTACCTACTTTAATTCAAAAGACATAGACCTGTACATAGCAAAACTTAATAGATTAAACATAACAGATCCCTATAATGCCTTCGGGGTGCTTTTAACGTGTATTAATATATGAACGGATAGATTTCCCGACCTGCAGTATCCTGATATGTACAACTACCTCATCAACTTTCCCTCCTAACGTTACTCCGGAGACTGTTTAAAAGCCTGCAGGGTACAAATGGACGCAATCTAATGTTTTAATGAATATGCAGGAATCTGCTAAAACCACAGACTGTAAAATATCATCACTGAAGGGGAAGTCAACTGTGTTGTTTGCTAAAGTAATCAACCCTAGCTGTCCTAGTCAGCATAATTATATCACTGTGAGTACACTAAACATCATAAATGTCATGAAATCTTACCCGTTTAATCACAAATGTTGTGTGTTAGCACGTTTCATTGCAGTGAACCATTTTAGTCGTCTATCGAATACGGTTAAATTATTTCCCCTTTGCTTTATGGGACAAGTGTGTATATAGGAAAATGTATATTTTCAATTAAAGATAACTTATAGATTTAATAAGGGCTGCTTTTGGTGCTGGACTCTTTTTTTATTGGTCATTTTGTGTATTTTATGAATAAGGTAGGCTACAAGGTTACTTAAACAGAAAATGTTTTTTCTCTATTTTTTTTAGTGAAAGACGGTTTCGTATATTGATCACGTCTCGGCTAGATTGCATGTTTTCTTGCGCGGCTGGATGTTGGACTCATGAAAAATCATCACGTTGTTTGTATTTGGCAAAATAGAAATGTACTGTAGTCAAAACACATTTTTATTGTGAAGCGGGAGCGGCCAGCCGGCAGATGAGCCTTCCTTGAACAGTTATGTTCAGGACTTTTTGGTTTACTAACGAATACTGCGTGAGGGGCGAGAAACCGGCCAAGGGAGGTCACGTACGGGACACATAAATTAAGCCCAATATACGGGACGTCCCGGCTAATACGGCTTTCCCCTGCATGTTCTGGCATCCGGGCGGACAGCAGCTGTCCATGTTAACATGGTGTATGTTTTATAAGGTCTAAATAGTCTGGTTTTAAATGATTGCTCCACAACTGTCGATACCAATGCTACGGCCGCTCTAGCGCTCTCCTGGTTGCCTGCCAAAATGTCGGAGTGTGCATGACGTCAACCACCGGAGCTCTATAGGGATCAAATTAAGGAATAAAAAGGAATCTATATGTTAGATTACACTCAGCAAAAAGAAATGCCCTCTCACTTTCAGCTGCTTTTATAACTTAATTTTCTCCCATTAGAAATTTTTTAATCGTTACATCCAAAAAGTGACACCCAAAATAATTTAGACAACATGATGGGGGAACAAGTAAATATTAATGTCTGATATATTTTTCAATATTTAATTTGATCAATTTTGTATTTTAGGTTTTATAATGCATATGTGGAGTAACTGTTGAACAGCAGAGTTTTGAACAATTTAAGAACTGCTCTTTGTTGAAATATAGAGACAAAAGTATAGCTTCCATCACTGTGTTGCCCCTTTATTATGAAAAGTGCTCATAATAAAACCAGGAAATATATTATGGCTATTTTTTCCCTCTCTGCTGATTGTTTTGTTAATTGTCTTCTCATCTTTTTTGCAGCTCTTACACCAGGATCTGGTGAGTCTTGTCTGTTTTGTATATAATCAGTGTTAATATATAATACCTATTTTTTGTCTTCGATACATTTCCTGTAAATGTAGTCAATATTATATTCACGTTTAGTCATATTCATTAATTTGACTCTTTTTCATAGTTAAGTTGTCAATGTCCAAAAGATCAACTGAAAATGATGATCGGTCACATGTGCTCAGAACTATGCTTTAGGAGAGTGTGTAATGCATAAATGACTGATATGAAGAGACATTATGCTGTTCGTGTCTCGTAGAGTATCTGCGTAGCATATCTCTTCCTGTTCCCGTTGTGGTCGAGGACACCAGCAGCAGCAGTGAATACGGATCTGTCTCACCTGACAACGAGCTCTGCACAAACCCCTTCAACTTCAAACCCAGCATCAAGTGCTACAGTGAGAGAGAGGTCAAAGGTCGCTCCCTCTTCCTGAGGTCAGCAGAGAGCATGAAGATTCATTCTAGCGTAGATAATGCCCTATTATGCACCGTTTGTTTTGCATTGAGCGTCTACTTGTAAATCTGTAAATATACTCCTCCACACATTGTTGCAGTATTCCTGTGGAGAACTTTGAAGACCACAGCGCACCACCTTCCCCAGAAGAGAAGGACTCTGGTTTCTTCATGCTGAGGAAAGACAGTGAAAGGAGAGCGACTTTACACCGAATCCTGACTGAGGACAGAGAGAAAATAGTGCTTCACCTGCTAGAAGTGCTTTCACAGGTGAACCCGAAAATAACATCAACAGTTGTGTGCATGACAGCAAAATGAGCCATGAGTATTATTTAACACAAGCCTGGTGACAGCGACAGTTCAATAAAGTCAGTAAAGATGATTCTAAACACATTTTACGAATCACTGAACAGCACTATTAACTTTATTTGGCATGTCGGGGGTTTTCTAAAATTAAGTTTGATACTTTATACATTTAAATGTCATGATACATTTCTAAACATTATTTTTATTTTATAGTAACTTTTTTTATAAAAGCAGTGAGATGCATTTTAAAAGTTCTCTCTCTGCTGCACATGATGATTATTTCAACTGGAATTACATATTTAGTGCAAGTACAATAGCAGATAAATAATAATTTTTAATAAAATTGTGAGCATGCAGTCCTACGAAATCTTGCCATTTTGCAGTTAATTTTTTTTTAAGTGCTTTGTGTCCCTTTTCTGTCTCAATACAGGGGTCTGAGGAGACCAGACTGAAACATCAGCATATCTCCACACTGGTTACAAGTCTGGGAGAGTTTGTGAGGATGACGGACAGGAAAATAATTGCCAGCACCCTCTCTCAGCTCAAACTAGAGCTCGACTTCGACAGCACAGCGATCAGCCAGCTCCAGGTGGCACTCTTCGGCTTCCAGGATGCTGTGAGTGTCTAGCCAAAGACATCTGATGAACTGCGGTCACGCATATTGTCTAAATGTCATAGTAAAAAAAAAAAACAGTAGTGTTGCACTGTACAAAGCAAAGTCACTTTCAAACCAAGCAGCTTTCTGTCAGTCAGTGCAGCAAATTCCCAAAATCTGCATGGGGAACATTTCCACCCTTGTGCCAAACTCCCAATCGCACAGATGTGAACCGATCATCTTTACATATTTATTTAAAGAATGAAATACACATGAAAGAAGGTATTTTATTAAAACGGTGGAAAGACATCAGTACACACCATTTTTCAAGTTTAAGTCCACCCACGTTAATCTACTCTCTTGTCTGTTTGTCAGACAAAAATGGCGGATTCTGCGTTATGATTGGTCAGATCACCTGTCAATCAAGTCAATTTATAAAAATCCTGACTTTTTTTGCTTCACTTGAAATGATCACATTATAGAATTAAAATGTGTTGCGAATGCCATTTTATGTAGACTTGGAAAACTCAGTAATTACTTTTTCCCCTGAAGTCCCTGAAGACTTTTCAATAAAACTCATAAAGTTCATTATAGTGAACGGGAATAGTTATGACCCAACATTTTGTGTTTCTCCAGGTAAATAAAGTCCTGCACAACCACAACATAAAGCCGCATTGGATGTTCGCCCTGGATAACATCATTCGAAAGGCTGTACAGACTTCCATCATCATACTAGTACCTGGTAAACAGCTACAGTTTCGATTTAAAACAATCATTTTCTTGGCTGCTGTTTATTTATGGCAGGGAATTTGAAGGCCCTCAGTGCTGCGCAATTTAAATATCCCCTTACACAACCAAATTGACTCTTCAGCTTACTGGTGATGTGCTCCGTGATCTGACCTGGTTGTGTCTAGTAAATGACATATCAAAAATGTGCAACCTCCAGGAACCGTTCATGTGATGTGTTTGTTTGTTCACTCTCAGAATTGCGGACACACTTCACGCTGGCATCTGAGAGCGACCCCGCTGAGCAAGAGGACATTGATGACGACACAGTTCATCAGGGGAACGCTGCCCTTAAGGATATAGTTCCACCTGTCGCTCATCATGATGATACTGTGGCCACATCTGGAGTGAGCACGCTCAGCTCAACAGTTTCCCATGAGTCTCCGAGCGCTCAGCGATCAATCAACATGCAGCTGGGTCGCATGAAGCTAGAAACCAAGAGGTAAGTGGTGCTGTTTTGTTGTATCTGCTGCTCTATTGTACAGCATTTGTAAACATGCGAATGATAGTGACAGACTCTGATGATCTGAAACAAATAATGAACGCCAGTCAGCAAATAAGACTCCTGACTGCTGTGTGGTGTAGGGGTTTTTGTATATAATTAAAATGAATGGTTGATGGGTCTGTCACACCCCAAGAATGTCATAAAACGCCATAAAGTATTACATAGATTGTCCATATGACTCTTGCTTTATTCCAGGTATTTTAAAGTAATTTGATAGCTATGTGTGAAGAACAGACCCAGACCCAAGTCATTATTCCACTGTAGCTCTCGATTCTTGCTCTCGCTTCCACGATATTAAACACATCGAGATGGGTCTGTCAGCAATAAATCTCTGATAATCAATTAATCTGTTGATTATTTCTTATGAATCCAACCCAAAGCCTACAATTTTTCCCCCCTAAATTTTCTGTATTTCATTAAAGCTGCAGTCTGTATCTCTTTTGGGTTAAAAATGATGCTAAATCAATATTTGAGCGAGTGCATAACCAGCCAGTGTTCAAAACTATTCGCCTCACTTTAGCCTGATTCACAGCGGTTAGTTTATAATAATATTTTCTAATTTGAGTGGTACGGGTAGGTTTCTGCGGGAGATTCGAGCATGGCGCTGCGTCATTACATCACATCTGTAAACATGAAGTTTTCCTGGCTAGTAGACTATATCTCATATGAGGATCCTGCAGATCGTCTATAGCCTTTTCTCACTGCAGCTAGAATAATTTAACTAAAATTGTATTATGAATTATGTATTATGAAACACATGTGGATGAAATTAAATAATATTCCAGTTTTAAATGTGCTTCTGATTACAGATAGCCTGAGTTTACACAAGATTTGTATTTGAAAGAAAACCAGTTCGAAGGGAGCATAATTAGCTTTTTTGGGGTTTAAATAATTTCTTAATATGAAATCCGAATGATATGACGATTAGATTGTACAGAAATTGAAATCTACACATACACACTATACACATATAGTGTATGATAACAATATGCTGATGTTGTTAACATGAACAATTTGAGAACAAAGTATAATAATAACATTAATTTGCAGATTTAATCACCATTAGTAGCGTGATTTATTGTAATGCTTTTTTTTCTCAGTTGGTCAGAACAAACGTGGCAGACTTGTTACTTGTTCAGATGGCAATATCTGGTGAAAAGTGTTATTTGGGACATTATTCCCAGACATAGACTAATCAGTGATTCCTGAGTACAGTATCCACACCGGTGCGTTCATCCGCGCCGGAGCACAACCCGCGTAATGAACATAATTACACAAATAACTGCAGTTCCAGGTTTTCAAACATAGATGGCGACAAAGAGGCAAAACTTACGGACTGCAGCTTTAAAAAAATATTAGATTTAATTTTGTTCCCCAAGCAATGGTCGAGCTGTTAAATATTCTTCTGGAGTACACAAATTCACTCCGAACATGAGCTCCTTTCATACAGAGATTCTGGAAAAGTGCTGAGAAAATTGTTCTGGTAATCTGAGGATTTTTGCTCATTCACACATATCCCATATAATCCCATAAAGATGAAGTGGCATGGTTCCCATAAAGAAACTGTGAAATCTAATGTATTTATGTCGGCACCCCCCCTGTATAGATTAATATGCACAGAGCGGTGCTCTCAGAACACTTGTGTTTATTAGCATTAAGTCATACATTTAACCACTCTAGACAAATTACGTCATGATCTACAGTTATAGACTTGCTCATGTCTGATGGTTTGTGTGCTCTAGGCTGTTGGAGGAATTAATAGAGAAGGAGAGAGAGTATCAGGCCATATTACAGCAAGTGCTGGAGGAGAGAGAACAAGAGATCAAACTATTGAAGTGTCGATCCAGGCCTGCCGGTGAGTCACACACACACACACACATGCTATTCAAGCTCCAGACTGCAACTAAAAATATGGAATAGAGAAAAGACAAACAGTCTTGAATATAAATGACCTGTGAGTGTCAACATAAACTGTTTAAAGTTTGTGCTCACAAATATGTGATACTGCTTTGTGGTAGAAATCATACATGAGAAGCTTTTGTGAGAAAGTATTCGATAAACAAAGACCGCCTGCCTGCATTGTCTTAACTAATTTCATAAGTTAATGAGAAAAAACATTGTAAATGATCATCATAGGTAACAATCATCTTTGTCATGTGACTTTGCATTTGCAGAGAAAATTGCTAGAATTAGAGGGTTGTTTTTCATTTCTGTATTTTGTATTTCACCTCATGCATTAAATCATTACGCTAGAATATATTTTCAGTATTAACCTTTCTAAATGAACACCACTGTGTCTCGCTGTGTCTATGGCAGATGTTCCTGCACACTTCATGAGCACAAGCAGTTCATTTGAACGAGAGGGAGACCAGGAACTTCTGGAATGGCTTAAACACCACGGGGCAGATGCAGATTCCATAGAGAGGGTAATACACCGAAAAATACCTCCATTTGGTCACCAAACATTGTACATAAAAGTTGCTCTGGATGTATAAACAGATGATGGAATATTTTCTATCCACATCACAGATTATAGCTGAAGATTACAGTCTTGATGACATCCTTCATTATGTCACAAGAGAAGACTTGAAGAGTTTGAGATTACGGTGCGTGAACTTTCCTTTTTTTTAAGCTTATGTTTACTACAACTTCTCAAAAACTGAACATTTATAGGTTTTATTTCTAATATTCAGCACACTACTGTTGAGAAAGTTAGGATCAGTAAAATAGTTTTTGTTTTTGAAATAAGATTTTAGTTTTTGTCAAATGATTAATTGCATACATAATAAATGTGTATATTTATTATGCATATATAGACACACATGTATATATATATATATATATATATATAAGAATTTTTTATGTTTATATATTTAAACATATATATATATATATATATACACACGAAAATACACGTAAATGTTTATACTTTGTGTGTGTATTTATATATACATAATACATATACACACATACTATGTAAACAAAAACGTTTATTTTGGATCTTTGACAGCACTAATGTATTTAAAAAAACGAATATTGTGAAATACAATGATTTACAATAACTGTTTTCTATGTAATACGTTTTTAATACACTTGCCATTAAATTCAGTCTTCAGTGTCACATTAAAACAGCATTTATTTGAAATCGAAATCGTTTTTCTGCATAGTAGTGTGTAGTTTCTGCATTATTTTTGGAGTGTGGTGTCTGAAATATGAAAATGCCTCGATGCAATTTATTAACAGTCTTTTGCAATATAAGCTTTAATTGTGGCATAAACTGCTTGTTCATTGAATGGAAGAAAGAAAGAAATATTCTGTCATTTGTGTATTAGATTCAATTTCTTTGTAAAAAAATGTGTAGTTTAATATTTCATGATGATAAAGTTCTCGTTAATATTCTCAGTGGCTCACTCTTAGTAAATATTTGTATAATGAAATGGTTATTTTAAGAACCACTCAATGTTGTAGTGATGCTGTGGATTTGTGAAGCTGTCATTATTGACATTAGCTCTGGATTATTACATTTCTCTGCTATGGCCACAAGTAGTGTATGATTCTTGTCTTGTGTTTGCAGAGGTGGAGTCCTGTGTAAACTCTGGAGCGCTATCACCGAGCACAGAAAGAAGCCAGGCTGAAGACGAAAGCCATCCAGACCGGCACACGTTTGAGACATAACCAATTATTGAATGGGATCAATTCAAATCTCTGTGATAATTCAGATCATATGTATATACGTGTTTTACCTTTTTTAATTCGTCTGTGAAACTGCAGTTGTACAAGTGACTGTAAATTAACAGTTGAAGATCCACACATTTGATACGTGAGCGCTGTTACGACATCTTTATACACAGGAAGCTTGTTTTATTTTTGATATTTGTTTACAGAAACATACCTGAGAACCCTTTTCGGCCCGAATCCCTTCTCCTTTCAGAAAAAGACTCAGAAATTAAACACATATGAGTCTGTGTGTGTGTTTATATATTTTTCATGTATCATTTATAAGGTATATTGTCACATAATATACCTTTTTTAATCAAAGCTAGTTATATTTACTTATATTCTGAATTACAGCTATGAAGAAACACAATAACCAATCAAATTGTACTGTGTTCCCACAATATGTGGGATGACAAATGAATAAACCTCTGAAATAGTTTATAAAGAGATACTTTCCTGAGAAAATATGTATGTTTCACTATCCAGAAGCACAGAGAATATATCACAATCGTGCACTTTTGGTCTATTTATTCCACACAGGACCTTTTTACATTTTAGAATATTGCCATTTTAGATTAAATTGATGGCACTGCAAGTTTCTAATGAAGTCGTAAAACATAAATCCACATCTATTGACATAACACAGTCGTGTTTTGGTGATTATTTATTTTTTTAGTCTGTGCTAGGACATCGGAGGGAAAAAAGCGTAGTTGATATATTTATATATGCGTTTACCGGGCTATGTAATGAGAAAATCATGTGACAAGTTGGAAATCTGTGGTAAATGTTTGCATGATCAGTGTATTCCTTCTAACTCTTGTGCAGATTTTAATTTCACTTTTGAAGCAAATAAAAACGTTGACAAAAATAACACAAATCTTCTTAATTCCAGTTATTACATTTACACTTGTCATAATATGTGTGTAGATATGTCAATGTAAGAGTGTATCAATTCCTATGTGGCTCAGTGGTAGAGCATTGCGTCAGCAGCGCAAAAGGTTGTGGGTTCGATTCCCAGGGAACACACATACTAATTAAAAATGTATAACCTGAATGCAATTGTAAGTTGCTTTGGATAAAAGTGTCTGCTAAATGCATAAATATAATAATAATTAAACAATCAATACAAAAAGAACATTGGCAAGGGTTTTAAATAATGACCGATATTAGATACATCACACATAATCAACAAACGCATACACGTCTTCTATTAAATTGAAAATGGCAACAAATAAACAAGCTATACAAAAAAATTACAGATTACGTACTAGATTGTGTATGACATTACAGAGACATTATTCAAATAAATCATCTAAATGAATGGATTTTCTTTAAATAATATTTCAGGTATAGGTTTATTCTTCATAAGGTAAAGAGATTTCAGAATTGAGTCTAATTCAGTTTTATAAAGCAAGAGGATGGGAAACTATTTGCACATGTTTGTTTTTGAATGAACATTCAATAAAAGATAATAGTATAGGTATTAATATATAGTGATAATTAAAACAGTCATAGTATTATTCATAGTATTATACACAAAAAAATGAAAGGTGTGTTTAGCAATGGCAAAATCTAATACAGTGGTTCTCAAACTGGGGGCCGCAGCCCCCTGGGGGGCCACAAGATGGCACTAGGGGGGCCGCAAAGAAATTCTAGAATATGATTTTTTTTTTATTATTTTACCTGTATGCAAGTCAGGATTTTCCTATCTGACGAAAAACAAAACTGCGTACGTTTGACGACTCGTACATAAAATATGACCTATTATGGAATATAGTGATGGCAAAACACAGTACACACTGTGCTTGAAGATTTTATCCGTTGAAGCACTGAAACTCAACCGACATGTCACAACAATTCATCCGGAGCATGCAAATAAAAGTAAGGATTTTTTTCAGAGAAAGAAAGAAGAATACGTCAAGCAAACGGTACGACTGACTAACACATCACGACAATACACGAGAAAGCACAGCAAGCATCGTATCTTGCAGCCCTGCGTATAGCCAAATGTAAAAATCCTCACGCGATCGGGATATGTGCCGAGTGATGCTCGGGGAGGAGCAAAATCTGCATTGCAAGATTTCTTTTATATTGTAAAACTTGTATAATATTGTATATGTCTTCTATATTGAAAAACGATTTATTTTTTAAGTAGAGCAGACATATTTTTTATGTTTCTTGCAGAAAAACAGATTGCTGTTCAAATTGCAAACCAAACTTGAGTCACTGTCATTTACTCCATTAAAATTTAAGTTTAATGCACTTTTTTACAAATCAAATGTAAATTAACTTTTCAGTATTGATCTTTTACTATGGACATCATAAATAACTGTTCAGTATTCAATAATTGTGTTGCACTTATCAGAAAATATTATTGTTAACCGTCAAATCTCTTTGTAGGCTTATGAAATGTAGACTTTAACCAATTTTGTATATTCAACATCAGAGACATAAGGTTACAAACAGAATTGTTGTTCCAATATTGTAAAATGTGTTTGTTTTGGTACAATCAAAAATTTTAAGTAATATTGTAAGTTTATTGTAAGAGGATGTTTTCGTCATGAGTTTTCTTTTGGGGGGCCACAAAATAATTCACCTTACATAAGTGGGCCTCGTCCTGAAAAAGTTTGAGAACCACTGATCTAATATATGAGAGCCTAGGTCAGACCAAGGGTGCATTCCAAACTGAAGTGAGCATCGCTGTGCCCTACACCCTTCGAAGTGCAGAGCCCTTGAAGAATGTTCGGCAGCCCTTGGCAACGGGAATGACTGACCAACTCTGCAGCCTGCTTGCAGCATTTGACACGCCATCAGTTGTTGAAAATACATTTCTTATTCTTATTTTATTCCAACATTATTGAATTGTGCTTAAACGTGCTTTCACTACCATCTAAAAAATGTGCTATATCATTGACGAAAACTAATTTGTATTACATTAAAATAAAGACCAAATAAAATGGCTGCCCACTGCTCATGGTGTGTGTGTATTCACGGAGTGTGTGTGTGTGTGTGTGCACTTTGGACGGGTAAATGCAGAGCACATATTTCGAGTATGGGTCACCATACTTGGCTGTATGTCACGTCACATGATCACAAACGGAAATCCCTTCCGTGAACTGCGTTCCCTTCGCTCCATTCAAGGGCGCAAAAAAGTTTGGACTTCGCCCCAAGATAACCCTTGGATCACGATTAAGCTAGATGGCGATACTGGGCATGCGCACATCAATACAACGTAATTTTTTTTCACACACTACAACAATAATTTCTATTTTTGCATTATTGTAAGGGGTATGTTTATGGTTGGGGTAGGTGTAGACGTTAATAAAACACAATCTAATAGGTAGAACATTAGATTAAATTGATAGTTTCCGGTCGGAGCTGTATCCCTCCTGTACCAGAGTTGTGACGTAACATCTGCGACTCTTCTCAATGCACATGTCCGGCGCATGTTGATGACACTAGAACAACATGGCGGTGCTGTTGGAAACAACGTTAGGGGATATTGTGATCGATTTATACACAGAAGAAAGACCGAAAGGTGATTAATAATACGACCCATGAGAGACTAAGGGGTTTGAACTTGCTTGTCTGTTACACGCGTGATCATTTCATACAATCAACAAAGCAACATGTGATACATATGCGAAATCTCTATAAGAACTTTTTATTCTTGGTAAATTCCCTATGGCTGTGTTGGCATTGGTACAATGTAATATAATAATATAATTGTATGGTCGTTATGTTATTTAGTGGTAAGAGTTTAAGAGTAGAAACCACTCTTTTTCAACACAGCATGGTAACTTAACGTTACTGAATGATAACCATAATTCATTGTCTTTCTGATTTGCAGCTTCGCTGAACTTCGTGAAACTGTGCAAAATCAAATATTACAACTATTGTCTGATTCACAATGTTCAGGTAATATCTCGGTGCATTATGATTTTCAACACTGTGTTTATTAATGCTTACAATATTTGTAAGGAATACAAATTTCATTAGGAAACATAAATACATAAAATACTAATATTTTTTTAATTGGAAATAAAGTTTTGAGTTCTGCAATCTACACTTATCTCAAAAGGTCATGGTGAAATGTCATAACTGCATGATTGGTAAAATAGCATGCGTTAATACTACGTTATTGCACATCTGGCTGTGAATTGAGGTAACGTGAGCGTATGAGGGTTGTCACAGTAAACTGTCCATATCAAGATGTTGCCTCTGTTGTTCCCCTGCTCCAGAAAGATTTCATCATTCAGATGGGTGACCCCACCGGCACGGGACGAGGTGGAGAGTCTGTGTTCAGGTGGGAATGAGTTTTAACTTATTTGTGTGCTAACTCAATTCACATTGTGTGGCGATGATGTTTGTGTGCTTGTAGTAAACTGTATGGCGATCAGGCACGCTTCTTTGAGTCTGAGAAGATGCCTAGGATCAAGCATAGAAAGAGAGGAACAGTGTCTATGGTGAACAACGGCAGCGACCAGCATGGATCTCAGGTTAATTGTGCACACATTTAATACAGTGTCAGTATTGTTCATGAGCTTTGAGTATGATTGAGCTTCTTTTATTCGGCACCCAGTTTCTGATCACCACGGAGAGAATCTGGATTATCTGGATGGTGTTTGTTTTCCTGTTGGAAAATGCCAGATTAGTGGCTACCAAAAGAGCTTCTCATTTCTTATGTGTGCATCTTTGTTCCCGTTCCTTGCTTCCTTCCTTTGTGTCTTAGCTCCACCTCCTTAGGATGTGAGGGAAGGGTGCAATTTGTATGTTGGAATATTCTTGATCACTCAAGTGTTAGTTAAAATAATAATAATTTGTTACACTTTTCTAGACACTCAAAGCGCTTTACATAGAAGGGTGGATCTCCTCATCCACCACCAGTGTGCAGCATCCACCTGGATTATGATGCGACGGCAGCCATAGTGCGCCACAACGCCCACCACACACCAGCTTATTGGTGGAGCGGAGAGAGAGTGATGCAGCCAATCAGTGTATGGGGATTATTAAGAGGCCAATAGGTGAATTTGGTCAGGACACCGGGGTTACACCCGTTCTCTTATTCAAAGGACATCCTGGGATTTTTAATGACCACTAAAGCGCCATCAGTTGCATTAAAGGGATCTGCCCTTATGTTGCTGAGGTTTCGTTATTTAGGAATTTAATCATATATACTATTGGAGCCACATGTCCTTGAAACGTATTATTTATTTAAATTGCAACGGAGAAACATAAATTAAAGTAATTTTTATTGAGTTGGGGAGGAGGTTTTTTCGACAAGAAACATTTCCTCGTAGGATAGACCTGAAACGTGAGAAGCTCCCTAAGTTTTTGTTTGAGGCACTTAGTAAGAAGTAAACTAGTTATCCACAGAGTGAACTGAGAAATACATATGAAACAATTCATAATTATATTTTTTCAACAATTTGGTGTAATCTATTTCCACAAAAGCTGCTTAATTTCTTTTCTTGTCAGAGAGCTGTTCCTAAGTAGGTTGTTCTTGGACCGAATACAGTTCGTACACAATTTTGTATAATGTAGCAGTATTGTGCATATCAACGGTGCCCTCAAACTAGTTTTGAGTGTTAAGATCCCTGATTTAAACTTCTGCGAATCATTCGAACAGTCTCTTTCAGTGGAAGACTCAAAGCTTTGATTCGACAGTCGGTTTGTGTCATGAGTGACACATGTTTTACTTTTAAACCGCAGTTAATAGAGACAATGTGGTAATATCGGGAACATTATAAACACCTTGTTGCCATGTTCTCAGTTTTTGCACCAAACAAAGCCACAGTAGAGTTACCAATGTCAATGTTATATCAGCACTCAGTGAACAGTGCTTGAATATAGACAATACTTATATAAATATGGTCACTACATAATTCTCACTTTTGATTTTGAGGTTTTGGTGGTTCACATTCATAGATGAGTGTCATAAGGGCTAAAGACTAAGTCTCAGTTGTTGTGTCTGCTAAGTTTTGGGCTGTGTTGTATATGCAGGATTAATCACACAGTGATTCTGGATGACCCGTTTGATGATCCCGAGGGGCTCCCGGTTACTGACAGATCGCCTGAACCCAGTAAAGAGCAGCTGGATGTGAGTGTCTTCATTCAGTGCATAGTTCAAACTCACAGTACTGTGAGGCGGCAGATTCCTGAGGTGGTGTTTGTAATAATCTCAATGATTAACATGCAGGAGTTTCAATGTTAAATTCAATATCAGTTCACAGGCTTTTCATTTGATGTCATTCAATGTTGAATGATGGCTACAGTGCATGATATGTGACCCTGGAGCACAAAACCAGTCATAAGTGTCAATTTCTTTAAATTGAGGTTAATACATCATATGAAAGCTGAATCAATAATATTTCCATTGATGTATGGTTTGTTATGATGGGACAATATTTGTAAATCTGGAATCTGAGGGTGCAAAAAAATCTAAATATTGAGAAAATCATCTTTAAAGTTGTTCAAATGAAGTTCTTAGCAATGCATATTACTAATCAAAAATTAAGTTTTGGTATATTTATGGTAGGAAATTTACTAAATATCTTCATGGAACATGATCTTAATATCCTAATGATTTTTGGTATAAAAGAAAAATTGATAATTTTGATCCATACAATGTATTTTTGGCTATTGATACAATTTCCTACAAATATACCCCAGCGACTTAAGACTGGTTTTGTGGTCCATGCTCACATATGCGTTGTGACTGTATAACATAATCTTTCCAAAAAAACATTTCCAAATATTTTTGGTTAATATTATATTAGGCTACTTGGTCTTCATTCATGAATAATAAAAACATGCTAGTGTATTAGTACTAGTGTTTAGTTTTGGTACGAGTGACCCTAAAAATGTCATGTGTGCATGTTCTTTTATAAGTGTTGGTTTCTTAATTATTAAAAAAGCAATACCAAGGCCACCGGTTCGGTTTCTAGGAAATCCAACTTATTATTTATGTAATTTATCTATGCGTGTAACATTTAACATTAGGTTTATTAAACATATCAGGTTATGCATTCACTTCAGTACCCTTTAAACGTCATACAAATCAGTGTAACACAGCCTCGAGTGGCTTAATGCTTTAAACAAAAAATCCTTATTTCATAAGTCTGTAAAGGCAGCTTCTACTAGTTAATACAGAAAAAGCAGGTCAAGTTAAGAAATGATGGTTTTTAAAAGTGCTCTGTTCTTCATTAAGTGTTATAATACATATTTCAGAGTGGTCGGATTGGAGCTGATGAGGTGATAAACGATGACGACGGGAAGGATGCTGAGGTGCTGGATGAACTCATAAAGGAAAAGGAAGCAAAGACACAAGCCATTTTACTGGAGATGGTACATTTCATCCCTTACACACAAACATGTAGACCTCGCTCACTCTAGACATCTCTTTCATGACATGAATGCTTGTTTGTTTCTTGTTGAAAGGTGGGTGATCTTCCAGATGCAGATGTTAAACCTCCAGAGAACGTGCTGTTTGTGTGTAAACTGAACCCTGTGACCACAGATGATGATCTAGAGATCATCTTCTCACGTTTTGGCCTCATTAAATGGTGAGATAATAGAAAATGTTACTGCTGTATTTAATAGTCTGAGCCTCATAGCTGTGGTTAAACAGTGTGGGTACTGATTAGGGCTGTTTGGACCTCTGCAAGGGTTAATCTGTGCTCTTAAACAAAGCACTTAACAGGGGACTTAGTTATTTTCTCATCTCATATACGTGCAATCTGTCATTAAATATCACATTCATGTCTGTATATAATATACATGGTAACACTTTAGTTTATATACCAATTCTCACTATTAACTTGTTGCTTATTAACATGCATATTACTAGTATATTGGCTGTTTATTAGTACTTATAAAGCACATGTTAGTGCTTTATTCTGCATGAGCATATTTTAGATACCTTAATCCACTCCACACCTAAACTAACAACTACCTTACTAACTACTAATTAGCAGCAAATTAGGAGTTTATTGAGGCAAAAGTCATAGTTAATAGTTAGTTATGAATGAGAATTGTTTCCTGAACTATTGTAACCATATTTATTTATAAACAGTAAAATACCTTTTTTGTGCAAGTGTTATTTTTACTATGCCATCTGTTTACTTTTTATGTATTTGCATAGTAGTAGAGTTTGATGTCCAGTGAGCTAGTATTCAGTTCTGACCATCGCTTGTGCCTTAATCGTGTATGTCTTTGATCTAACATGTTAATATTCATTTGCAGTTGTGAGATCATCCGAGACTGGAAAACAGGAGAGTCTTTGTGCTACGCATTTATCGAGTTTGAAAAGGTTTGTAATGTCTGTTCTGTAAATATGCCATCTTTGGGGGAAAAAGGGAAAAAAGTTACTAAGCAAGTTGTTAACATCCATTTGCCATGTTTTCAAAAGTAGACAAGAATGGCTACACAGAAGTTGTACATCCAAATTCACGTGCATACAATTGTTATTCTAAATATAGATATTTCTAAGTTGTGTGCAGTTGTAGTTCATAGACTTGCATAAATCCTAATAAAACCTACGTCAAATGATTTGTTTTAAAGCAAGCCCAGTGTATGATACACTGCATCAGCTTCACGCATCCCTTCAAATGCTGATGACCTCTAGATTAGAAACATCTAGTTCATCAATCATCCAGTAAAATAGAAATTAAATAATTATTTTCAAATGTTTCCTGAGGTGCTTTTATAATCTCAGTGTATTTAGTTTTTCATCAAGCCAGTCATAATGTAGATATAAATGGTCCATTTCTATGCTGAATGTAGTCATCTGATTAGTTGGAAGGGGCTTGTCTGCTGTGAGACTGCAATGGAAACGCCCACTGCTTTGATATTTGCATATGAAACGAGTGTTTATTCTATAACGGCCAAGTTTAACTAATGGTGAAAAGTGTTGATTACAGCATTATATTTAGAACTACTGTTGCATCAAAGGTTGCCAAACACAGTCATGTCTACGGAGCGCACAATGCAGTTCGATGTCTGCAATCCCACCAATGCTTTCCTCATAACGAACACAGTGAAAACACAATGCAAAGAAGAGATTCGTTGAGCAGTGCAAACTCTGTCGTTGATTATAACAGGAGTTTTGGCAGAAATCAAATCGCTGATAGACTCATGCTGTTCCAGCGATTATCTTTGAACACTTTCTGTATTAAAATAAATTGATAATTGTCTTCATTTAATTGCACCACTATGAAGTGCACAGAGGTCAGTTGTTGGACTCAATCAATTAGGGCTCTGAATCAATGTAGAGGAGTTTTGTGTTTGGGTTATTTTGCACTTAATGGCCTCTTTTAAAATGAATTGAAAAGTGTCTTAGTGAGGTCCTTGTACACGAGAAGAGAAAAAGCATGGTCAGTCTTTCTGTAATAATGAATGCATTTGTGTGTTGTCTGAGAAGGTGGAGGACTGTGAAAAAGCGTTCTTCAAAATGGACAATGTCCTGATAGATGACCGTCGCATTCATGTGGACTTCAGCCAGTCAGTGTCCAAGATCAAATGGAAAGGCAAAGGTGAGTCCCTGCCCATTTATTAAAAGCATAACCTATAAAATAATAGCAATATGATCGATTTATGTTAAATGTTACTGAACTGCTCAGACTATTTACATGTTACTGTTAGTAAATCATCAATTAATTACTACGCTTTTAATCCAACAGGTAAAGTTTACAGCAGATAATATATTGGATAAAGAGTGGTTTTATTGTCAGTTTGTTTCGTTTCTAGGTGGGAAATACACTAAAGAGGATTTTAAGGCCTACGAGAAAGACCTGGACAACAAATCCAAACTGGCTTTGAAAGACAATGTCAAGACCAAGCAGGAGTATCCTTCTAATAATCTCTTTACATTGAAATCATACTTGTCAATTGCATTTCACTTTATAAGATTTGCACTTTAGATTTTACATTTAATTTAGTGAACTCTCCAAAAAGGTTTACAGTAGATGCTTTGGCTTGAATCGCAAGTTTAGTACGTAGTTATTTGATGTTGTTGTAACCGTTAGACAAGAAAGAGAAAAGTTGGCACACCACAGCTCCAAAAGTAGAGAAATATTTATGTTCTCACCCGTGTATAATCATAGTTCAGCCCTTAAAAAGAGCACAAACCTAAATCACATGACCAAAAACACAAGGGCAATCAAGACCTCACATAAGGACAATAAGCGTATAAGTGAAAACAACAATAACTACAAATGCTAAACCTAAACATATCAAAAGATACCTGACTGCAAAAAAATATATGAATAAACAATATCTCACAAAATATTTGTAATATCAAGAAAACAGACATAATCACCAACAGAATCAAATTACATAAAATATAATCAAGCCAGACATTAATGTCAAAATTATGAAAAATATTGCAAATTCTTTATTAAGATTGTTGATCTGACTGGTGATAATTAGGTGTTCAAAGTGTAAATCATATGTTTCACGTTTTAAAGGTAAATTGTTAAAAGAACACTCCACTTTGTTTGCCTCTCTCTGCGTCTGTTCTGTGTATTCAGCTGGCCATACTGTCAGTAAAGGAGTTCAAAACAGCGTTTCCAAGCACCTGTCACTTACGGACAGTTTGGAGTTATAAATATTTATTTAGTCATTTAGCAGACGCTTTTATCCAAAGCGACTTACAAATGAGGACATAGATATGAAAATAAATATGAGCATAGATCGTCTGAGAATAGTATGGCCTTTTTTAGTTTGTTACTCAGACGCAGTGCGCTGCCAAAACCACCGCAGAGCCACTCTTTAGTGTAACGTTAGATGCATGTTGATTTTATCAGACGATGTCGCGATTATAAATGAGAGTGACTCCTGGCTAACATGTCACTGTTTAGTGTGGAATTTTTCTACAATATTCGCTCATTATGACACTAAAATGTGGCATTGTAAGTCAATCTACTGCAGTTTATCTTCTCTCAGTCAGTAGAAAATGTGGTTAAAAAATAAATGCCGTCATATACCGTGAAACATTTTGAAAAATACCATGATATAAATTTTTGGTCATACCGCCCAGCACTAGAAAAAGGCTCATTTTACAACCTAGAGTTAAACAGTTGAGTTTTACCGTTTTTGAATCCATTCAGCAGGCATAATTATTTTACGCAGCGCATGAAAGTAGACCCCTGCTATATCATAACCAGTTACCTAGCAGGGGACTACTTTACAAATGCATTACAAATAGTTTTCCTCTGAAGTAACATGCACTTTAGGAATCAATAAGACCAAAAACGTGTTAGAAAAGCAAAGAGGGTCTCTTTTTTATTTCAAGTTGACATTTGTGTCTTAAAGGGGTTATCAAAAAAAAGAAGTTAAATCTTCTCACAAGTCAGCATTTCTTGACTGTCTTCTAAAGCTCCCGTTATGAGCTTCTCTTAGATGAAGATGAGGCTGAGAGACGGAAGGACGACAGAGAGAAAAGAGACTGGAAACATCCTTCAGACGAGAGGCCCAAGGACAAAAAATCAAAGGTACAAAGCTGTGCATTTTAGTAGATATCAGTGGCTCGCACAGGATCTACGAGTCCCCGTGGCACCCAATGGTCCTCATCTTCCCACCAGAGAGTAGGATCTTATGGCATCTTCTAATGGTGATTTGAGAACCAAAAATGTCCTTTTGTAAGTGTCTTATGGGACCATTTTGCTATACAAGAATGTTAGATACTAGCTGTAATGTTTACTTTTTTATATAACACAGTCAAAGGGTTCGTGATGTGAAAATTGTCCCAGGGTGAAATTCAAGGCTCCAATTAGTGCAGCTTGTTGCATTTAAGTAGCAAAAACACACACAATTACGTCGAAATGGTCATCCTGGCAAGTATCCTCATAAGCACTGTCGTTTTTTTCTTAAGTGATTGTAAGCAGTTGCGAAAGAGTAAAGTTTCCAAACCGAAATTCAGATTAACGGAATAAAAAAAAAAGATAATATTTGGTGATGTGATATGTGACCCTCTCTGTGAAGTCCAGGCTAAAGTCTCAAAATCTAATTATGAGATAACAAGCATCAAAGTTACATTTTTACTTATTGTAAAATAATGAAACATTAGGTCATGAATATTGTCTCAAACGTCATGGAAAAGTATTTATCAAAATGTGTACGAACCCTGTTCTTCTATCAGTCAGAGAGGCGGGAGATAGTGATGGTAAAATAAGCGTATTGTTTATTGAATAATCTTTGTTGCGTCTTCCTCAATGATCAGTCTGACTTCAACCAGAAGCAGTGGAAAATTACTACTTCACAACATCGTGCTGTGGTGTTCAAAAAACCTTGAGATGGAGACATTCACTTCTCCAGCTGACTTGTCAAGACAACATGACACACAACATTAGATTATATGCTAAATCTTTCTTGTTCAGATAAATTACTGTTATTCTGAACTTTCTATTTGCCAAAGAATCCTGAAAAAACGTATATTATACTCAACTTTTCAAAGTATGTATAATATAACAATACAGCAAATACAGAAGAGTTTAGGATTGGATCATTATTACAGTTATTAACGTGTTTCTGGCATGCTGTATGTTTTGCAACCGTTCTTTTAACCAAACTGATGCAATGTGTAGCTCTTCATTTCTTAAACAGCCATGCTGGCAGACGAACACATGCACATATTCCAGGATGACAATACTGAGGTTCACCAGGCTCAGTTTGTGAAAGAGTGGTTCAGTGCACATAAGGAATCATTGAACTGGTCACCACGGAGTCGACTTTACAGAGCGACAAATCTTGATGGAAATAAATGCTGTGATGTTGTCACAGTGCCACAATGCATGCACAATACAATCAAAGCTAAAGATGGTCCAACACAATAATAGTGTGTGACACTTTTTTTGTGCACAGGCTGTTAAAAGTCGACTCTGGCGCGTCCCAAAGAGTTTCAGTAGGGTTTAGGTCAGGACTCTGTGGTGGCCAATCCTTCACAATCTTTGTCTCGTCATCCTGAAATACGGACATGTGTAGGTCTTAAGATTGCATAAACTTAGCCACCATGTTGTCTTAAGGACTAGTTTGACCAACTAGCATCTCTCAAGGGGTAATCAGTCTTACTTTTTCAATACAAATAAGACCAATCTACCTTTTCATAACTGAATGAAAAAGTTATGACCAGTCTTGAAGAAAAAACAAATAGGTGATTAATTTTTTAAGACTAGTCTAAACAGTTAATGCATGGTTGTTTGAGAAATAAAAGCTACACACTGCATCGGTTAAGGCTAAAAGTATTGCTGCCAAACATACAACATGCCAGAAACATATTATTCACTGCAATAATGATTCAATCTTAAATATCCATACTATGATTTTTTGGGCTAGGTCTATAATAAATATGCAAATTATTATTGCTCTTGGCAGCCAGTAATTTGTTGCACAGATCACATGGTCAGCACAAACCATGTCAATCCTGATTGCAATTTAACCTTTATTTATTGTGTCTGCTCTTCAGAGAATGAGAAACTGCATGTCGTGCAGTTTGGCAGATAGCCGTGACATTGGTTGGCACACAACCTCTGATGCCAATAACTAAAGATATAGTGTCTTCTCATATTTCAAACCTGATAAGCTTATTTAATTGGTTACCCTAACTACACATGGTTATGCAGTTAGTTACTTGTGATTGTTTGCATTAGTATAGTTTCCCTGCATTGGAACAAACATGCATCCCATTTTGGTCTCAAACTTGAGAAACACAGGTAAAGTTGATGCTTTAACAAATCAGGGAAAGGAATATGTTTAAATGTTCATCTTGTAGAAATTCTCTATATTTACGAATCAGTTACTTAATCAAATCTGAGGGAAAAAAAACACGTCTTCGGTGTATTCTCTTCGAGTCTCATCATTTGATTGTTTTTTTTAGGATCGTGATGAGGGTCGGAGAGAAAAGGATAAAGGCAGACAGCGTTCACGTTCAAGAGACCGGGAGAGATACAAGGAGCGCGAGAGAGGCTGGGACAAGGAAAGAGAGAAGGAGAAGCAGAGAGATAGCGATCACAAACGCCACAGACGAGATCGCAGTCGAAGCCCTAAGAGAGCAAAGTATTACAGCTGACCGCCACGACTGTTACCGTGTGTCAACAGAGCGGCTTTCCTAAGAACCTCCTGATTTCAGCTCTGAACAAAGAAACAACCGTATGATTCGTTTTTGTACATGAATATAAAAAATCAGTCAATTTATTGGTGAAGTTTGCTTTGCAAAGGTGTGTAAAGTTGTTAATGCATGTATATGGATTGACCGGATCGACAGCAGCCTTTAGTGTGTGTGCTCCGTGGGCTTTTAACCTCTCAGATAAGCTTTTAGTTCAGTACAAAAACCTCTTTGTTTGTGTTTTTCAGAGCCGTACTCTGGAACACACTTCACTGTATTTAGCAAGTCAAAAGGAAAAATATAATTTTTTTTTTTTCATCAAATTATGCTTCATTTCTGTTACTACTAGGTTTCAAATAAAGGTGATAATCGAATAAAACCAGTGATAGGGTTGTGGTTAGCTTAGGCAATTAAGTCGTTACAAGTTGCCTAATTTCTTGTTGGTTAAGATGTTTGACAGAACTGTTTCAGCATCTGAACTTCAGTCATGAGCTGCTGCTGTGGGGAAGGATCAGCTCATGAATATTCATTTGGGTAAATTCATGTAAAGTGGGCCACTTTTTGTTACATTTCTAATTTAGTTTTTTTGTCATATTTGTTAACGCTATGGTCACGCTGTAATATTTGCATTTGAATTCAGTTCATATAATGTGACAAGTGTATTTTCAGTAAAAGTGGGTTGTCTCAAATGATCCAGTATTCTAATTGGAAATTAAGAATTATTATGTTTAACAACACATTAAAAAACATTTAACACACCAAAAAACATGTAGTCTAGGGTATGATTTGTATGATGAGGTTTGTTGAATTCATGCCTGAAATACAAAACAATTCAGAATGTGTTTTGTTGTCATTACATTAATTAAATCTAACAGACGTTTGATCAAATCAACTGTAACATGCAACAACAGTTGACCAAAGCAAACACACACAATAAGAGGAATAGTTAACTTTGTAAAACCTAATCCTGTGTTTTCTTTAAACGCTTTAAATGAACTGTCTACATTTTGCTTCATTCTTTTTTAACTCCATATTCAACATGCATCGCCTTCCTCTCTGCACTTCTGCTCTTTCCTTTCTTTCATCTTTGCCTCGACTTGAATTTCTTGTCTTTACACACATTTGTTTTTAAAATGTCAATTATACATGCAGATTATAGAATAATCAGTGCATGTCAATTTATTTAATGAATGCGAGTAGATTTAGTGATGGTTAAATGTTGCCAACTTGACCTTAACAAAACCGTCCCAATTTATCTAGCACAATGAGCCAAAGTGGACCAGCAATATTCATCCACCTTACATGAAAAACTACAATTACCAAGATACCAGGGTACTACAGCATCATCTAAAACTACTTTATCATTTGAAGAAAGTCCCTTAAATTCAAGACCATTGTTAATCTCTGAAAGTGTCAAGTCACTGAGCACAGCACAATCAAGCTTAGCCCACATTACCACAATTCATCCTCTGATAGTGTTGGAATTCATTCCCCTGACAATCCTGGCAGAGATCATTGCACCTGAAATATAACTTACCACGTGTTTGGGAAAGTACCTTTAATCAAAAAGCCCCAAAACCTAAAAAAAAAAAATATATATACATAAAAAAACAGCTTGAATAGCTCTGCTACCAAATACTAGAATATGGAAAAAACTAATTTTTCTTAGTATCGCACTGCAAACAAAGTTTCCTCAGTATTTGTTTTCCAGTACAAACGTCTAAAATTCTTAAATCAAGATGCATTTATTTCAGATGCAAAATGAGGCTTAAAAACAAGTTCTTACACAATGACATTTATTTGTTCTTGTTTTAAGTGTAAACTCAAATTCGTCAGAAGTCAGAAAACAAGACTTCATATGTTGTCAGTTTGCATCTCAAGTAAATGTATCTTGATTTAAGGATGTTTAAATATTTCTACTAAGAATAAAAACATAACAGTGTATGCATAATTTAATACAATGATTTTCCACTCTGATTTGAGACTTTAAGGCCTTTATGAATTTAAGGGTGAATTGTGACTTAAGCCTTGTCTGTGAAACCAGGTGTACACGTCTTAAACTAGTCCCAGACTAAAATACGTTTTAGCTGTCTCAATTTAAAAAATCTTGCTCTGACATCTCTTAAATAAATTCAGTGTCATTGTTCTGTTAAGATGCACACCTGTAACGTTTTCTTCTAAGGCATTTTTGTAAAAGCTGCTTAAATATATTTGGCCTAATCCTGGTTTAGTTTAAGCCCTGACTGTGAAAACAGGCCTTACTTCAATTAGGACATTTAAGTCATTTCTAAAATGTTGCGCAAGAAACCATCCTAAATTTGATCTTATGATCATCTCTCGAATATCCGTACATGTGATTCATAGAATGAACATACAGACAGAAAACATGTACACGTCTTTCAGATGTGAAATTTATGAATCGCAAGTGATCTTGAACTTGCGCGCAATTGAATGGTTTCAGCTCTCTGCTTGTAAATGACTCCTAAATAAGTTTATTCACATAAAATATCACCAATCATCATTATTTAGAACAGCAAGCTGCAAGAACAGCTTACATTTTTAAAAATAGCCCAGCAATAGCCCTGCTGAACAATAGAACCCTGCCCAAAACACAATAGAAAATGTAATGGGTTTAATGGTCATAATGGGAATTGTATTGGTTTTAATGGAAACTATAATGGTGTCTACTGGTATATGATGATTCTATTGGTGGGATGTTAAATCCTATTGGAGAAATGCCCAAAACGCACTACAACAAGTAAATTTGTAATGGTTTTACATGAAAAAGCCATTGGTATTTCTGCAATGGTTTCTAATGGGCTTCTATTGTTTTTTTTTGCAGGGAGGGTACTCCGACAAATAAAAAGTGTGTACGTCTGCTCAGACTCTGACGTGACACTAAGCACTTTTTCACGTCAGTCTTTTTTTTTCTAGGAGCACTAGTGTGTATTTAAGCGTACACACTCTACGATCAAATCGGAGCGCCGATATATTTTATGATCAGTCAGTGCAAGTTTATTTCAGTTGAAACAGCAGACTTACATTTTAGTCTATGACTAGGCTTAAGCCTTGTCTATAAAACCAGGGGTTAATTTAACTAAGGCCTAGTTCTGGCTTAAGGTAAGCCCCGTCTGTGGAACTGGGCCTAAGACCCATAAAAACCCTTTTGATATACAGTGCTCAGCGTAAATGAGTACACCCCCTTTGAAAAGTAACATTTTAAACAATATCTCAATGAACACAAAAATATTGACAAGACTAAGTTTAATATAACATCTGTTTAACTTATAACATGAAATTAAGGTTAATAATATAACTTAGAGAACAAAATTTTCAGTTTTACTCAAATTAGGGTGATGCAAAAATGAGTACACCCCACTGAAAGTCTCTGGAGCTAAGCAAAATTTTAGACTACAAATGTCTAATTTAACAAGAATTCAACCACAGGTGAGTCAAGGTTCAAGGTTCAAGGTTTCTTTATTTGTCACAGTTATACAGGGTATAATTAGAAGTGAAATGTAATCGAATCAGGTCCGCTCAGTGGACAGTGCAAAATAATAAGAATACAAATTATATAAAGTAACATAACACAAGGGCATACATATGGTAAGAAAAGGAGAAATAAGAGTAAAATGTGCAATGAAATAAAAAAAAGTGCAAAACAATAGATGTGCAAAAAACAATAAGATGTGCAAAAGACAATAAGATGTGCAAAAAACAATAAGATGTACAAAAAAAGAAAAAACAGTGTACTGGGACTTAATAAATAGTAATGTGAATAAGAGGGATGTGCAGACGGGTTGTTCAGTGTATTGTACATAGAGCAGCAATGATGAGAATGTGATGATATTTACAGTTAACAATGGGTCTTGTGAGTGTTTATGAAACAGAGTTTGTGTTTAGGAGCCTGATGGCCTGAGGGAAGAAGCTCTTCCTCAGTCTTTCAGTCTTTGCCATCATGCTCCTGAAGCGCCTGCCAGATGGCAGTAAACAGAAAAGGTGGTTACCGGGGTGAGTAGAATCTTTGAGGATTTTAGCAGCTCTGCTTTTGCAGCGTTTGAGGTAGATGTGCTGCAGAGAGGGGAGAGCAGACCCTGAGATGCGCTCAGCTAAGCGCACGACTCTCTGTAGAGCTTTGCAGTCCTGGTTTGTGGCATTATTATACCACACTGAGATGCACTGAGTCAGAACACTTTCTATGGCCCCTGAGTAGAAAGTTTTCAGGATAGCTGGTGAGACCCTGAATTTCCTCAGCTGTCACAGATGGTACAGTCTTTGCCTGGCTTTCTTAACCTGTGTTTGAATGTGTGTAGTCCAAGTCAGGTCCTCGGAGATGTTTACACCGAGGTACTTGAAGCTGCTCACCCTCTCCACAGGGGTCCCACTGATCATAAGAGGAGTGTAGGGCTGCTGCTGTCTCTTCCTGAAGTCCACGATCAGCTCCTTAGTTTTGCTCACGTTCAGAGAGAGACAGTTGTCCTGGCACCATGATGTAAGTCTCTCCACCTCATCCAAGTATGCGGCCTCGTCATCGTTGTTGATGAGGCCCAGAACCACAGTATCATCCGCAAATTTGACAATAGAGGTGGAGCTGTGTGAGGACACGCAGTCGTGGGTGTAGAGAGTATAGCAGGGGCTCAGGACACAGCCCTGTGGGGCTCCTATGTTCAGGGTGATGGAGTTGGAGGTGAACTGGCCGACTTTCACCACTTGTGGTCTGGCGGTGAGGAAATCTTGAATCCAGTCACAAAGTGAAGTGTTTAGGCCAAGGTCTGAGAGTTTAACAGCCAGCTTGGTGGGGACTATAGTGTTGAAAGCTGAGCTGTAGTCTATGAATAGCAGCCTGACATAGTTGCCATTTTTGCTGTCGATGTGAGTGAGGGAGGAGTGCAGTACCTGGGAGATGGCATCATCAGTAGACCTATTTGGCCGGTAGGCAAACTGAAGAGGGTCCAAGGTAGCAGGGATGGAGGAGCAAATGTGTTTCTTTAAAAGTCTCTCAAAAACCTTCATGACCGTCGATGTGAGGGCAACTGGACGATAGTCATTCAGGCAAGAGGGTTTACTGTTCTTAGGCACAGGGATTATGACAGATTTTTTAAAGGAGGTGGGAACAACAGAGGTAGCAAGGGACTCATTAAATATGGAAGTAAACAAACCAGCAAGCTGATCAGCACAGGACCTCAGAACGCGGCCAGTAATCCCATCGGGTCCTGCTGCTTTCCTGACGTTCACTCTCTTTAGTTCCCTCCGAACGTCATCCTCTGAAAAGGTGATAGCACAAACATCGCTGCTCTGTCTGCTGCTTCCTGACGCGCTGATCGCCAGGATCGCGCCGCCATTAACGTTACATTCAAAGCGACCGTAGAAAGTGTTTAGCTCCTCGGCCAGCAGCGGATCTGCTCTCACCTCTGCGGAGGATTTATTTCCAGAGGAACAGATGGTCTTCAGTCCCTGCCACATGCGTCGAGAGTCATTGAGCTGGAAATGTGACTCAATTTTCTCACTGTACCGGCGCTTAGCGGCTCGTATTGCACGCCGGAGAGCGTAGCACGATGTTTTGTACTCGCTCATGTTCCCTGACAACAGACCGGCATTGTATGCGGCAGTGCGATGGTTAACCGCATCACGGATTGATCTGTCCACCCACGGTTTCTGATTAGTAAATGTCCTTATTGTTACCGTTTCAGTGGCTTGCTCGGTTAGCGTGTTTACTGAAGCTTACTGCTACATCCGTGAATTCGCTGGCGTCAGATGAACTGCGCCGGAACATGTCCCAGTCGGCGTCATCAAGAGCGCCTGTAGCATAGCTTCAGAGTGTGGGGACCAACGCGTCACTTCCCTCTCCACCGGCGGTTCGCGAGCGATCCTTTGTTTGTATTCCGGCGTGAGAAAGATGGCGACATGATCTGATTTGCCAAAAGCCGGCAGTGAGTGGGCTTTGTAGGCGTTATTGAGCGGAGTGTAGCAGTGATCCAGTGTATTCAGTCCTCTGGTTGGACAGGATATGTGTTGATGAAAGTTCGGCAGGACTTTCTTGAGGTTGGCCTTGTTAAAGTCCCCAGTGATGATACAAGCAGCGTCGGGATGTTTGTTGACATATCCGCTGATTTCATCGTGGAGATTGGACAAAGCCACGCTAGTGTCTGCTTGTGGAGGAATATAAACGGCAGACACGAGGATCGATGTAAATTCCCGGGGCAGATAGAAGGCGGCAGATAATGGAGAGATGCTCCAGATGAGGCGAACAGGAACGCGACAGAATGGAGATATTCCTGGGGTCACACCATTTCTTGTTAATAAAGAAACACACTCCACCACCTTTGTTTTCCGGCCTCGGCTGATCTGTCCATCCGTAAAACAGAGAAGTTATCAGGCAGGCGTTACAGCGGTGTCCGGGACCGAGGCGTGAGCCACGTTTCAGTCAAACAAAAGATGTTGCAGTCTCTAATGTCTCGTTGGAAACTAATCCTGGCTCTAAGATCGTCCATCTTATTCTCCAAGGATTGGACATTAGCGAGCAGAATACTTGGTAGAGGAGGGCTGTAAGCCCTTTTCCTCAGTCTGTTGCGTATTCCAGCACGTCTCCGCGGTGTTTCCTTCGCCTCCTGTGGTTATTCAGGTGGTCATTGTTCAACTCGGTGTCTCATCTCCAATGGCCACGCTGGGTCCGTGGATAAAGTATCCTTAATCAGGTTAGTGTAGCGTTGTCCAATGTCCAAAAGTGTTCTTCTGTCGTACATAATCATTGCAGACGATACACGTATCAAAAGAGAAGTAAAACAAATAAAAAAAATAGGTAAAGAAACACACATAAAAGCACAATTCTGAGCGGAGCTAATTCACAGGCGACTGAACTCAGCAGCGCCACCGGATGTTCGATAATTAAGTCTAATTATTAATTACACAGGTGACAGTTGACTATAAAAGGGTGTTACTTAAAGAAAACCCCTTCCCATTTCATGCTGTCAGCAATGGCACCACATGGAAGAGAAATGTCACAAGACCTGAGAAAGAAAATAATTTATTTACACAAGAAAGGTAAAGGCTACAAGAAGATCAGCAAAGCTTTACTTATCAGTCAGAATACTGTAGCAAAAGTGGTACAAACATTTAAAAAAGATGGAACTGCAACCATCTCACAGAGACGTCCAGGTCGTCCACGGAAGTTAACACCTCGTCAGGAGCGTCTTCTGATAAGAAGGGTTGAAGAAAATCGACATGCAAGTTCACTGCAGTTATCTAAAGTAGAAAGCCAAACTGGGGTGACTATTTTTCGTGACACAATACGGCATACACTGCAGAGGAATGGCATGCATGGGTGCCGTCCATGAAAGAAGCCTCTCCTAAAGCCCAGGCACAAAAAAGCCCGCCTAGAGTTTGCCAGGGCCCATGCTGACAAAGATGAAGACTACTGGGACTCTATACTCTGGAGTGATGAGACCAAGATAAATGTTTTTGGAACTGATGGCTTCAAAACTGTGGCGTCGCATAGGTGAGGAATACAAAGAAAAATGCATGGTGCCTACAGTGAAACATGGTGGTGGCAGTGTCCTTATGTGGGGCTGCATGAGTGCTGCTGGTGTCGGGGAGCTGCATTTCATTGATGGCATCATGAATTCACAAATGTACTGCTCTATACTGAAAGAGAAGATGCTACCATCACTCCGTGCCCTTGGTCGTCGTGCACTTTTCCAACATGACAATGATCCTAAACACACATCTAAGGCCACTGTTGGATTTCTGAAGAAGAACAGGGTGAAAGTGATTCAGTGGCCAAGTATGTCTCCTGATCTGAACCCAATCGAACACCTATGGGGAATTCTGAAGAGACAAGTTGAGCATCACTCTCCATCCAGCATCCAATCTCTAAAAGAGGTCATTCTTGAAGAATGGAAAAAGATAGATCTGGCAAAATGTCGCCAACTTGTTCATTCCATGCCTATAAGACCAGTGGTGGTCAGTAACGAAGTAAAACTACTTCGTTACTGTACTTAAGTACATTTTTCAAGTATCTGTACTTTACTGGAGTAGTTTTATTTTGAGTAACTTTTACTTTTACTTCACTACATTCCAAAGCATAAGATCGTACTTTTTACTTCACTACATTTCATAAAACATATCGTTACTCACGTGATACATCACGTGCTCCGAGACGCAGAAGCGGTGTCTGATTCATGAACAAACTGATTCTTTTCAATGAACCCCGGTTCGCAAATCGCAACAAACGATTCATTCACCCGATTGCAGCTGTTCTCCAGTCGATTCACTGATTCAAATGATCCGTTTAGAGCGAGTCTTCTCCAGTGAACTGAACTCACAAGAAAGAACCGGCAGATCTTGTGGTGTAGCCTTCTGATGCAGTGAAAAGTACGTTACTAATGTCGAATTTTAGGATTCATTATTGTAACTGAAAATAATATTTAGGTCAAAACTGTCAGTTGTTTGTGAACTAAATCTGCTGTAAAGGGTGATCTATTTAAGCCCACTGAAATGCTTGAATGCAGACAGATCAACATCAGTGTCTCTAACGTTATGTTTTAGGTCAAAAAACAAAACATTAAAATAACACAGATTAAATAAAATAACTGATGCACGTTCATATTCCCTGCTGCTGTAACGTTAGCAGTTTTATTAAAATGCTATGCATTTAGACCTATGTGACGTCTGTTTTTATATTGTTTATCAACAGTATATATTTGTATATTGTTCAGATCAACTAGCCGACAGATATGAATGTTTATTCATAACCATGCTGAAACTAAATATTGTTAGCTGATGCTAACTGTCTAGCTAACAAGCTTGCTGGTGCTAAGTTGAGGAATTTTTTAGATATAAAGCCCAAATATTTTTATTCAGCCACCTAGATAGATTCCATCTGAGGGAAAAAGAAAGGATGTGATGTTCAGAACATAGTAACTACAGTAATTATCAGAGTGGGAAGTGATGCCCTCTGGGGCATTTGGCCAGGGCTGTTTTACACCACAGACAAGGTTTGAGAAAAAAATCATTATGAAAATATAATTAGATTTTCCTTAAAATGTTCTTCCTAATTTCAGGCCTAATTCTCATGTCATATATAACTGACGTTCTGCAAAACAACAAGTTCTAAAACACTTTTTTCTTACTGGTGAAAATTAGATGTGAAATCTGTTTTCTCTCAGGTACATGGCAGTGTAAGCTTCACAGTGAACATTACTACATCACTCTCATCAACGTAGTCCATATCAACAAAATATATATCTTGACTCTATATAGTGGTTATTTTGGGAAAACCCCAGGTATTTTGGCCAGTAGGATTATAAAAATATGTGCTAATATAAAATTAAATAAAGTAGTCTATATAAAATTGCAAAATAAATCTGTCTATCAGTACTTTTTACTTAAGTACATAAAAAATTTAGTACTTTTGTACTTTCACTCGAGTAAAATTGAAAAAGCAGTACTTTTAATTTTACTGGAGTAATATTTTATTATACGTATCTGTACTTTTACTCAAGTACTTGATCTGTGTACTTTGACCACCACTGTATAAGACTTGGTGCTGTCATTAAATATCATGGAGGCCATACAAAGTACTAGATTTAGTAGTTTTTTGTTGTGGGGTGTACTCATTTTTGCATCACCCTAATTTGAGTAAAACTGAAAAATGTGTAATCTAAGTTATATTACCTTCACCTTTCTTGTGTAAAGAAATAATTTTCTTTCTCAGGTCTTGTGACATTTCTCTTCCATGTGGTGCCATTGCTGACAGCATGAAATGGGAAGGGGTTTTCTTTAAGTAACACCCTTTTATAGTCAACTGTGTAATGAATAATTAGACTCACCTGTGGTTGAATTCTTGTTAAATTAGACATTTGTAGTCTAAAATTTAGCTTTGCTCCAGAGACTTTCAGTGGGGTGTACTCATTTTTGCATCACCCTAATTTGAGTAAAACTGAACATTTTGTTCTCTAAGTTATATTATTAACCTTACTTTCATGTTATAAGTTAAACAGATGTTATTAACTTAGTCTTGTCACCATTTTGGAAAATGTTTTTGTGTTCATTGAGATATTATTTAAAATGTTACTTTTCAAAGGGTGTACTCATTTACGCTGAGCACTGTATATACCAACCAACATATGGTTAAAATAAACTCAAGAACCAGCTTCATTATGAAAGGTAAAACATGTGAAAATTGAAAGTCATAATTAAAAAAAAATAATAAACAAATGTAATAAAATGTCTATAAACCTACATTATATGTACAATAAAATAAAACATGACCATTTTGAATGCACTTAACCCAGCCAAATATCATACCGATATACAGAAGTGCATTCTAATGAACAAAAACTCTAACTCAAAAATGTATAAATAAATCACAAGTACACAGCTGATAGTTATGAACTTTATTGAAAGCATCAAGCTCTTAGTACAGATATATTTAGCACATCTTGACCAACCTAGGAAATAGCAAGAGAATTGGAACAGCAAAGATTCCTCTTCCCAACTTCCCGTGAAAATCATTTCTATATAGTTTCCTTACCAACCAACACAGGCTGGGCAGAACTAGTAAGAAAGAGGTCCAAATCATCTGAAAATATCACTCCCCACCTCAGAACAGGGTCAGAAAAAGGAATAAAATAGTATATAGATACTTGGTCTGCAACATCATTGCCCCCCCCCCCGCACTCATGTATACTGTATAAATCATACATAAAAAGAGCAGAGAAATGTTTGAAACCACCACTTCACTGGAAAAATTCTATCATGCTCATGTTATTTCTCCTAGCAGTGGTCCACGTCTGACACCTACATTGTCTGTTAAATCAAATTTAATGACTTTGTTTTTTCCTCTGAACTACTACTGTAAACATCCAGCTGCCCTTTGACCTTTCAGACGGCAGTCGCATTTGAGACATTCGTTACTAGACTGGCGTTCTGTAGGGACACCTGCCGTTTTCAGATTTCTCTTAATGGCAGGACCCTCTTAGTAAAGAAGATTTCACAAACCGATCTGCCACTACGAAGACGACATAAAAACATCCTCCTCCTCACACACATTTACACCAGCTGTCAGCAGGGGGAGGGCAAAAATAAACACACCCACTGCTCATCACACTCAGGACCTATGGACAAATGTTACGTTGTTGAAAACTTTGTTCTTCTAAAGTGTAGAAAACTCAGAAGAGAAGACCAGGAGACTTCGGATTGGATTGTCAGCAGAATTTCTTTATTCTATGACATGTGTTGTTATCTGCAGTCATCGAAGATCTCAATCTTAAGTCATTTTTACAGGGTATCTTTATAGTCAGGATTGGAGGAGGGACTTCTTAGAGGTGGAGACAAACATCAAACAAAGCAAACATCTGAGGAGGCGTTAGTTAATTACAGGAACCTTCCGTGGTCCAATAAACCTAACAAAGGTTGAATCTCTCAGTAGTCTAACTCCTTGATCTCATTGACAAAAGGCACAGCTGTCCCAAGCCCAAATGTTCAGGAAACAATCTCAAGCACCTTTGCCTTGCCCGACACCTCTTAGTCAGGACGTGAATTCAAATCAAACATAGAATAACATTTGTGATCCTTCAATCCCTCTTTGAGAGTTCTAATAACTCTCACAAAAATACAAATTTAGACACTTAAAAGTTAATTCTTGTAACTTGTAATCGTTACAGGCACATTGTACATGTTCTGTGTTGCTTATATGTAATTGCATGCTGACACAGAAACAAAACATGCAATTAGGGTCCGTGAAGATTTTACGGGTAATAATCTTTTCTGGTTGGAACTGTCATTTCCTTGTGAGAGGCGGGCGTCATTTGCTGACAGAAACACTTGATACTGTGGATGCATAGATAGTACGCAAGTAGGAGAAACAACAGCAGAATTGCTATTTCCTTGATCCACAGCCAGGGTTTACCTAACAAGTTTCCGAACCATGAAGAATTATCTTCAGTCATCTGGCGTAATTTTTCTGAAAGACCAAGAATGTCTTGTTGGATTTTGTTCAAGTTCTCTGTTGGATCCATTAACCCGTGCAGCATTCAGGACCGATAATGGTACAGGCTCCCCTTGTGTTGCAAGAATGTAATCCAAGGCCACTCTGTTCTGTAAGATCATCATCTTGTGCGAGGCAAGAGTGTCCTTGATGTTGCCCAGGGCCAAAGCCGTATCATTGGCCAATTTCTGTACAGAATCCGACAGGCTTCTGACTTGATCGAGCCTGCATGACACCATACGATGGGATTAATGCTCCAAGAGTTCTTGACCACCACGTTTGTACACAAGTGAGTCCTGGAATGCAGCCATCTTTGTTGGTAGAAGCTGAATTTTGTAGATGTGGAGAACTTGAGGTGGAGCTCTGATGGCTGGTAGGACATAAACCAGGGTGCACCTGCCATTGAATTGGCTGGGTAGGATGCTGTAGACAGAAGTCCCACATAACCACAAAGTGCCAGTCGGTGGAGGAATCATACACCACTGATTTATGGCAAAAGTTTCGTAGGGATGGGTTCCCGTAGAGACACTCTTTAAATCATTCTCCTCTTTCGTATCTGATGTAGTAACGCATACATCGAATTCGGTTCTTCTTTCAATCACAAAGCTGCAACGTTCACGAGAATTTCACCCAGTGTAGTTGATGCTGGAGCATGATTTTCCATGCACCAATAGAACATCCTTGGCATGAGTAGATCTGTCATGATGGGAGTAGCTGAAGTTAGGTTGCAGGATGGTAGTCCAGGAATGCAACAGGAAGAAGCTGGAGGAATTGTTGTGACATGTATCCTTGTTGTATAATCCACTGGTATGATGATCGAATAAGGTACACGTGTCACATTTGGAGATAGGGTGTGCCACCCATGGGATTCCTGCTCCTACTGAAGGTGCGTGCGGCATGCAAACATTCTTTCCAGCAAACAAGGCATTTCTTGACATATTCATCAGCTCTACGAATATGTTGTTTCTGGGGTCTACACTTTGCGTGATGTCCATGATGGTTAATAGTACGAAAATCTTGATCATGTTGATGGATGACTGAAGTTCCCGTATGTGAGTCTCTGCGTTGTGTATTTTTTTCTTTTTCTTGTGTGATAGTTGGCTGATGGGTCTAGTTGTTTTCTAGAGGTTGTGGCTTTATCCGCAGGTGAGAAGGGTGGTGCATATGGATCTCAGGACAGCCATCAAATGGTATCTGCACAGAGGAAGAAAGAAACACAAACAAGAGAGAACTAACGGCACAGAGCAGTATTTGTAGAGTCTGCATACATTAGGGTTGTATCCTCTGTTCAAAATATAGTCTGCTATGGTTGTTCCTTCTTTCCCTATTTCTTAATTCCTGCGACACCTAAAGAACAGTGAGGAAAGGATGGACTAATGGAGGAAAGGCCTATGAGGAAATCTTCACCTCAGGGTTGGCCCCAAGCCTGTTGCTTTCGGTTCTTCCCTGGGCTCCTCACTGGTTCTTGTGTCTGCCCTATCCTATCCCTGCAGGGGGAGGAACAACCTTAATATGTGACACATGAGTCCAAGTTTTCCTTCCCTGACACAATACTGCAGCTGCTGTAATCAACATCACTTGATGTGGTCCGTACCACTTAGGCTCTAATGGCTTGTTTTTGAATGTCTTTATCATGACCCATTGACCTGGGACGATTGTGTGTCCACCTTCTGGTGGAGTCTGCCAACACGACTCAACTCTCTTTGGCACTCTGCACTGCCTTTGTGAGGTTTTCACAGTAAGCGATCAGGGCATCTGAAGCAATGTGCACATCAGCATTTCTAAGATCAATCACACCTGGCATCTGCATTGGGCGTCCAGTAATAATCTCATGAGGGCTCAGTCCTACTGATCTGTTAGGTGATGCTCTCATACTACACAGTACTGCGGGCAGTGCTTCAACCCATGGTACTCCTTCCTGATGCATTTTGCTTAGCCTGGTTTTGATTGTTCTGTTTGATCGTTCAACCTGTCCTGATGCTTGTGGCCTATAGGGGCAGTGAAGGTTCCACTTAATCTTCAACATTCTAGACACTTCCTTGACTACCTGTCCTGTGAAGTGGGTACCTTGATCTGAGTCAATGCAATCTGGTAATCCCCATCTGGGAATGAAATCAGTGACAAGACATTTAGCAGTGTGTGCAGCTGTAGCGCCCTGTTGGATAAGCTTCTACCCATCTTGAGAACTTGTCTATTACTACCAAAACGTCAGTTTTTCCTTTACAAGGGGCAACGATATGTAATCAACTTGCAGGTGACGAAATGGCCCTGGTGGAGCTGGGGTATGTGCTGCTGGTGTAATGGTTGCTGGTACATCATTATTTTTCTGACATGTAACACATCTCTTGACTGTTTCAGTGGCTGCGTTTCTGAATTTTGGATTCCACCATTGATTTGAGAACCTGTGATTCATCGTTGCTGGACCACTATGACCCAAACTGTGTATTTGTTGAGCCAAATATGGCAACAGTGATTCGGGAGCAACATACTTTCCCCTTTGGTCCAGCAGCCGGATGAATCCACAGTGGCTCCTTTGTCTAACCATGTCCATGCTTCATATAGAGGAACGCCTTTATACAGATCAACGATTGATTCAGGAGGTAGAATTATCTTCTGTGCTGTACTACCTGAACACACTTGTACAGTTGCATAGAAACAAGCCTGTTTAGCCGCTACATCAGCAAGAGCATTACCTTTAGCTTCCATAGTATTAGTTGTGAGATGTGCTTTCACTTTGATCACTGCTAATTTCTTTGGGAGTTTCATGGCAAACATTAAATCTTTCACTAATCCAGCATGCTTAATGGGGATCCAGCAGAAGTTAGAAATTTTCTGGTTTGCCAAATGACACCAAAATCATGAATTACCCCAAAAGCATACCTGGAATCTGTGTAGATATTTGCAACCGATCCTGAAGCTAGCGTGCATGCTCTAGTTAAGGCTACTAGTTCTGCAGCTTGAGCTGAAAAATGATCTGAAGACGACCTGAAGCAACTACTTCAGTAGTGGAAGTTACTGCATATCCTGCTCGTCTGTTACCTTCAATAACTTGAGCTGAACCATCAACAAACAACCAACTCAATTCGTTCTCTATGGGAGTTTCTGCTATTTCACTTGTCGCTGCATATGTAGTAACACAATCATGAGTCATTTCGCCTTCATCCTCTAACACAAATTCAGTCATTGCAGACATCATACATGAGGATGGGTTCGTGACTGGTGCACGCTGTATAACAATATTCGGGGCTGTGAGTTGCTAACCAATTTCCCCAACGGAGGAGGTGACGAAGTGACTTTTGCTTGATTCATTAGTGCGGACACTGCGTGAGGGCATTTTACGTTTACAGTCTGACCTAACACCATTCCTGATGAAGCCTGAAGCGCTAGATGAACTGCCTGTACTGCTCTGAGGCATGGGCCCATACCTTGAGCGACTATGTCAAGTTTACCGGAATAGTAATGAATTGGGCGTAAGCTGCCCCATGATCTTGCATTAGACATGCAGTCATAAAGCCTAAGTGTTCATGGACATAAAGCACAAAGGGTCTATCAGATTGGGCAATTCCTAATGCTGGTGCTTGACATAGTGCTCTTCAAATCATTAAAAGCTTTGAGATGAAGTTCTTCCATACAAACAGTATCTGAATCTTTACCATGGCCTTTCAACAAATCATAGAGAGGCTGAGCAATCGAGGCATAGTCTTCAATCCAAGGTCTACAATAACCTGTTGTTCCTAAAAATGAGCGGAGTGTTTTAATGGTATTAGGCGGAGGTATGGCTTTGACTGAAGCGCTCGATCCTGTGTAATGGATCTATTTCCTGCACCAATTGTTTGACCCAGAAATGTGACTTGCTTTTTAGCAACTTGAGCTTTGTGAAAGCTGCATTTGTGTCCTTTTTTATGCAAATAGTCCAACAATGATGCCAATTCAGTTTGATGTACCTCATGATCTGTTGAGGCAATCAAAATATCATCAACATATTGGATCATAGTGGACTGTTTTACCGGACATTCTGGGTCACACAAATCACGTCTGACAGCCTGATGATATATGGTTGGGGAGTTTTGAAATCCCTGTGGCAATCGTGTCCACTGGTATTGTTCATAGTCAACTGTGAAAGCTAACCATGGCTGGCTGTCAGAGTGCAACGGTACAGAAAAGAATCCATTAGACATATCAATTACTGAAAAATCTTACAATCTAATGGTAAGCCATTACAAATTGTAGATGGATCTGCCACTAGGGGGTGATTTTTCAATATGTTTATTGGCTACTCTGTAGTCTATTGTAAGTCTCCATGTCCCATTAGATTTCTTGATGGGCCATATGGGTGAATTACATGGACTGTTGGTTTTAACTAGCACTCCTTGCATCAGCAAATTTTCTACAATAAGTTTGATTCCCTGTATAGCTTCCTTATTAATCGGATATTGTTTGGTGACCGGAGGTGGAGTTCCTGTCAATTTAACTGGTTCTACACCTGTCAACAACCCACAATCATCCTTGTCTTTAGCCCAAATTGGATGATTCTGTAAGAAAACATACTCGGGAGGGGTTGCATTATTGGTAGAAATCTGTGCTGAGGAAATTTTTATGCTAGTAGATTCTGAGGACATGTCTAAAGTTAGATTTATTTGTCTCAGAAGATCCATGCCTAAAATTGCACCTGTATTTAATGGAGCATAGTAATTTTGTAGTCAGAGTTTTGGGCCAAATTGTACCTCTATGGGCGGAGTTTCATACAAAACAGAATCTTCACCTATTACACCAGTTAAACAAAGTTTGGTTTTCTTGTATGGGATGTTTAAACCTTGTGCCAATTTTGTAGGAATTACTGTAATTTCTGCACCTGTATCAAGCAAAAATCAATCTCTTTCTCTTTTATGCTACCTTTCACAAAAATTCTTTGGTCATTGTGTTGGATTACAGGGGAAAGGTAGCTACTCACAGCCCCAATAATTAGTTTTTTCCTGGTCTTGTTGTGCTCTTAGAAGAGCCTGAACTAACTGTCCTATAGTTTCAGTGGTCACTGGCGGAACTACTTCAGGGTTGTGTGCAGGCTGAGAAGGAGCAGAATTATGCATAGCATTTCTTTTACTATCTTGCAACTTCTTCCTACACTCTTTCTCCCAATGTCCAAATTTTTCACAGTATTTGCATTTGCTTTCTCTTTTAGACCATCTATTGTCTTGTTTCGTTGTGTTAAACGTAGCTGCTGCTACTCTTACTTTTGCTTTGACATCAGCATCTCTTTCCCATGTAGTTAACCTGTCTAGGTTACTTCTGAGAGTTCTGTTAGACCAAGTTAGATCTAAGAATGGTAAAGCTTTTCTGTATTCGGCTACAAGGCCATCTGACCAGATACGAACCAAGGGTCCCTTGTCATCTAGCACACTTTCAGGGTCATCAACAATTCCACTGTAGATTACAGCTGACTGACAAAATCTCTCAGTATATTCACTCACAGTTTCTTCTTTCCTTTGCACACAGGTAGTAATTCTAGACCAATCTATTTTGGGTCCTAAGATATTCTTTAGGATTTTCAAAATACCTTCTCTTAAATCACCCTTACTGGCATTTCGTAGTTCAGAAGTGACAGCAGATTCAAAACTGTTGAATTCAGATTCAGTTAGTATTTGTGACATCAGCTGCGTGACTTCTGTCAACGACATGTCATAAAGACGCATTTTACTGATCAATGTTCTTCTAAATTCAGAAAATGTGTGCGTGCTGCTAGTAAACTTTGAGATAGTCTCTCTATATCTTTAGGACCTAAAGCTTTGGCAACAGTTTGTATTTGCACCACAGAAGAATTGAGAGGAACACTATCAGTTTCCTCAATCCCCTGAGATCTCCTCCTCGCACCACACACATTGAAGGAATTTACAGGCACATCAGTTACTGATTGAGAGCTACATCTGTTTCAAAAAACGCTTGTAAATCAGGGTAAATGTTATCAGGCTGACTTACTTCCACATCAGTTTTGCCTCTTTCTTGAGGTTCAATTTCTTGGTCAAAGTGTATATTCTAGCACGGAGTTCATTGTTCTGTTTCTCTAGCTCTGCGTTACGCTGAGACTGTTGTGTCGCTAGCGTTACACTGAATTCCTGTGACAACAGATAATGCCTTTCACATTGTTCTTACGAATACTTGCTCCTAGTACCTTTTACACTCATCTACTGACCAAGTCTTGTCTGGATGAATCTCATATTTCTGCGTTAGTTCTTGTCTAACTTTTCAGTGACTATTAGGTCCATTTTTTCTAACAGTGTTTTGAATTCACTATCTGACCACAGAGGAGTCGCAAGACCACTCTTTTCTGTGGTTGGAATCAGCCTAGCATTCATTCTAACCATTTTGTAAGTTTCTTCGGTACCACACAAACAAAACAAACACTTCTCTGATTAACAGAGGGTACACTTGTTTTTTTAGCACGTAAATGCTAAAAACCTTCCTGCCTGAAACAACAGAGGATAAACCAAAAATTAGCACGTAAATGCCAAAATCTTCCCTGCCTGAAAGAACAGAGGATAAAATTTCATCTCTAAAAGCAGAACTTTAGAGGATAAACTCTTCCCTGTCTGAAAACAGAGGATAAACGTCCCTGCCTACAAGAACAGAGGATACTTTTATCTCTAAAATCAAAAAACTTTAGAGGATAAACTCATCTCTAAAAATAAAAATTTTTAGAGGATAAACTCTTCCTGCCTGAAACAGAGGATACCGTCCCTGCCTACAAGAACAGAGGATAAAACAAAATTATTAGCATGAAATGCTAACCTTCCCTACCTGAAACAGAGGATAACTTTTAGTTAAACAAACCCTACAGATGTATGTTAACTCTTCTCTGACGGCACAGAGGATACACTGGTCTTAGGTTCTTTTGGAATAGAGACAGCACACTCACCACAACCCTTTTGGTTGAGAGAAAAATTCAGTCTGGGAATCCTTGTTCAGCTTGAAGTTTCGCTGGATTCCAAAAGATGCAGATCTTTGTTTTAGCTTGAAGTTTTTCAGGTGAGGAAGCTGGAACTCTATCCGGGACACGGCAGCATCTGTTGAAAACTCTGTTCTTCTAAAGTAGAAAACTCAGAAGAGAAGACCAGGAGACTTCGGATTCGATCGTCAGCAGAATTTCTTTATTCTATGACATGTGTTGTTATCTGCAGTCATCGAAGATCTCAATCTTAAGTCATTTTTACAGGGTATCTTTATAGTCAGGATTGGAGGAGGGACTTCTTAGAGGTGGAGACAAACATCAAACAAAGCAAACATCTGAGGGAGGCGTTAGTTAATTACAGGAACCTTCCGTGGTCCAATAAACCTAACAAAGGTTGAATCTCTCAGTAGTCTAACTCCTTGATCTCATTGACAAAAGGCACAGCTGTCCCAAGCCCAAATGTTCAGGAAACAATCTCAAGCACCTTTGCCTTGCCCGACACCTCTTAGTCAGGACGTGAATTCAAATCAAACATAGAATAACATTTGTGATCCTTCAACGTCATACACACAGAAATTAAATGCGTTACAAAGGGCTGAAGCGGAGACACTGCACAGAAAACACGCTAGTCGCAATCAATAGCACTTTTGAAAAATAATTTATTTTTCTCAATGCACAAAGAGAGCATGATTTGGAGAGGTGCACCAATCTACTGCAAAAAAAAAAGTCTGCTTGGCGGGGGAAAAAAATAAATTCATAAACTGCACTTTATGCAGGCGTGGGGTGTGGAATGATCCGGGTCAGCCCTGACATGCTCAGATCAGTCTGCGCCTATTGTGTACTCACCAGCTTCTGTAGAGAAAAACAGAGAACTCTTTGTTTAGAAAAAAAATGCTTTGTGCGCGATCGGCACACTGAATTGAAACGGTTGGGCAGACACTTTGCTTTAAAGGCGTGCTTTGAGCAGGCTCAGCGCTGGACAGCCGCAGGGTCCTTCACAATGACACTAACGACGAACGGAAGCCAAAGAACACCATTCGCTCTTTCTCCCACACAGATGGCTTCTTCTGCACACGCTACATTATTCAGAAAAACCTTACTTCATTTTTATAGAACATCTTTTAATACATTCATGTTAAATTGTTAAATGTCATTTGATTTTGAGGAAAGGAAGACAACAGCTGACTTTCACCATAACGGTTATATATTGCAGAGTATATGCTGTTGAGACTTAAGGCAACAGTTAAGTAACATTCACGTCTCTATATTTTGAATAAAGTTGACCACCTGTAAAACTGATGAAGGGAATTGTAAGAATCATGCGCATTTTTAACCTGTACAAAGTTCAGAATAATGCTAACCATCTAACTAGAGTATTATTGAAACAAGCTCTGTTTTCCAAAACTGTCCCTAAAAGAAGAGCAGGCTGTCGACATCGAAAGTTACTCCACTTCTAAAACGCTCACTTCTCTAGTACACCGAATAAAGACAGCTGCCTGCAGGGTGACAATATAAGATGAACGAGGAATATTTGAAAGTTGTTTTCAGGACTTCTTCACACTGTCAGAGTAGTTAGCTAGCTACACAGTCGAGCTGAACACATACTGAGCAAAACATTTGAGATTTAAATAAGCAGCGCCACGTGTAATACATCATATTAAATGTAAATGAACTCATACAAAACACTGGTGTGTATCATGAAAGACGTCGCTTTTGGACTGGGTCGAGACGGATCGGAGCATGTCAGGGTCCTTGCCTAGTGAGGTCTGAAACCCTGTCTGTGGGGGATGCGAGGGGACACTTGCAGGAAGGGAAGGGAGTAGTGCATGTACCGGGATAGTGTGACATGCCTCACGTTCAAGAACTCTACATGCACTTCAAGATCACAGCAAGAATGGGCTACAGAGACACGAGAAGAGCTTTCATGCACGATATCTACATCATAGGTACAAGAATGCATAAATGTTAAACTTAGGGAAGATCTAGAGCCAGAAGACTCCACGCACAAACACCGCCTCTCCGCTAAAAGACTACGCCGGCTGCGTTCCTCGCGGCGGCAGGTTTTCTTTTTACGCTTCTTCATTTCGGAGGTTCAGCTCTGCTTCAGCTGGCGACTCTTTGTGTAACTGGTGAAGACAAAGTTGTAGTCGTTGAAGTGGGCCAACTGGCGGTCCAAGAGGCGGTAACCCTCTTGCTTCGGAGCCGAAGAGAAAACGCTGCGACATTTGGAGGTCTGTTGGGAACGAGATAAATGAGAAGAATGAGTTTGATGATCACACTTTATTTTAAGGTCCAATTCTCTCTATTAACAAACCATTAAGTACGACTTTTGCCTCAATATACTCATAAATTGCTACTTATTAATAGTAAGGTAGTTGTTAAGTAGGTATTGGGTAGGATTAGGGATGTAGAATATGCTCATGCAGAATATGTGCTTCATAAGCAATAAAACAGCGAATATGTTAACAACATGCATGCTAATAAACTATTTAACAGTGAGAGTTGTTCCCTATTCTAGAGATTTAACAGTTTGATTCCTCCAAATCACAGTGGCTACGTTTACGAGCAACCAAATAATCCGTTTGTAATCAGATTGACGGCTCAATCAGACTGAAAACCTTCATATAAACATTAATCGATCCGAACTAAATTGACTGGATTGAATGGGGTGGTTTAATTCTCTATTAACACGATTAAGAGCGCATGTAAACGCTTGATCGGAGTGAAAACCGAAACTGAAATGACTGCATATGAGCAATGATGTAGAAATAGCATAACGTATGACGTGCAGAACAAGTGGTTCTTCCTTTTGAATAAAGTTGTATAGATGTATCAATGCATGTCCTGTCATTATTAAACTGTCCTTTTACTCTGCAACTGTGAAGTGGAGCAGGACAACGCCCCACTGGTCCTCGTTTCAGATTTTCATCTACAGGCAACTGGTTTTGGGCGCGAGGAGGGGCATATTCATTGCGTGATGAATAGAAGTAGCACAACACAGCGGTTTATATTAGGGCTGTCAAAAAAATTATACAAAAAAAAAATTGGAATATTTGAATTAAAAAGAAAAACTCCACATTCGAATGCTAAAATAATGCATTGGAATTTTAGGTGTGCATCAGCAAAGACTACAGAATAGCAAGACACGTGACCTGTATAGTTTTGAATGGGGAAAAATGCAACGCTCAATATGTGATGCTCGCGGTGTTTTCAGCGTCTGCCGTCTCACTAAATGAGGACATAAATACATGAACAACATCCCCAGAACTGCTCGGAGAGTCACTTCATGAGCATTTGACCGTTTCATTTGAGTAAAACGATCGTCATATCATATATACATAGGCTACAGAAACTTAAAAGGTCCTCATGGCAACCTGTCAAAATATAAGTTCGGTTTAGCCGAATATATTACTGTATACGTAATACAACTACAACAATTATTACAACTTTTGTTGAGAATAATCACACAATAGGCTAAATACGTTTTACTAAATGTTTACAGAATGCTTCTGGGTGATCCCTGCACTTATGTTATTATTAATATTACTGTTTATTTAATGTTGTTGTTATGAACAGTTTTCAGAATTAAAGACATGTTTAAAAGCATTTAAAGAACGTTTTTTGTCAGAGCTCTTGTTATTATTCATTTTGGCATTCATTTTCATTTTTACACCAGACACGTATATCGGTTCAAAATATCGGTTATCGGTCTACTTGATCTGTAATAATCGGTATCGGCATCGGCCCTGAAAAACACATATCGGTCGACCCCTAATCATGTCAATATGGACCAAAATCTCTGAGGAATGTTTCCAACACCTTGTTGAATCTATGACACGAAGAATTAAGGTAGTTCTGAAGGCAGAAGGGGGTCCAACCCGGTACTAGCAAGGTGTACCTAATAGTGTCCAGTAAGTGTACATACATGCATACATGATGCTTTTGTTTCTAATTGTTTAAACAAATTAATTAATTATATATGGTTTATAAATATTATGCACTTTTTTCAAAGGGAGTCGTGTTTTTTATTGCTTTGAAGAAACATGCATTAGTAATATTTTGCTCGATGCACCCTCTTGTGGCCTCTGGAAAGAAGCCAAAAGCTTTTTTTTTCCTAACTGAAATAATGCCTTTTAAATTTGAATATTGATCATATTTAAGTACAAAATTCATTTCAGCCATTTTGACAGCCCTAGTTTATATGCTCATTTTTGCCAAGCTATAACCAGAGATTAGGGATGTAATGATGAACCACGAGCCGGTTGAAAATCGGCAACTGATGCAACTGATACTCGACTGCCATTGGCTAATCTGCGCTCAAGGGGAGGGGCTTACTGATAGGTCAATTGGAGAAGGCATTTATATGAATGCATCTCTGAGGGGAACTGACAGTCTTCAGAAAAGATTAGATGGCATTTTCTTTATCTTGCCTCTGAACGATACACATTAAAGTAGTGTTCATAAGCTCAGCTTTGCTTACAGCAGTAACCCAGGAAAAACTATATCATTGCTGTTCATAAGCGCCACCTGCTGGCAGAAAGTGACCGTCTCATTCAGCTCGTCTGCGGTTTCGTTCAGATGTGTTTTATGCAGTATAGTTTCAGAAAACTAAAGTCAGACTATTCTGTTTTTGCTTCAAATTTCGAAATTATACAGTTTAATTTAGATTAAATATTGCTCTAAAAATGCTGCATCTTTGTTTAGCTCATGATTAAAATGCAGTGGTTGCCTCTCATTTTAAATGCAAAGAGCACAGACAAAGCCTTTTGTTTATAGGAAGAGATTTCTTTTATGTAACTTGCTTATTTGATTTGGGGTGTGTTTTAAAAATTGTATTTAGTTTTGTTATATTTCAATTTCACAAAGAAACGTGCAGCAATAGCCTAATAATATGATACCTTTTCATTTACTGTATAATGTGTCTTCAATCTAATTTTGTAAAAAATAATCGTGAGAATCAAATCGTGAAATCAAAATTGTGAATCGAATCGCAAATTGAGTGATTAGTTACTTACATCCCTACCAGAAATTGATAAATATTAATTCTGCTGTTAAATAAAGTGTAGGAGAATGGTTATTATGCGCAAACATCAGGAAAGTCTATGCGTGCAGTGTTCGCATGCCAAAACAAATCAATTCTGGTTTGAAGCTTGTGACACAAACACACAGCAACCCAATCACTTTATTTAACATTCATGTAAACACTACATTCAGACTCCGTTGAATGAATTCAGTCTGTTTGAAACTAAACTAAAGCATGTAAACATAGTCTGTGTCAACACTGGAAGCGACTGAAGCCTAGTCAAGTGTTGAAGCTGCCGATCAGAGCTGGGAGCTCAAAACTAGGCTTCAGTAACAGCAAAAACTAAAAAATACAACCCGACACTGAGTTTGCATGAGTTATTTTTGAAACATCAAAACAATTTACATTCAATTTTATACCACATGCATTACTATTACTACAACTGCACTGCAATTAGAGCTCAGAGGCTGGAAACATTGCACACCGCCTTCAATGTTACATAAATATTCATAGCAATCAATTCAGTAATATAACATTTCTAAATAATACGTTAAACATTAAACCTTTATTTTAAGGTGTTACTTATTTTATTTTACACGTTACATGTACTTAGTATTATAATAACACTTAATTATGCATAATTATATGCAAGTAACCCTAAGCCAAACCCTAATCATTTAGTAAATTAATATTACTCCGTACTTACACTGGAACAAGGACACCTTAAAATAAAGTGTAATCTATTTTTTTTTTCAGAGCAACAAGAAAAATTGAGGAAGAACCTGTTTGAAAAATAATTATTTGTTGATTAGTTGCGTAACAATGTACCTGATTGACGAAAAGCGTTGTCACAAATTTAGCTGGTTTGAAGACATCCACGACTTTGCGGATAAGGTCGTCATAGGACGTCTGGGAGAGGTTGGTTTCAAAGCTGACATAGGAGAACTCTGGTTCAGGGGTGATGTGGATCGTCCAATAAGTTCCCTAGAAAGACAACCAATCTCAATCACGCTGCAGAACACAGAGCAACTTTCTCACAACTAAAAAAACATGCAGCCTTAAATGTCTCCTTACATCCGTTTTCATTCCATTCATGGAGTATCCACAAGGGTTGAACATTGTGGCATCAATCACTGAACCTGGAATCAGGTCACGAATTCCACTCATCTGTGAAGACAACACAGATAACCTTAAAGACACTTCACAAAAAATATATAAATACTGTGGGTGTGCATCCATAAACTGTAGTCCATAAATTACTAACATGGCATATTCTGTTACTAGTAAATGGACCTGCATCCAGCAATAAGAGCACAAATGACACGACAGAGCAGAAACATAGAGGACGAATCGTACACGAGTGACATCATTAGCAGAAACACCGTCTTTCATGTAGAACTGGTCCATCACAGCTGGGTCGAGGTCACTCATCAGAACTTCTAGTGTCTGGTCCGCCTGCTTGTTCTCCCAGAACTCCGGTAGCTCCAGCGTAAACAAATACCTTCAGAACGGAGAACAGCACCACATACATTGTTTGATTTGGAACAGTTGTATTTAATCATTTATGAAACGATCCCATTAAACAAACCAGGGCTGTGTAATTTATCAAAATTTAGTTTTGATCCCCAACAATTATGAAAATAGAGTAATCGAGATAAACGATTATTGCGCCCCTTTCCAGCGCTGCGATTTCACTCCTCTATAAAACCCCAATTTCACATGCAAATCATTGAACTCATGTAACGAGACTTTTGCAAAATGGGACGTGCTTGATTTATTTAAATTGATTACATTTAATTATCTTTTTAAAAGCAGGGAAGATTACTGTGTATGCTCTCCGAGACAGAACACAACAAGGACATGTTAAGTCATCTTTTAGCGCCTAAATGCTCAAATACATGTAAAAATGAGTCAAAATGCGGCGCTTAGTGATTATTCATGTAAACCCTCGTCAGTTATGTAATAAATGAACAAAGAGTTGAGGATGAAAATACGTGTAACAGTAAATTGGATCCGCGCGGCTCTTAAAGTGACAGCGCGCTATATTCCTGCTGCCACTGTGTGCTTTATATTAATAATCAAACAACAAAAGACAAATTCAAAATTCCTCTCTGCTCTTGACTGAATGACTTTTGTAGCTTTAATAAGAAACAAAGGAAGTTTAATTCTTACAGTGAAGACTACGCGGTTTTATTTTACATTAGATTATTTAATTTCTCTAGTACGCTGTTAAATGAACAGCTACTTTAGACTTGCATTAATAAAACTTAAAGTCTGTTTCATTTGTATCTTTTTTTATGACTTGCTTTGCATTCCTTTGCTTTTTTTATTACTAGCAGTTTAATTAAACTTTTTTACTAATTTTTTTTACTAACTGTTTTACTAATATTATTTACTCTGGTATTATGCTGTGGTTTTGAGAATCGTGACATCTCGTTGGTCTCTAAAATGTAGCCGTCATAGCAGCCTTATTTACAGAAAATATACATTTGATATAAATAAATCTTTCATATAAATTTTTGGTCATTTGGCCTACTAATAACCGTTTTAAATCCTCATGATTACAATATTGACCAAAATAATAGTGATTATGATTTTTGTCATAATCGAGCAGCCCTAAAACAAACCAGACTTTCCAATGTTAAAATCTGACCTTATTGTAAAATTCTGATGCATATGCAACATTTCAGATTTTCTAATGATGGTTTATCTGAAGTCAAATAGATTGTGGGAAGTCTAGATGAAGTAAAAGAGCTCACCAGCAGTCTGAGTTCAGACGTCCCATACAGTAAGCTGCTCCATCTGTGCATGAAAGAAAAAACACCTTTTATCAGACAACAGTATTACCATTTCATTTATAATGTTCATTTGTTGCATCTCGTTTTTGCAGGTGTGAAAGCGTACTTGGAAAAATCTGGCTGAGGAACTCGACTTCCTCCTGGAAGTTGCGGTGAGGGAACTCTTGATGGGTGGGCTTCATAAAATTTTTACGAGAATAGAAGAAATTCTGGAAAAGAAAATTAGATGATCAAGTCACATTTTCATAAAGACACTTTGTACTGAAAACTGCCAATGATTAATCTATGGCATCATGTGTAAACACTCATCTGTAGCGCACTGAACGTGTGAATCATAAACCTGATGCTTTTAACGTTTACTGCGGTTGGAGATTATGTGCCATAAATTATACCCTAAACATGAACCTGTGTGCATGCACCTGAGTGAGTGTGTGTCGTACCTCGATGGCATCAAAGCCGCAGTACTCACGAGCCAGTTCCAGCAGTGGCACCAGTGCCTGCAGTAAGAGGGTGGTTCCGCATGTCTTCAAAATGAAACGTCTCTTGGAGACAAACATGCTACTCTCACTAGGAGCGGCAGAGAGAGAGAGAATCACGAAGGAGTTGTTAGTCTTTTCAATTATGGACCATTGTTTCAGTAAAGTGGAGCATTCACAATATTTCAAAATGTTTGGTAATATAAAATGAATCAACATTATGAAAATCCATAACTTTGTTGCATTTTTCCCCACACTCGCTCATTCCATTACTAATCATGACAACAACAATGCTTAGAGTTGAGAAGTTTTAGGAATAAGTTCTCTTGAACGGTCCATTTTAATAAATGAGTTCAAAACGGATGCATTTTTCGATGCATTCCTAATTTGCTGCTTATTAATAGTTTGTGTGGTAGTTGTTAAGTTTAGGTGTTCGGTAGGATTAGGGATGAAGAATAAGGTCATGTAGAATAAGGCATTAATATGTGTTTAATTACTACTAATAAACAGCTAATATTCTAGTAATATGCATGCTAATAAGAAACTAGTTAAGAGACCCTAAAATAAAGCGTTACCAAATATTCTTCCTTATTTGAACTTTGTTTTTAATTGAGGAACTTTAAAGCCATTTTATCATAATTGTCACTAAAAAAAGTACAAATCCATCCAGCCTTTTCTCTCCAGACAGCTATGAATAGCTTTGACCCTTCGTCTCGCAGACCAAATAAATGGCTTAGCATCATCCTGTACTCTGAATCATTCACCCTCATGACTGTGAAAGTCATACACATGCCTGTCATGTTAGTCTAATCAGCTTGTGAGTATCTCTAAGCTGAAGCACTACTGTCTGCTTATCATGTGTGCTATGTGCGTAGGTCAGTGTGCAAACGGCATCGGCACATTAATAATACATCAGGTCAGTATCGTGATAAACATTCAGGACTCGTAGACACACCAAGGCTTTGCTATCCAGCAATGAGCCAGTAAAATGTTTCGTCAACACTTTATTTAAAGGTGTCCTTGTTACACGTTACATATACTTACAATTATAATAAATTATGCATAATTACATGCAAGTAACCCTAACCACGTAGTAAGTACATGTAGTTAATTAATATAACTTAGTAGTGAAATTAATAATTACACTGTAACAAGGACACCTTAAAATAAAGTTTAACAAATGTTTAATTTGAGCTTTCACACCTGTATTTAGTTTTTAAAACAGCATGAAATTACATTTGCAACTTATCCAACTTCTTTAAGCCGCATTTCCGAATTACGCAACATTCATAATTTATCTTTAAATCAGTTTGCGCTGTAAGGTCTCTACAAATAACCCAAGGAACTGGGTTTGAATCCATTTGTCAGTGATGTGAATGAAATCTTAATTTGCTGTTGATTTTGAGGTGTCTGAAGCGTCATCACAATCCTGTCCTCTGCACTCAGGACCAATCAATAGCTCACCTGAGTATATAAGCTTCTTGCTTGTCAGACTTTGTCACACTTATGATCAAACAATGCACATTCTCCAGAAGCTTGTCCCACTCAAATCTGGAAATGCACAGAGAGAGAGAAAAACATTAAGACCTCAATTAATATTAGGAAACATGATTCTATTATTTTCTACATGAATCTGAGTACTACTTATTATCTGAAAATTAACACTTTCCAAACTCTGGAACAATGGCAAAAATTTCCAACGAGGCAAAATTAGACAATCACATTCTCTGGAAAGAATAAATGAATAACTGATTAATTATAGAGCAGAAACGAGCACAGATTGTCTGAGGTAATTTGCTCTATGGCAATGGCGACACACACAGCTGCTGGCTCGGTTGAACTCGTGTCGTAGAGCTCTCAAATTTCACACATTGGCACAAGCTCAGGTGGCCCGTTTGGTGCAAGGGGATGGCGATCAAAATCATAAATAAAATGAGGGTTTATTTTGCAATAATGCCATAAATTTAGACAATTCTGCCTATATTTATACATTTTGGTTTCATTATACAAACACTTGGCTGCAAAAAGTTGTGATCGACACGGTCATGTACTCCCAAGAAAAGTGCTTAAATTTACCCCACTCATTAATTACCCCACTCAAATTAATTCAAAAGACGCAGCAAACTCTTTTGAGCGAGTCTCCTGGGTTACACATATGGACTATACTTGTTACCTTGTCAAATAAATATCTTGGACGAGATGACCCAATCTTGATGACGATCAAGATGTGATATGCAAGTCTTAAAAAACTGATTCAGTAGCCACACCACTGACAAAGTCGAACCGTTTCCAGATTACACCAAGTAAAGCGAGTCTCTAGTAATACACAGCTTGAGGTTTCCTCTCAATAACCATACATAATGTATTAGTGTTTCTTCAACTATAGGTACTAACCATATAAAAGCAAAAATCAAAAAAATGTAATATTACTAATGGTGCGCTATATTAAGTGTACTTGATGTAAGATCTAAAAATCTAAGATGAAGGTAATCAAATTTTTTGATCGTGCATCACTTCCACTCCAATAGTAATTGTCAAATACACAAAACTGAAATTATTTGATTGTGTGTATTGAGGACCCATAAAATGCTAGCTATGAATTAGGAATGGGTCACGATTTTCGATTAGTCGATTTCTTCATAGAATTTCAAATAGGTTGTGGGATTATATCCGTCTAAAAATTCCCCATGTTTGGTAAGCGTTGTCAATAACGCACCTAAAAGCTGTCAGACAACAGAAGAACACACTCACACGAGCGCTGTGGACTTCAAACTAAGAATGATTTCAAGTAAGAGTTCTGTGCGGACCACAAATATCCCCGACTGGGTTAGTGATGTGCTGAATCCGTACAGCGAAAGGCACGGACAACAAATAACATTCTCCGGAGCCACTAAAGGGACATATGATTAGCCGCATGCTATAGCGATAGCCTGTTACATTACAGTACATACAGTTTCAATTACCAGCAACAGAGTAGGACAATGGCGAATGATTTGCAGATCCCGAGCAACACTGACAATGACAAACATCTAATCTTGTCAAATGTGTGGCAAGTACTGTCGCTCCATAGTATAAATGTGATCACTAATCTCCAAAGTGATAGTAAAACAGTTGCCCCTCCGTTGCCCCATATATTAATAATGGCTCACTGATGCCCGCAGTTATTACACCATATAATTACCAAACAATACAATTGTGAGAGAAAGTAATAGAATATATATTTTTGAGCAGTTTAATACCTTATGAGCAGCTGATTTATGCTAATGGGTGGACTGCTATGTTAATAAGTGCTGTCATTCGGTTACATTTATTATATTAATATATATGTTTCAGCATGTTACAATCATGATATGGCTAGAGTTAAGATTGCCTCTCTTTAAATAAATTAAACAGTTTATTATCATAGTGTGAATGGTCTCTCTCTTTCTCTCTCGGTTTAAGGGTGTGTAACACTAGCCTAATAACGTGACATGCATGCATGCATAAAAGGAAAGGGGTGCTATTTTCGAATAATCAAATAATAATAGAATACTTAGCAATTTTTGAATATTACTTTTGCTTGAAATGCCCATCCCTATTATAAATTCACCACCAGACGAAGGCTGATTTGAGCACAGTAAAGTGCTTCCTCACACGAGGGGTAGTTACAAGGCCTGCTACACTTATTTGGGAATGGGCTGAGCTTAGACGCTAATGATTCTCTTTCTAGTATCTTCGAGTGTGTTAATGCTTTCCCGGAAGTAAACCAATATCCCTCGTCATTCAATCTGACAGCCGTACCCAGAGATCAGCTTTCAGTTCTGAGAAACTTTACTGCAGAGGAGCGCTGAAGTCCTCACTCATTCATATTCTACTCACTTATTTTCAGTGTGAGCTGGAAGGCTGACTGCAACTGACTTAAGGTTATTAATATATTACAGAGTACTGAACCTAATGAAAAGACGTACACAAATAGACCAATAGTATATAAATTAGAGCATGATAGTCTTTTTTTGGGACAGATGTCGATACAGATATTAGGGAGTAAAATAAAAAGTCAGATACCGATATGTTGCCCGATATTATTTGTGTGTATTTTATAGTACAGTATAGGGATGCACGATAATCCAAACAGCGATTAGACCGAAGCTGCGATTTTCATGCGTATCTTTCAACGAAGCACATTTCTGTGATCAGTAGTAAATCTCCATTAGAGTCAATCAAGTGTATGGGCTCACCACACACCAGCTACAGATGGAGAGGAGAGAGAGTCATAGAGCCAATCAAGTGTATGCTCTCACCACACACCAGCTACAGGTGGAGAGGAGAGAGAGTCATAGAGCAAATCAAGTGTATGCGCTCACCACACACCAGCTACAGGTGGAGAGGAGAGAGATTCATAGAGCAAATCAAGTGTATGCTCTCACCACACACCAGCTACAGGTGGAGAGGAGAGAGTCATAGAGCCAATCAAGTGTATGGGCTCACCACACACCAGCTACAGGTGGAGAGAGAGAGACATAGAGCCAATCATGTATGCTCTCACCACACACCAGCTACAGGTGGAGAGGAGAGAGAGACATAGAGCCAATCAAGTGTATCGCTCACCACACACCAGCTACAGGTGGAGAGGAGAGAGAGTCATAGAGCAAATCAAGTGTATGCTCTCACCACACACCAGCTACAGGTGGAGAGGAGAGAGAGTCATAGAGCCAATCAAGTGTATGGGCTCACCACACACCAGCTACAGGTGGAGAAGAGAGAGACAGAGCCAATCAAGTGTATGCGCTCACCACACACCAGCTACAGGTGGAGAGGAGAGAGAGAGTCATAGAGCCAATCAAATGGATGGGGAGGATTACTATCGTGAACGATTTCTTCGTTTTCATAATCGTACGATGTTCTTCGTGTAGTAAATGCTGCTTCATCTGAAAGCATGTGATGGAGATTTACTACTAATCATAGAACCAGCTTTACTGACGAGATGCGCACGAGAATCGAATTTGATTAATTGCACAGCCTTAGCATTACTCTGATGTTATTTGCAGTGTCTTTTTTTTTGGTAGTGTCAGTAGTTTATAGTAGTTAGCAGGAATCATAGTATCAATACAGGATTTTTTTTTTTTTTTAGTAATACAGAGTGCTGTATTCTTGTGTATACAGAGTGCTTAGTAATACTCCCCAGTGCTGCAGTTCATTGAGAGAACCATGAATACCAACATGTACTGTAGGGCTGTCACGATTCGTTGGTTTGTCGTTACTTAGTAGAAAATCTGATGTGTCAATATATTGTCTTAAAGTGACAAACTGGCGCTTCATCAATGTTAACCAAAGAACAAAATGAAAGAGAAAATCACTCACAGCTCTTAATCTGTATAACGTTATAGCTTTAATAAGCATCAATCTATCAATACATACAGTGAAAACTATGCAGTGTTCATTTACATTTTAATACTTTTAGATTTATTTTGTAGCTATTACTTTCCAGAACATTAATGTTAGTGGACCTTCATGAAAAAAAGCACTGTTTATTTCTTTCAGTTGTATATTTGTTTTATTGAATTTTTCAGTTTGTTTAACTTTTTCTTTGTTCATGTTCTTACTGTATCTTATAATATGTATAAAACACTAAAAATGCCTGCACACTAGTGCTGGGCGGTATACCGGTTCATACCGAATACCGGTGTTTATTTTTCTTATGATATGAATTTTTAAAATACCGAAACTGAAGCACTAGTAGAATGTGATGAGAGATAAGAACAAATATCCACCGTCCGCTGCCATCAGCTCCTGCGGCTCTCACACACAACAGTTCTCCGTCGATACGACGGATTCCCGTCAATTGCAGGGTTCCCGCCTTCTTAAATTCACTTTTCATAACTTTAAGACCGTAAATACGCTTACATTTCTCAAATAGTGTTATAGAGGTCTTAATTTTAGCTTGAATAGGTCTTAAATGAAGGAAAGACGAGGTGCATTCAGTCTGCTGAGGGGGATGTGATCAAAGCCTGGAGTGGATTAAAGCACGTTCCTCTCTCCACTCTAAGCGTTCTGTAATCACTCCGCTCTGGATCCACTCCCGGTTTTACATTCCCACTCACGGAGAAACTGCTCCGTGTTCACTCCATTTAAACGTTATCAGGGATAACTGAGGGGAAAGAAACATGTAGCGCACTGTTGTTGTTCTGCTGGCACACCAAAAACCATCCCCGCCTCGGATGCAGTTTCTCACTGACAACATAGTAACGCCACTGGCATCATTTACAGTCGGGTTCTTAGCAGAGAACACCGAGCAGAACTTGAATTTCGGCGCGGGATTGCGGCTATTAATAATAATTATACTCATTCCCACAGGTTCCGACAGAATGCATCACATTTGCACATGCTTTTGAGTCCTGAGAGCTCACTCACGCGCTCTCAATGTCTGTGCGCCCACAGATCGCGATCAGGAGACAGCTTTTAATAATTATAAGGGGAGTTAGCAAATGTGATATATTGATTTAATACAACAGATCAATAAACAAGTACTGCATGATTTTACTCTATATCAACAAAAATAATTCCAAATAAAGTTACTGCTGAGCCGTTGTGCATCTCTAAAAGCTAATTTATATTTAAAACATTAATGTCCACATTAATCTATGAATTTAATTGCACACATGCCACCCCTGAGACTCATTAAACGTCTGAAAATGTACGTTCAAGCCACGTTTGTGTTCTTCTGTGCCACCTCTGTAGTACAAATACATTTTTTTATTAATACTAATTTCATGATTAGTAACTTATTCGTCGTATTGTACTTATTATATTGTTTTAAATATACATTTTAAAAAGCTTATAAACATACATTTTTTTATTTGACATAGATGAAAATTATGCCATTGCAAAGGTAAAAAGAAAATACCCCTGTAAGTCACTTTAAGGAGTCAAATGTCACCTCATGTTCAGAAGACTCATTTTTAATCAGAATTTTTTTATTATTGATCAGAAGGCGCTCCTAAATATTTAAAATTAGGAGGACAAGCACTCCTGATTACAAGAAGAAAAACAGCTCTTAAACTGTGTGTGTGACTGTAGCCGTATGGCTGTGGAATGGGTTTGGCCGAGGAAATATTTACAAGTCAAAATATTTTTTTTTGCTTTAACCCCTGTATTTAGTGTGGAATTTTTTACAATATTCACTCATCATGACACTAAAATATGGCATTCTAAGTCAATCTACTGCAGTTTTTACTCAGTCAGTAGAAAATGTGGTTAACACCCGGTCATCCATGGGGAAAAAAAATACCGTCATATACCGTGAAACCGGTATAATTTAGAAAAATACAGTGATATAAATTTTTGGTCATACCGCCCAGCTCTACTGCACACATGTGCATTTACAAATTGATGCTTTATATTCATTTCATTAAATATTTATTTTACATTTCAGAATATAAAGCAATGTTAATTCAGCTCTTAATTTGTCATATATACATAAAACAAAAAGTACCGATAAGAATACCGTTAAAGTACCGAATCGATAAGCAGTATCGTAAGAGTAGTAATACCGTTAAAACCTTAACGATACCCATCCCTACGTCTAATAGACATGAACAAGTTTTTTGAAAATCATCTATGACCTTAGAAACATGTCTAGTCTTCATGCTCTATGTTGACTATGGTTTCACTAATAATAAATATACATTTGCATAAAGCAACCATATTCGTCCATACCCATGTTGATTAGAGTATTAAAAATGGGAAAAGTATTACGTTAAGGTACATTTAGAACAAATAAAAATGTGCGATTAATCGTGAGGTAACTCATGACAATCATGCGATTAATCGCGATTAAATATTTTAATCGATTGACAGCCCTAATATATATATATATATATATATATATATATATAGGAGTTGTCCTCTTTGGGATGGTATAATATATACATATATATTATACCATCCCAAAGAGGCACACAATCACTTTCACTGACTTTTACATTAAACGTTCCCTCCTGGTGGAATGGCCTGCCCAACTCGGTCCTTAACCATCTTCAAAAATCAGCTAAAAATATCTCTTCCATCTTTATTTGATGCTCTAACTCTAGCACTCTCTATTCTAATTATATTCTTAAAAAAAAAAATAACTAACTAGCTTTTCTGATCTTTTTGTATTCTATGTGTTTTATTTTTATTTATTATACAATTAAAAAAACAAAAAGGCCTTTTTCCTCACTAGCTTGCTTTATTATTTTTCTATTCTATCGGTTTTCTTTTTATTTATTATATAATACCACGTTAAGCTAACTTAGACTTGTCATAGCACTTGCATATCATTGCCCTTTTGTTGATTTTGATTGCTCCAATTGTCCTCTTTTATAAATAGCTTTGGATACAATTTCTGCTAAATATAAGCGTTTCATTTGTAATAATAACTGTGTTATATCTTAGACATCAAGACAAACACATTATAATATCCCACCATTATTGCATGTTAAATTGACGTTGTGGATTTTGTAAAATATTGTTTTCTGTCCGCATTAACTCTTCAGCTCACAGATGGTCAGCAAGGACCGCAGGAGACACCATGTGCCGCCAGATCTCTGCGCACATGTTATATCTACCAATGAGCGACAGGAACTTCCGACCAATCACAGCACTGGGGCGGGGCTTACGACGTGCGCTACCGACGCGTGACTTTCACATGGAGGCTGCGGCGCAGAATCAACCGCCATGATCCTTCCCAAAAATAGAGCTCAATGCATGTGGTTTAGCATAACTGCAATTGTAAATATTCAAAGATTATTTTACCCATGACGTTGTGGGAATTAAAAATAATAAATTACCAGAAACGCTATGTTAATCAAAGACAAATCCAATAACATCCAGTCAGCGTTCATACGCACTCCAGCATTGATAGATAACTGTTGTTTCAGGAGGCGTGTTTGCTATGGCGCCATATCAGCTAGCAGTAGCCACTGGCTAATTAATCGATCAATATTCACTCTACACTACAGCTCATCAATAACAGATTCAGAGCTGATCCGAATACAGCAAAACGAGCCACGGCTAACGTTACAATGACAGATGGAAATGGCAGAGCAATGTTAAGAGACACGGACAGGGCCAGACTATCACCAAAACCTGTATCAAGACGTTGCTTAAACTTGTTGTTAATGTGGTCCACACAGTCTCGGAGTATCATGGAAAAGGGCTCATTGGGCTTAAAGGTTTAGTTCCAGTCCTGACAGCTCAAATGAATGAGCGTAAAGGGGGATGGTGTCAAAAATGGCCAAAAGTGCTGATCACGCCTCGAGTGACAGAGCCACATGTCACTCATCAACTCTCGTTCCTTCAGAACTATCAGTGTGACATTACCATAGAGTGTAAAACATTACTAATGTTTAACACACGTTTTATACATGAATTAAGCAATAGGGCGCCGCTTATTGCTGTGGATGACTAACGTTAAATCTGGCCTGCTTAAATCCAGTACCAGCTCGGACTTTTTCGCTCACCTGGGGATAGTGCGCAGATCCCCGTTTCCTTTGGTTTCGTCTTGCCGGGAGAACCATACCTCCAAGAGCTTCTCGGTCCCCTCGAAGAAGTGTGCACTGCTCTCTTCCATCGTGAGACAAACAGACTTCAACAACAGAAATTAAACCGTCGGATGGAATCCCAATTAATAAGTCCTTTGTTGGTTGTTATAATTGATTAGCTTAGTTACAGTCCTTGAGCAGTCCAGATGTAGTTGCCTTGTTTTTTACCGTCTTCCCTTTTGCAGAGAATACCGTGGGCGAATGCTAGCTAATATCGCCGGCCATACTGTGTAAGCGCAGAATGGCAGTCTGCGCAGCGGTTTTATTAACTTCTCGCTGACGTCATCTGCATCGTGACCAATCACGGTCAAGAAGCCGCCCTCACGTCAGCAACGATTGGCTGTAGCTGTTGTCAATCAAATTGGTGGTTGATTCAGACTGTAGCAGCACAGCTTGTGTATAATGTCCGAATAAACGCTGCGCCAGTACATAGGCAACTGGTGGTCCCCATTTATTTACTAGTCTTTTAAAGAAAAAATATGCTTTGCTCGTGTATTTTACACCGTCGTGTGTTACACGTGTCTGTCACACGTTATGATGAAATCATAATTTCAGATAAAATATGATTTTATTATGAACGTTTAAAACGTTTTGAGGACGCAAGTTATTATCGTACTTCTGTTGGAATGACTTTGCTAATGCAAAGTTTGAATATTCCAACAATCTGAAAATTTGAACGGGACTACGAAAGAACGACGTACACATCGCGATTTGCGCGTTGCAGTTTACAAACGACCCACCCTCGTTAACTCAACCCGGTGGATTGATCTACGTACACTACATTTCCCAGGAGGCAATCGGCAACAATAACACGCGTCATCGAACACGTGACCATTGAGCGGAGTCGACCAAAATCCCAAACAAGGAAATGGTGGGGTAATAAAACGAACGGATCATTTAATTAATGCATGTAATAATTAATATTTTATTTGATTGTAAATTAAGAAATATTTATGGGTTAAAATGGACCACGATTTCAAAACGAAGCTCGCCGCCGAGAGGGAGAGAGTGGAAGATCTGTTTGAATATGAAGGTTGTAAAGTGGGTCGCGGCACATACGGGCATGTTTATAAAGCGAAGCGTAAAGACGGGTAAGACACTCGCGATTGATCGTTTCTCTCACTCTACGCGCTTCTGCTGTCAGTGTGTGTGTGCAGGGTGTTCATGTGTATCAGGGGAATTGAGCTGTGTGATTGTTTTTGTTTTCATGGGTGCACTTCAAACGGTCCACCCCCAAACCAACCAACGTGATATATGTTTCACTGCTATGTGCAGGAGTTCACGTGCTCACCTGTTCATACTTTCACATGGGCTGGAGTTTATATGCTTAGATGTTCAGAAATGCCCTTGTGCAGGATGCCATGTTTACATGCGTCTGCTGGAGTTCACGTGTTGATTTGTGCAGAAGTTCTCGTTTTCCTGAAAGCGTTGCAGATGTTCACAATGCATCATGTTTTCATGTACAGAATGTCCTACTGCTAGAGTTTACACCGCATACACACTTGCATAGGAGTTCATATGCGTATGTGTTCAGCGTGGTGTGTTCATATATTCCACTGTACACGAGATAATGTGTTCATTTATGCAGGAGTTACTAGGCTTGTTGAACTTGACTGAGTTCCATACAGAACCAATAACTGGTGATCATGCCAGTGAGAAACGCTGTCATGCAAAAATAGTGACAGCAAGGTGATCGCAGGTTTTTGAAGCAGCTGCAAGCATTGTGTGAAACAATTTTCTGCTGGCACAGCTTAGTGTTCATAGAACAATCACAACAGTGTTATATAATATAATTATTGATTTGGATCAATCATTTTACAGCAACCACTTCAAAACATAATATAAAAAGACCCATTTAATCTGAATTTCTGATATCGATGCTTGATTATTTATCACACGCTCTCAAAAAAGGCACGTTACTGAGGCAGCACGTTTCTTTCTTCTGGTGAACAAGGCAAGATATGTTGAAGTATGTGTGTAACCTAACAGTAAATGCTTCCCAGTAAAGAAAAAAGTACACTGGATGTCATTGGGGACCATCAGCTGGTAACACACACGGTATTCAACATATCTTTTGTGTTGAGCAGAAGGAAGAAACTCGTACAGGTTTGTAACAACTTGAGGGTTAGCAAATGACTAACATGCATGTGAAAGCAGCAGTATTTCAGATGCAGTGACTTCTTCATCACCTAGAACGTGATCACACTGTCTGCTGTTGTTCATGTAGTATGCTGGTTGACAGCGAGACAGCTAGTTCTTCTTATACGTTCAGGGCGAGGAGATTGTCATCTGATGTGTTTGTGTGTGCAGAAGTTATCAGTGTTTCTGCTGTTCAAGGAAGTCTTGATTTGAGAACTAGGAAGTTTAAATTGAAATGCTGCTGCTTACTCCATCGCTGCATCCACTTTTCAAACCGCTCGTCCTCTGTAGAGTCGTGTGTGAGCATCTCGGGCCGAAGCACCCTGGACATGTGGCCAGTCAATCACAAGACACACACACAGACTCTCTCTCTCTCTCTCTCTCGCTCTCTCCTTCTCTCTCTCTCTCTCTCTCTCTCTCTCTCTCTCACACTCACACTCACTCACTCACTCAACACTTGTATGCATTTTAATTGTGGGGAAACCAGAGCTCCTGCTCAATCTGTGCAATGGTTTCAGTAAGTTGGTTTTATAATTTGTTGAACTTAATTTCTCATTTGAAAGTATAACCTCTCATGCAAGAATCTTAATGCAACAAATCAGTTTATCTTCACTACTTGTTAGCTGACCAGGACAATGGATGAAATTATGGTTTCTGAAGCAGTGGATTTTTGTACAGACACATATTTGACACCATGACTGCTTTGTTTTTCACTGAAAACATGTCGTATTGTATTTATTCAATATTTTAGGGCAAGTGTTTGCGTTAAATATATATATATATATACAGATATCACGATTCAGCATATGAACCTCAACCAATGGTATACAACCAAATATTTTGTTGACTGTCACCATTGTTGAGGTTCATGAAGTTGTATTCTAGGGCTACTATAATGTGAATTAATTCAATCTAAATAATGTTCTCAGAGATCAAACTCTGGGTTGAGATCATAAAATCAGGCCACTAGACGATGACTGTGACTGGATCATCAGATCAGTTTTTCATCTTGCAAATGTTGCTACAACAAATGTGCATCAGAAACACAGTTACAGTTGAGTTAAAAAGTCAAGGGCCAGGAACCCAACTAAAGCAAGCCCTTACCTCCATAATGGTGACTTCAAACTTTATTATTTTCAATAAAACAGCGCTTAGGCTTCCTGGAGGCTAAGTGACGCCGGTTTCACACTGCAAGCGTAAGCAGGGCGTAAGCAGCGCGTATTTTTTTCGGCGCCCATGTTAACGGATAAGAGCGTTCACACAGCACGCAGTGTGGCAGCGCGTAGCAGGAGCGGCAGTGCCGCGATCGTTTCGGCGCCGAGTCTATTTTTGCTGCGCTGCTTACGCTCAATTAAAGTGACAGGACATTATTTATGATCGACACTAAAAAAAAAACATATTTAAAGTTTGTAAATGGGATGTAATGTATTTTAAACAGTTACCATGAAGTTCAACAATTTCGTAGCAAGTTGTAATATATATTGTGTAGTTTATAGGCCTATATGTTGGCATAGAAGCAGATGTCATGCTGACAACAGGCATCATCAACAAACGCACGTGACATCGCCCGGTGTTGCCAGACGGGGGTCTTCAGAGTACACCTGGAAGATGATATAATGGACGACACTCGTCTCATCGTAGAAGTGGAAAAACAAAAAGTTATTTATGACCCCAAAAATTTAATGTATAAGGACTTACAAGCCAAAGAAAAGGCATGGGATGCAGTGGATTGATCATTTGATAATACACGAAGTGACAAACGAATAAATACATATTCAAATACGTCACATAAATATTACACATGTAGCTACACTAAATAAGTCTATGATGTGGGTGACTTGTTTGAAAGTGTGCTTTTCGTGTGTTTGCTAATATCCCTATTAAAACGTTTACACATAGTGTTAATAAAGACATTTACGATGCATGTTGAAGATGTTAGCATGGAGATTGCTTGTAAATCTGCTGTTTATGAGTATGTTTATCAGATACTGCTTCATTATTAAATAAGCGTTCGCCAGCAGGCATTATGAAGAGGTTTGCTAATAAATGTTAAATGTTGAATAAAGATACAAAATATGTCAACATTGTAGATGTAATCTTTTGACCAAAACTTCAAAGGCATGTCATTCTCCTATAATTAATGTTTTTTTTTTACAAAAGACTAGTCATTTTGCGTTGGCAGATGGTACGTCATTTTTAATGTTTTTTTGAAGGTTATTGGTGTATTGAAAGACAAAAAGTACAATCTGTCCAATCAGTACAATCTGTAAATAACAATCAATACAAACAAACATAAAGAACAGCAGCTTACAGTATATGTGCAAAAAGAAACTTCTGGTTACAAGTACAAACCTTTAAAATATTGACCATATTCAATAAACACAATGTATAAAATAACTATAACATTTCTGCTATGGTCAGTTATTGTTTTTTACGAGAATAAAGTCGTAATGTTACGAGAATAAAGTCGTAATATTACGAGAATAAAGTCGTAATGTTACGAGAATAAAGTCGTAATGTTACGAGAATAAAGTCGTAATGTTACGAGAATAAAGTCGTAATGTTACGAGAATAAAGTCGTAATATTACGAGAATAAAGTCGAAATATTACGAGAATAAAGTCGTAATGTTACGAGAATAAAGTCGTAATGTTACGAGAATAAAGTCGAAATGTTACGAGAATAAAGTCGAAATGTTACGAGAATAAAGTCGAAATATTACGAGAATAAAGTCGTAATATTTCGAGAATAAACTCGTAGTAATACGAGATTAAACTCCTAATATTTTGAGAAAATCACAGAATTGCTAGAAACAATGGATGTGGAGGATTTGGTTAAATCCTACTTTAGATTAGGATTTAGCAATAAGGAAATTCTTTGTCTTTTGGCGCATCAGCACGGAGTTATAATTAGTAAAAGGACACTGCAGCGGTTATGTAGGTAACTTTATTTTTTTTTTTTTTTTTTTATTGAATCTCTCAAATCCAACACATTACAAAAGTCAGGGGGGAGAACACATACAGGAAAAAAGATACAAAATTACAGTAAAGTAATTACATAAAAACATGAAAATGTTTACATATCTTAATACTCTTAATAGCTTTCTTGTTTATCAGAGTGTAAATAGATTTTAGGTATTGCTTAATTTCTGATTTCAAAATGAGAAACAATGGTTTGTAATTGCCGAACTTACTTTTATGTATACTAAACTTTGCCATTAAGAGTAATAAATTAATCAAATAATATTCCTTATGGAATGACATGTCGTAAGTGAAAAAACCAAATAAAACATTTTCAAAACAAAGTTGAAAGCTGGGCATGATATGATCTCTAACAAATGAGCAGAAGTCTGACCAAAAATTGTCTGAGTAAGGACAACTCCAAAATAAATGAAAAAACGTTTCTGTATGTAGACCACAAAATGAACATAGTGTATCGATATCACAGTTAAATCTATTCACAAGGAAATAGTTACTGGGGTAATATTTGTAAATGAGTTTGAAAGAAATTTCTTTAACTTTATTAGTGATTAAAAATTTATGAGGTAATTTCCAGATGTTATTCCATATCAAACCATCAACACGGCTATTCCAGAAAGTTACAATAGGAGGTCTAAAGACAACATCCTTTTGAAAAGAGCACGAACCTGTCTATTATTGTGTTTAACAGAGGAAAGAAAACAAACTCGACCAACAGCAGTGTCAACAAGATCTAAAGACTGTATAGAAGATTGGGGACATGTATTTTACAAAGCATTTTTAATCCAGAGGGACAGCATCCATAACAACGGCATATTCTTTAGGAGTGATATGGATTTTAAATTTAGACAAAAATTCAGAATAAGTTAACAGAAGACCTTCTTGGTTGAATAGTTGGCTCACCAAAACTATATCATTAGAGAACCAGTTTTCGAAAAACAGTGTTTTAGATTTATATAATATATGCTTATTATTCCATATAAAACATCTATTAGGTGAGAAATTATGTTTATAAATTAAATTCCAGGAGAGAAGCATTTGTTTGTGAAAACTGGATAACTTAAAAGGTAGTTTAGAAATGTTGTAGTTACAAAGCAAAAAAAAACTAAGACCTCCAACCTGTGAAAAAACAGAGCAAGGAATAAAGTTCCAAATACTAGTTGGTTTTTTTAAAAATTGTTTGATCCAGTTTATTTTAAAAGTATAATTAAGAGTAGTAAAATTTAAAAAGTTTAAACCTCCATTTTCAGTTGTGTTCATAATCACAGATTTCTTAATATAATGGGTTTTGTTTTTCCATAAAAAATTGAAAAGCATATTATCAATAGTCTTGCAAATATTATCGTTGACTGCTAGAGAAAGAGCTGTATATGTGAGCCTTGAGATGCCCTCTGCTTTTGTAAGCAATACTCTCCCTCTCAAAGATAAGTCTCTTAATAACCAATGATTTAACTTTTTCTTCGTTTTATCAATAACAGGGGAGAAATTTAGCTCACATCTTCTCTTTTCATCCTTTACAATCTTTATACCTAAATATGTGACTTCATTTTTTATAGGAATACCACAAATAGATGGTAAATCACACTGCTTAAGAGACAATAATTCACACTTATTCATATTCAAATGAAGACCTGAAGCTTTAGAGAATATACTAATAATATTAATAGCCTTGGGTATTTCCTCTGCATCTTTTAAAAAAAGTGTGGTATCATCTGCTAATTGGCTAATAGTGATTATGTTATCTGCAACTGTAATTCCTCTTAAAGTACTCTGTTTAATAGAATCAGCTAGTAGTTGTGAACAGAGTAAGAACAGGTAGGGAGAAATAGGGCACCCCTGTCTGATACCACGATTAAGGTTAAATCTGGGTGAGGTGCCAGTACGCAATTTGATTGAACAGTTACCGTTGAAGTATAAAGTTTTAATAGTCTTAATGAAGTAATTACCGAAACCGAATTTTTTAAGAGCTGAAAAAATAAAATGATGTTCAATGGTATCAAATGCCTTATAGAAATCTAAAAAAAGAATAAAGCTCTTATCTGAATAAAGGTGGGGATAATCAATGAGATCTAAAACTAAACGAATATTATTTGAAATATGCCTGTTCCTCATGAAACCAGATTGGGTATCATCAATAATTAAGTCTAATGTCTTTTTAATTCTAACGGAAAATATAAAGGCTAAAATTTTATAATCAATATTAAGCAAGCAAATTGGTCGCCAATTGTCTAAAAATGAAGTGTCTTTTTTTGGCTTGGGAATTAAGGTAATTAAGCCTTGAGTGAGGGTAGGTGGAAGCTTTTCAAGGTCTATAAAAGTTTTAAGAGAAAAGGAGCAAGTTCTTTAGAAAAGGATTTATAGAATTCGGAAGTTAATCCATCCACACCAGGTGATTTATTTAATTTAAGTTCCTTAATAGCCTGTAGGACTTCCTCTATACAAATAGAATTATCACACAGTTCTTTTTCGTCTTCACTTATTGATTTAGTATTAATAAGGCTATCTAAGAAATCAGAGGTATCATTTTTATTAAATCTAGATTCATAAAGAGAGCTGTAAAAGGATGAACAATAAGCAGCAATAGATCTTGGTTCATGTGTTAATATACCATTAATATTCAAATGTGAAATTGTGTGTTTTGAATGACTATTTTCTAATTGAAAAAAATAAGCTGAGTTTTGTTCACCCTTCTCCAGCCACCTCTGTCTGGATCTAATGAAGGCCCCCTCTGCTCTCCTTTTATAAATATCATCTAAGTGGTATTGAAGAGTAAGCAGTTCCATTTTTTCAGTGTCTGAGAAAATAGGGGGAGATCTTTGAGTGAAAGCTGTAATCTTTGAAATTATATTTTCTTCTTCATGTTTCCTAGCTTTGGCTAAAACACTTCCATAATTTCTTAAAAATTTCCCAATTTCGAACTTCAGTAATTCCCAGTTATTGCAATACTCATTACTCAGTTGAGCTAAATTCCAATAATGTTCAATCATTCTGCGAACGGACACCTTAACATATTCGTTGTCCAAAGTTGAATTATTAAGTTTCCAGTACGAATTATAATGGATATTGGAAAAAGATTGTAGGCCAACATTAATAGAAACTGCTTTATGGTCTGTTAGTGGCACAGGAAGAATATTAATTAAAATATTTTCTTTCTGAAAGCTACAAGAAGCTAGCCAATAATCAATACGAGACATGGAAGTACAAGCCTTATTGTTCCAAGTAAAGGATTTTAGATCGGGGAATTTCTCCCTCCAAATGTCTTTTATACCAAATTTCTGCATAAAGGCCTTAAGTCTTAAATTAGAAGAGGATGGAGCACGAGGAGGCCATCTGTCAAAGGAATTATCTAAAGTAATATTAAAATCACCGCCAATTAATATAAGTGAATTTGGGAATTTAGATAAACAATGTGTTAAGCGAATTTCTAATGTATCAAATAAGTCATCATTTTCACTTTTAGAGTTGTATCCATAAAAATTTACTAGAATCATAGTCAAAAGATCACATTTTGCAACTAAAATAATGTAATGACCAAGAGTGTCCACATCAGAATACAAAATATCTCCTGAAAACTTACTTTTCAGAATTGCTACTCCTGCTGAATGCTCAGACCCATGTGCAAACCAAATATCATTACCCCATTGTGCTTTCCAAAAACTAACATCATTAGGAGTTGAATGAACTTCTTGGAAAAAACAGAAATCAGACTTTTGCTGCTTAGCAAATAAAAACAAAGCCTTACGTTTAACATTTAATCTCAAGCCCCTGACATTGAGAGTAATTAACGAAAACGACATAAGAATATATGAAATAAAAGTGTAAACAATGAATAGAAGAAACAGGAATAACTTGAAATATTCCATTCCCAACCAGAATAAGTGAACAATGAAATTATATACCCGGCCGTAGATCTATGAGAATTACTTCAAACAAAATAAAGGTTCATACGTTATTAGACCGTAAGTTCATTACTTTACTCAGGGTGGTGGATGCATGGCTTTCCCATCAACAAACGCCCGTCCACCGACGAAGAACGCTCTCTTTCCTTCCTTTCTAGCAGCTTCCACCAACGGCCACAGCTTCATCCTTAGCATCCTGTCCGCCGAAGTCAAATCTTCGGTGAATCTCAGCTTGTGGTTCCTGAGGTAATCGGAGTGTTTTGCCTGCCGCCACACCAGATCCCGCGTAGATCTTCTCACGAAACGCATAATCACCGGTCTTGGCCTGTTGTTCGGTTTTCCCAAACGATGTGCTATATCGATGTCATCTTGAATGCCACACTTGAGTCAGAAACAACTGCAGCACAGATGTTGGAAACCTTCAGCTTGATGTTTTCATCAGATTGTTCAGGGATTCCGTAAAGACGAAGATTCCATCTGCGCTGATATCGTTCAGATTCATTCAATTTTTGCTCAAGCTCAGAGATCTTGGTATTATTCAGATTCACAGTAGATTTACAGCTTTTCATGTCGGTTTTCAATGCGTTGACTTCTTCAAACACAAAGTCAATCGATTTCTTGAGACCCTCAATGCTCACAGTGTTTTTGGATATCATTTCTCCGAGATCGTCTGCACTCTCCTTGATTTTAGAAGTCAAAGCCACGATTATGTTATCTTGCAATTCTGTCAGTGAAATGTCTCCTCGAGATTTCTTTTGCTGCGGTTTCACAGGCGTATCTTGGTTAGAGTCACATGCTGATTCAAAAACTGGACTCTCACTCCGAGAAAGATCGGGAAATTGTTGGCTGTATTCATGGTCATTTATGATATGTGAGGCAGGTTCAACTCCAGCACCGACAGGAATGCCAAAATCCATTTCTTCCGTTAGGATATTAGAAGTAGAGCACTTGTTTTTTCCTTTGCGCTTCATCGTGCTAACCGAAGCATCCATATGCAAGACGACAGCCGTTAAGTTAGAAAACTTCAATATAACAAACCAAACTGCCAGCAACTACAAACAAAAAATGCCTAATGCATAATAAAATAAAATTATTGCGACCAGATCTAATTTTAAGTAAAAAATTGGGAATGGAAAAGAAAAGCGCCTCAGCAGCACATAATTGCGTCTTTGTCGGCCGCCATCTTGAAGCAGCCCCCCTAGACTCGGTTATGTAGGTAACTTAATTTATTCAGAAGAAAAATAACGACGTCGCCAGTACTTCAGCCGGGGTCCCAACGCGTTGTGGCATTATGGCATATTCGGAGACGTCGAGCGCGCCGAAGTTCAACTCCTTCAGGGTCGATTTCTTTGATCACCATCCTCATAGTCTCTTGAGAAACAACATATCCTCTTCGAATAGCACGCAGATGTGACCATCGACCACTGGTCGCCATCTCAGACTGCATAAAAGAGGCGATTTCCTCAATGTCTGTCTGATTTTTTCTTCTGAATAAATTAAGTTTCCTACATAACCGCTGCAGTGTCCTTTTACTAATTATAACTGCGTGCTGATGCGCCAAAAGACAAAGAATTTCCTTATTGCTAAATCCTAATCTAAAGTAGGATTTAACCAAATCCTCCACATCCATTGTTTCTAGCAATTCTGTGATTTTTCTCAAAATATTAGGAGTTTAATCTCGTATTACTACGAGTTTGTTCTCGAAATATTACGACTTTATTCTCGTAATATTACGACTTTATTCTCGTAATATTACGACTTTATTCTCGTAATATTACGACTTTATTCTCGTAACATTACGACTTTATTCTCGTAACATTACGACTTTATTCTCGTAATATTTCGACTTTATTCTCGTAATATTACGACTTTATTCTCGTACGACTTTATTCTCGTAACATTACGACTTTATTCTCGTAACATTACGACTTTATTCTCGTAACATTACGACTTTATTCTCGTAATATTACGACTTTATTCTCGAAGTGTTTCGACTTTTTCTCGTAACATTACGACTTTATTCTCGTAACATTACGACTTTATTCTCGTAACATTACGACTTTATTCTCGTAATATTACGACTTTATTCTCGTAACATTACGACTTTATTCTCGTAATATTACGACTTTATTCTCGTAATATTACGACTTTATTCTCGAAGTGTTTCGACTTTTTTTCTCGTAGTTTCGACTTTATTCTCGAAATATTACGACTTTAATCTCGTAATCTTAGATTTTTTTAAATTTTTTTATGTGGCACTAAAACGCCGTCGTAGGAAATTAAAGCAAAAAGAAATGTTAATGGCCCGTTACATTACATTACCCATTCTTGAAATACACATGTGTGAACTTGAGGAGAGCTTTGTACATCTCATTAAAGATTTTTTAGGTCGGTTGGTTAAAAATCATTGAAAAGTAGCCAAGAAAAGTGAAGTTACTTTTGAGAAAATGGATATTTCAATAGTTCATTCTATTTGCCAGACAATCAATCAATCATCATGAGTAATCATGTAAATTAGATGAGAAATACGAAACAATTCCGCTTCAGCCATCCGTTATCATTACAAGAAAGAAATTGGTTCACAAATCTTTTTTTTGTGTCGAATCATGAACTCTAACTTGGAGAAAACTTCACTTCAGCTGATACATTGATACAAAAACCTGCTTCACTGCTCAAACTGAGAATACCAACATGTTTAACTGTTTAATGATCTTTGTATGTGGCCATACAGTTTTGAGTTAAAGCCTAACGTTTTTATTTTATTATTATTATTATTTTGTGTGTGTGTGTGTGTGTGTGTGTGTGTGTGTTAAATGTTTGTTTGTTTGAAAAGCAAAAGTGATATTTATTAGTTTGATAGGTGAAATTTATACATGTGCATTTTCTAAAATTATACATTTTATTTGACTTTTGCAGGCTTTAAAACAGTGTATTGTGATTTAAAATAATAATAATTGCTGTAAGTAACTTAACTTTTCACATCACATTGTTTGTAAATTTCACATAACTTGATTATTATTTAACTCCGTAATATCAATATCAGTGTACATTATTTAGCTATTTTATTTGTATTTATTATTGGCAGAATATATCATTTATAATAGTAAAAATTAAAGTACATTATTGTGAAAACAAACACTTTTTAATAGTTACTGCTTTTATTACTTAATAATGCATTAACTAAATAATATGTTGTTATTCATATCTTAAATATAAGTTACTGAAATACAATAGATAGTTATTAATATTCAAAAGGTATATTTACTGTATGTGCCTAGATGTTTTCCCTCACCGTTAGTAATGTTGTGTTTGTGTTTTACAGGAAGGATGAGAAGGAGTATGCACTGAAACAGATAGAAGGCACTGGTATTTCCATGTCTGCCTGCAGGGAAATCGCCGTGAGTTACTTAAAAGCTATTTTTTTTTACTAATTTGCATACAATTATGTTTCATCAGCCGTGAGTTTTTAAAAACAAAAATAACACTTTATTACTATTAACTTCGACTTTTCCCTCAATAAATTCCTAATTTGCTGCTTATTAATAGTTTGTGTGGTAGTTGTTAAGTTTAGGTGTTCGGTAGGATTAGGGATGTAGAATAAGGTCATGTAGAATAAGGCATTAATATGTGGTTAATTACTACTAATAAACAGCTAATATTCTAGTAATATGCAACTTGTTAAGAGACCCTAATATAAAGTGTTACCACTGTTACATTAGCAGAGGAATCCAGCAAGTATGCAGCACTATGAACTCTAACTGCATTAAACGAATGCAACTTTAACACTGTTTTGAAAATATAACCATATTTCTTAAATATTAGGCTACTGATATTTTCTGTTAGTTTGTTACAAAATATTCTGTTTGTTAGTTTGAGATTAGTACGATAGAATAATTTAGCAACAGCTCTGTGTGTAACCAACACAATGCCAACACCGGCTAAGAAAAGTGAAGCTTTTCACTTTTGCTTGGTACTTGGGAAAATAAACTTTCTTTAAGGTTCAGAGGGCCATGTTTGGTTTTGTCAAGGGCATTTGATTAAGTTCAGAATCGTTTGACTCCCCCACTTCAAAAATCCAGATTGGAACCCTGGTTGAAAGGCAATATTCTTTTTAAAGCTGATTTCCCTGCTGAAAAAAACAATAGAACTGCCCAAAACTCAAGAGAAAATGTAATGGATTTAATGGGAATTGTATTGGTTTTAATGGAAACGATAATGGTGTCTACTGGTATGTGATGGATTCTATTGGTGGGATGTTAAATCCTATTGGAAAAATACCCAGAGAACTTTGTAATGGTTTAATGGAAAAAGCTAATGGTTTATAATGGGATTTCAATGGAAACCATTGGAATTTCTGTGATTCCTATTGGGCTTCTATTGTTTTTTTTAACAGGTTTGCAGTGTGTGTGGTGAAAAGCAATATGGAGATTAGTAAAGTAAAGTTCAATTAAATTGGCTTTTAGAAATAGTAGTTTAATTTCCCTTTAAACTGTTGTGTGTCAGAATTATTGGCACCCTTGGTAAAATGAAGCCTGTGGAAAATAAACCTGTATTGTTTATCGTTCGTTTGTTTGTTCGTTTGTTCACAAAATTATGAAATAAATACAAAAATAATATAATAAAATGTCATTAATTGTGGCTAGTGTATATTTGAGAAAAAACATTACATTTAATGAGATTTCCCTCCTATTTTCAGTTGTTTTACTTCAATGAAAGGTTAGGTTTTTTATGTATTTTTTTTATAAATTTCTTTCAAAAGTATTAACAATGCAAATTAATTTCATAGGCTCCTCTATTCATATTTAACAAGGGTGCCAATAAATCTGACCATGCCTGTAGGCATAATAATGGAAAACATTGTTTCTAATATCTGTGGTAGGTGACAGGCTGCAACAGTTCAAGATTGTTTGCCTTTTTTTAAAGACATTTTTTGTGTCACACAAATCTGCCATACTTTCCCACGACCACATGACAAAAGTGTCCTTATTATCATATGACCACCACAAGGTTATAACTCTGTTGTCATGTTGTTTTTTGCCCAAATTATTACTCCTAATTGCACTTAATTATTACCCAGCTCATGTACTATTTTTAAAACAGTAATTTATTTCTGTACAGGTACAAAAATGTCAAAAATTATTGTAACTATTTATTATATTCTTTGCCTGTGTTTTTGTACCAAAATGACAGAAATACCTGTCACAGAATGGTGAATCCTAGAGAATTTCCATGAGGTGTGTTTTGAATATGGCTGGTGAGTCAGTCTAGTTTGAATGCAGCTGGTGACTCAATCGTTCTGTTGGGTTGTAAGAATTTATTGTAAAATCCTGAGCTTCGTTCACAGTGAAGTACAATAGCTATCTGATCTTCAACAGAAATGCAGATATTACCTAGGGCTTGGTTGAGATAAAGGTATACACTAAGACTTTTCAATGATAAACATGAACTTTTAAATTGCCATTCAAGGTATTAAAAAGACCAAAGAAGAGCTGTCTATGCTGTGAGCAGTGGTAATAAAGGATTAGATGTATGACGTGACAACAGAACCAAATAGTCCGGTGTAACTGAAAAAAATAAATAGCTTAGGTCTGAATTTTCCTTTATCTTTTTCCTTGATCATGTAAAAAAAATAAAACAATTCTGTCATTAATTATTCTCTCTCATGTTGTGCCAAACCCTTAAGACCTTATTTCTTATTCGGAAAACAAATTAAGATATTTTTGATGAAATGCATAAGCTTTCTGACCCTCCGTAGACAGCAATGCAACTGACATGTTCAAGGCCCAGAAAGGTAGTAAATACATCATTAAAATAGTCCATGTGACATCAGTGGATCAACTATAATTTTATGAAGCTATGAGAATACTTTTTGGGTGCAAAGAAAACAAAAATAAAGACTTCTTAACAATTTCCTCTCTTATAAATAAGCACATAACAACACTGAAATAGCACACAGTTTATATGGAATTTATTTGTTACCAGATGCACGTGAAAGTTGTTGTTGTTGCTAACAAACCTAGTCAATTTTCTTTCAGAATCATCTTTAGTCAGTGGAAATAAAATGGAGCACATAAATTTGATTTAAAATGAAGATGTTAAAGAATCATTCACCGTGTAGAGGCATGGCAAGGGTGCTTCTGAAACTAGTGAGGGGGCTTCATGCACATCTATTTAGTAGGGCTGGGATGATACCCCAATCTGTTGATTCAGTACTATCCCGATACTTGTGTGCCGATTCAATATTAATTGCAATAATTGTGTATTGCGATTATAGCTATTGCGATTCGATAATACAATTTATTGTGATTTGTGTTTGCTTATTAAAGACTAGACAATGGAAAATACCTGATCACATCCTTAACTATATGATGAGTCATATTAACAAAACAATGCATCACATCTTTCTGAACTTGTATTTCAGGAGCAAACACATACAAAGTTGAGCTATATTTTAAAGCACCTTGAACTATGAAACTTTCAAGTATCAAAACCCTGAACTTGCACATGAATATCATAGTCAAACGTTCAACAAAATGAGCCGGGAAAAATACTTCTGGAAGAGGTTTGATCCTCTGCCTCCGTCATGCAGGGTTGCCAGGTGTTCACAGCAAAACTCACCCAATTGCTACTCAAAACTAGCCAAATAGCATTTTGAGGGGGTCCCTCTGTAAAAATCACATCCCATGGGTTAAAATACACGTTATTTGGCAGGGTTCGCCTGGTAAAATTTGCACTTCATAACGAATATAACTTTGAAAAACAATAGTGTTAAAGTTGCCCAGTTCTGCAGGAAAACTGCGGACTTGGCAACACTGCCATCATGGTTTTGCTTTTTAAAGTCCATACATTTCACCCTCTGTTGGAATAAAAGCACTAACCTCTCCCCACCACCTCTTAGGAAAAGTAAAATATTTAAATATAAATAGAGTATGCGATTTTTAAAAAAAATGTGAATAATTTTTTTCTCCCACCCCTGCTATTTAGACATTTATAATCATATTTTTTTTGGATGTCATTCTCAAAACTTTGCAGTGTGCACATAGCGCACTTGATGCATTGAGGCTCTCCATAGCGCAAAGGCATATAAGCATGGAGCATTTGCCAAATCTGCTTCCCCAGTATCCTATTATTACAGCTTCAACTGAGGGAATCATAGCCTATGACTGCTGTTATTAATGTATCGGTAACACTTCATTGTGGTTGCACATTAACTTTACACAGTGGTAACTATGAACTAGTGAACAATAGCATTTTTAAATCTGGGCTCATGCAAATGTATTTGTTTTATGTTAAAATAATGTAACAGTATTAGTATGACCTAACATTATCAAAAAATGAATACACTATTAAATTAGTGTAAAGTGTAAAACATCATCATAAAGTTCAGCTCCAACTCTAATCAAACACACCTGAAGCAACTAATTAAGGTCTTCAGGATTGCTTGAAAATTTAAGGCAGGTGTGTTTGATTAGAGTTGGAGCTGAACTTTGCAGGACAGTCGATCGCCGGGAGCAGGGTTGGGCACCCCTGACATAATGCATGAAAAAAATCACATTCATTTACCCCAATACAACCGAACCCCCTTCCCACACATGCTGACCCCCCGAAAGTCACTGTGTAATTTACATCCTGCTAAAACATCCTGCTTATTTACCACTAAATGGTCTGAATCAGAATTAGCTTTATTTACCAATTGTGCGCAAACACACAAGGTGTTTTTTTAAGAAGCTCTTGGTACATACATGCATACGAAGAACAGAAAAAACATCTAAATAAGGAAGACTTAACAATAAATAATAGTAATGTTATAATAGTAATACGATTTATGTACAGATTTGTGCATTATTTACTATATATACTATACTGTATTATATACAGCTGTGTAAAAATAAAATATGCATTTGTATTTATATAGTACTGCCCCAGTGACAGATGTGCACCTTTTATTCTTAGTGTAAAGCCCACAAATTCATTATTAGGTCACAATGGGATGATGATAACAAGGTAATAATAGGGGACTGTAGGATATATGTGAGGTCAACCAGTGGATAAATTCACTTGTATGAACCAAAATCTTTTGTTCAATATAAAAATAATAATTGTTAGGCATGTTATAATTAAATGACCAAAAAAAGCCGTTTCATTTGTGTGCATGCTGATGTTTTGAGTGTAACCACTGGTACAAAAGTACCACTGAGAAGACAATTCAAGGCAGTTTTATAAAGTTTTATTTGGCAAATTTGATATTTTTTGATATTTTGATATTATATATGCAAGTGCAAAATATACAACATAAGTCTCCAAAGTGACAAACAGGAGTGAGGATCCCAACACAGATATTATCTTGTGTAAAACACACTCAAACCGTTGATAAAGCTGCTGACTCATTTGCATGGCCACCGCTGAAATTTCCTGGAAACTTTAGCATTGTTTTCTAAAAGTTAAAACACCATTTTTCTGGTAATATGTTGCAGAAAAAAGTTACTGGATCTTAAGTCATAGTTGATGCTGCTTTTTTCTTCTTTTTGTGTAAAATGACACTTTGAGGAAACTGTGAAGATGAAGGTTATGTAACATTCATGTAGTAAACAGGAGGAAGTTGGATAAACACTACTACTGCTAAAAAATAAGAAAACAGAAGAACTAACCACCAGTAAAATGCATTCATTTCAGTGTAGATTGTTTTGTGGATTTGTCAACGTGTAATGCAGCTTTGCAAAGAGGCTGTTATGGATTAAAGCAGGGGTTTTCAAACTGTGGGGCGCGACCCCATAGGGGGGCGCCAGCACGTGTCAAGGGGGGCGCGAGAATCAATTAATTCAGAGACATTGCCTTGAGAATTTATGAATACGAGCTAACAAACCTTCAGCCATCCACTAGGGGGCGATCTGACTCCCGCTGTTAGTCGACAGTTGCTCTCGTTGTTAAAGTCGGCTGGAGTATCAGTCACGCTTTTGAAAGTGTAAGATGATTTACGGTTAGTCGTGTCAGAAATCCAACTACGGATTGGCATTTTGTTATTTCAGACACAGCCATCACATTGAATCAGGTAAACTGGTTATATTTCAGTATTTCAGTATAATCACGCACGCTATACCAGCAGGGGCGGTTCGAAACCATTTTTAGCTGGGTTTCAGCCCCCCAAAACTATATTAACGATCAGGCCAGCGCTGCTTCCTCAAGAAAGTGTTTCATCCTCACGTGTTTTGTCTTGTCAGTTTAAACATAAAAGTAATTTTAAGCCCAAGACATCTCAATGCTGTACTCACGCGCTGTGATAGAGCGTTTCTATGCTCGCGTACACCCGAAGCCCCCGAACAGACAGCAGGTGAATATGAAGAGCTCTTTTCCAAAACGCTATTTTCCATTTGAATAGTTTTCATGAAAATGACATTTTTTTTTTACCAAGACCAATACATTTTGTTAATATTCAATTTATCCTGTTAAAATGGTCTGTTGGCTCAGTCTGAACATGTTAAACAATGATTGTTAAATGAAACAACAATATTGTCGATTACAAATGCAAAGTGTTTATTTTTTTTATTTTTTTCGCTACAAATCCATCCTTTTTTTTTTTTATGTTGGTTTATGTCTTAAAAAAAGACATCTTGAACGGGTCTCGAACCCGGGTTTCCAGTGCGGCAGGCGGGCGCTCTAACAAGGAACGCCAAAGGCTACAGCCTCTAACGTCAATCGGTTAAACACCACCTTTACTGGTATACACATGTCACATTGACATCCCACAGTGGGTATTAACGCGCCACCTGAGAACCTTCTTTTTTGTTGTTTTTTGTGATTTTCTTTGTCCAGTCTGCGTTTTCTACCCCAGGTGTAGGTCTCACTGGCTCATCCAGGCCATCAAAAGTGTTATTAGAGTTTAAAGCACTCATTGTGAAGACTGAGCACAAACATGTTGGATTGCATCAAACGAATTCTGATTGGTCGAGAGGATATATCGCATTTAGTCTAAAAACAGGTTCGGCGCTTATAGCGGTTTGGAAAAGAACTGCATCTTGCAGTACATTTTAAACAAGGAAATATAGCGATTTGGCATGAAACATTGATGGAGCAGTGAATAGGTTCAGTACACAGCAAAATGGCATGACGAACTCATTTTTTTTTAAATTTGGCGTTTATCGCGTTTTGGAAAAGAGCTCTTCATATATACCAATGACTTGAGGCAGTGGTTCTCAACCTTTTTTTCCACCGGGCGCACTATGGTCCAAGTGCAAGATTCACGGGCATGTTATTAAAATAGTACGTCATCAATACAAACCAACCAGATTTATAATATTATTTATAGCCTAAATATTATGATATCTGAACGATTACATTTATTTAAATAAATAATTCTACTCACCAATAATAAAACACCTGATGCTGTCGGGAACCAATTTAGTGAAATTCTGCTCGAAATGCGTAACAGCACAATGAAGTTGACATTGTAAATTGCAGTCTGTAAGACACGCACGGAAGCGTGACACGCGACATTGTAGAAAGTGTGCGTTCACAAATTTGATCCAAATTTGATCCACAGAACAGTTTGAAAACCCCTGGATTAAAGGATGAGATTCTGTGTCTTAGCAAAAACCACTAATAAACGGCCCATAAATATTTGTGCTTATTTGTATTGGACAGAGTTAAGTGCTTTGCATTGCCTTCACCACACAAACACATGCTCGCCTACCAGCGAATGCTTGGGCAGTGCTAGCGTCTTCTGAATCGTGGGTGGCGATCTTCACTTTCAAATGTCAAGTATGTCAGCGCCACTGTTAGTCTTTCTCTTGTTCCTAATCAGTTTATTCTGAAAAGACTTAAGGTGTGGCAATATTTGAACAGACTGATCTTGAAACGAGTTCAGTAGCCTCATGTTGAACAGCCACAGCAGTTTTACAGACCCAAAAATATCTGTATGGTTGATTCTGTCAGGGTCTTGTCACACCAGTTACTAGAGAGAGAGAGACCCAGATGCAGAATGATCAAGGGAGTGAGGTTTATTGACAAGACTGGGATTAACAGGGCTGAAGTGAGAGTCCAAACAGTAGGAAAGGACAGTCTGCTGGAGAACAGGAGGATCGCCGAAGTCAGACCTGGAAAAAGCTTGGTTTGAGCTGTAGTGAACCCAGTCCAGTCAAATAGCCAGGTCTTGAGAACAGCAGCCAGGGGGAATCCGGACACAGAACAGGAACAAACACAACACACAAGACAAGAGCACAAGACAAAGCAACAAGCAACAAATTACGATACTATATACACGCTATGAAAAAACAAAGAAAAACGAATTCAAACTGCAGAGAGCAAATAAAACAAAATAATGAACCGAAAGGTAATATCCAGGAATCTGTAACTGGAATATATAACTGGTTAAGACCTAATCAAAATAAAGAAAGAAGCCAAACTAAAGGCTAGAGTAAACTAGAGCAAAATAACAAAAGCAAAGCATTACTAAAACTTCAAGAGAACTAAATGCAAAGCTAGACACACAAGGAGAGTAAAAAAACAACACTACTAATACAACTAGTTGACTGATGATGAATTATCTTACACACAAGGAACTAACGCAACGAACCAACAGAGACATGAGGGAAAGAGGCACAATATAAAGGAGCAGAGCGCACGAGGATCAGGTGGACACAATCACATAAACGAGGACTAGACTAAGACTAAACAAGGGGGCGGGGTAACTGGAAACCAGGAGGCAGGGCAAGAGGAGCACATGGCCAAAAAAAACAAAGACAAAGCCATGTGCTCAGACACAAGACAAACAAGGATACATTAAACAAAGACAGAACAGACATGGCTGTCATACGGCTGACGGGCCAGGATGCCGCGCTGTATAATCCCCGGAAGCGCCGCGGGCCAAAGGAGGAAGAAGCCGCCGCCCATCGTGCCCCGGACCTCATAGGGGAGCGTGTGCGGCCGCCGGACTCCACCCCTTACCTGGACCCTTCCTTCTCGAACACTGCCCCTCCTTCACAAACCCCGACGAGGACACCAGATCCCCTGTTTATTTTGGACACTTTTCGCCTGTGGACACTTTTATTTTATTATGTTAAATAAAAGCCTCTCCGAGGCCTGACGCCATGCCCACTGTCTGTCGTTTGCTCTTTCCGCCACAATAGATACATAAATCATACGAATACAACCAATTCCTTAAATTATTGCACATTTTAAGGTATTATATAAAATAAAATAACTTTACATAAAATACATAACATATACCGTAAAAACTTTTTTTTTTCCCGTTAAGTGTCTTTATTTTCGTTAAGTGTCCACATTTCCTTTGCTTAACAGTCTGGCCCCTTAATTCCAGCGAGGGCGAATCTTTAATGTCACCTGGAGGCTTTGCTTTTTCATAACAATGTCCCTGGGCATAATTTCTCCCTTTTTTACTATGTGCCCAAAGTGCATGTTTTTTATCATCTCTGTGTATTTATTTTTCTCATAATATATTTACAGAGAAACAAGAAAAACAATAATGTAGAGACTATAAACTAAGATTTGTCTTTATCTTCCAGTTTGTAAATGGATGTAAAAAATGAATTTACATTTTAAATTCAATCCTAAATTTTATTAGCATTTTTCTTGCATCATGTTTATTATTTATAATTATGATTATTAATAAAATATTCAATGTAGACTAAAAACAAATGTATTAAAGTTTGATATAGTTCATTACTGCTGTATCTTCAACCATCGTCAAAAATAAAATACATTTTCTGAATAAAATGTGAAGGGTGCTAGGTCATGCTTAGGTGTTTGGGTGGTTGCTAATATGGGTGTAATGGTGGTTAATTTGTGGCCTAAATAAAAATAAACCACTGTCAAGTGTTTGATATTCTGGTATCTTGGCTCTGTCCTTCACTGTGATTTTTACACCTGTTACATGATCTGCTATGTTAAACCCATTTGTATTGTGTAGAAAAATAACGTTACACATCTCTTCAGCATTCCACATGATTGTCATCATTCATATCTGTAGTACAAACAGCATTGCATTTTAATAAAAAATAAAAATAAAAAATATTCAACATTAATCCAACACAATGTGCCTCAAACACAATAACTATAACAAAAACTTGTTTATTCGCTTTACTACAACTCTGCATGCCAAGTTTCTCAAAGTGCCTTAACATAGAAATTATTTAGTAGCAGCACAATTGGCCCAGGTCTTTCCTGAGATTGAAAACAACTGCATAACAACATTGTTGTTGAGGTGGAAACGTCATGGGTACAGAGGTCTCAGAAGGCCACATTGTGTCATGGCATTGAGCATTGTTGTTGCGCTGCTTGCAGACAATTTGTCCATTGAATTGTGTTTGAATTGTTTAAATCCAAGCGATTCTTTGTGTAGTGTGTTGCTGATAAGGTCACAGACTGCCTGACTACCTGTTTGGACTTGTGTTGTTACCATCAAACTAATAGGATCAAACACTCTATTTCTCAATCTCTGAATATCTGACCTCTCTTTTACTTTGTTGGAAAGGCAAAACAATAGTCATATTGTTCCAGAGCTGGATGAAAAGTGTTGAAGTTGGCTAGTGTCAGTTGGGAATTTTTATTTGGACTTTGGTTTCTTCATTTTAGGTCCATTTTATAGCTATAATGAGCTGCATGCTGTTACTTTTTATTATGTTTTCAAAATTTAATGTGTTTTCTATTTTTATTAGTTGCATTAAGTGTACAAAAAACATTTGAATAAATTCAACAGTATAGCTATCAGATCGCATCTAACATATAATGCCCCCTTAAGTAGCTTTTGACCAAAAAATAAATAAAATACTTGAGTAAATAAAGCAATTATCTGCAAATACATTTTAGAATTTTCTCAACTTCAGTAGATGTGCCACCTTATATTTGAAAGTTAGACCTGACATGAGTTGGACGTGAATTGTTCACCCAAGGGATCAATAAGCCAAGTTGGAGCTGTGAAACAAAGCACTGAGGTGGAGCCGGAGGGTGGAGGTTGGAGTGGAGCCGGAGGGTGGAGGGTGGAGTGGAGCCGGAGGGTGGAGGGTGGAATGGAGCCGGAGGGTGGAACCGGCTCTCCTTTGCTCTCCAGCTCCCTTGCCGTGACCACAGATACATCCTGGTCTTCAGACTTGTTGTATCTGTGGTCACGGCAAGGGAGCTGGAGCAAAGGAGAGCCGGTGGATCATTAGAATGAATCAGGGGGATCTATGAAGACTCTGGGGGTGCTGGTGGAGGAGGAAGGGCTAGGGTTGTGGTGGACTTTTAAGAAACCAGACAGTCATTCAAGCTTGGCTGGACCAGCAGATGAGAAGGGGCCAGGGAACTGGAACCAGAGAGTCTATATGTACTTTTGCACATAAGAACTCAGCTCTAGGAACTAGCTAGAATGGTTCAACAACCGTGAATAGAGGATGCTTTGATCGGAGCTGTTTTTGTTGTGTGTCTTGGGTTTCATGATAATGGAGATGGAATGTAAATGCACAATTTACATGATTGAAAGAGCATGAAAATCAGACTTAATCTCCTATGATAACTTGCAGTGTTGCATATTATCGAGGCTGAGGAAAGCACACAATTCTGCCGACAACAGGTTGCTAAATGCCGTTATTATCACTGTTTTCTATGTTCGTGAAGTAAATATTTTTACACCGATTTTTTTAAATGCCAGGTAGCCGGTGTTTCTTATTCTTTTGCCCAATACATACACTTACGTCACTGATAGTTCCTATGATCTGTTTCAGACCCTAGTCTGAAGTAGGAGATAATTTAGTTCCCCCCAAAAGGGTTCCTATTGCCCCTTATTAAGCTTGGTGGAATAAGTTGATGAGGAAGGGCTTTAAGGACCAGGGTGGAAGGTCACTAGACTTACCATTGCACACTGAAACAGTCTGAAATTTTTGTCCAAAATATTTGCACATTAAAAAATTATTACAACCTCACGTTGTGTCAATCATGTTTACACACTGCCTCTTAAACTTTCGTCCATCATAAAAAAATTCGGATCAGGGTCAATTTTCTGTGTTCTCGCATTCCATAGCATGCATTTTGATAGGAAAGGAAGATAAATATCGAAAAACGCATGCCAAAATTACAGAACTTCATGGGCTTCGCCCACTGTGAAAGAGGATCCAAGTACTCACAGAAGGTTCCTTGAGGACCACCCCAAACAGACAAGCCTTACGCCGCAATATGCACAAACTTCAAAGGTCTGTTAAATTAATAAAACTAGAGGCATTTGTTAGCTTTGCGATTACTTTTTCAATTAAATTATTCAATCCAATTACACTTTATTGTTGGAATTCTTTCTGAAATTTGTCTTGTATCTCACAGTGTGTACTGTCTGTCTCACATCAATTTGCATCGATGATTACTAAAAAAACAATACAATAGACACCTTAATACAAAAAACAAAACAACAACAACAGTATATACATAAACACATGGCTACAGTGCATTAGAATAGTGAGTCCTTTCTATTTTCCAGAGGCCTATTTGAACCCCCAGTTCTGATTTATTCATTTTACAGACTGATAAACAAAAGATTTAGGCTACGTAATATATTCAATCTAGCAACTCTAAGCCTTCTGTTAGATGGCAAAAAAGTATATTTCTCATACAAAATGTGAGAAGGGTCAGACATAATTTTTCCTGACAGGGTCGGCAATTTTTTTCGCTCAAGTTTATCATGTAAACTACCTATATGTAGCATGTTATTTACATATGCGTGTGGGACAGAGGGGGACACTGAGTATGCTGGACATATCATACATCAAAGCACATGGTACATGGAGGAGTAAGCTGGAAAATATGACAGAATTTATGATACTGGTCTGTAATTACAGTAGGCCAACACACGCCATGGCTCAGCTGCCAGTGTAAAAGCACAATGGACATACGTTGCTCCTGCGCTGCCTCCACACAGCTTGTGCATCCAGTGTGAAACCGGCTTCAGTCTCCCTCATGGATGAGGAGGAGGATTCGTACAACTACTTGATCCATTTATGGTCTGATCTTCTGGTTGGTGCTAGGCAAGGAGAGTGTTGAAACGTAGATCAATCTGCAAAGTGGTACTTATTAAATGGAAACCAAACACTCTGGACCTTGGGATCACAGGAGAAATGCAGAAACATAGCCATAGACATAGACAAGACTGGACAAAGGGAACTGAAACACAGGTCTGTAGATGCACCAAATAAACGAGCATCTAAATACAGGTGAATGTAATCAGTAACTAAGGCAACCAATGAGAACACGTTCAGAAACCTAGGAAAGCACGAAGTAAACAGGAAAAGAGAAAACAAGAACAACGGAATGAAATACATTTCAAAACAAGAGCCGTAGGGCACAAAATCACAGGCAAGACATGACAATAATAAAAACATACAAGTTGACTTTATTTATTTTTTGTATTCTCAACTTTTTATGCATTAGGTCAATCAGCCAATCAAATATAGCTTGAATCTGACAACATTTAAAGTTGAATAAAAAGTTTGCGTTAGCCATTTGCTATTGAGCTGCTATTGTTTAAAGGGGTCATATAATGCTACATGCACTTTTATAAGTTGTTTGAACTGAAATGAATGCAGTGTGTGTACACAACCACCCTATAATGTTAAACATCCACCCAGTGTTTTTTTTATCTACTAAAATCTTTACCCCTTTCTCAAATAGTGCCGTCTGTCCATGTGACGTCACATGGACGGAGGCCCCTCCCACGATTGTTGATTGACAGCAGCATTTCAGCACAGACTGCACTGGTGTCTTACCTCAGACCCGCCTTGAGTGAGCTGTCATCAATTGTTTCACATGTAGACAAGAATGACTCCTAAGCGATTGATGTGTTTTGTTGTTGGATGTAATAATGAACATAGCAGTTGTCATTTACTCCCGTCATCTGAGCCGCTGAAGAGGATTACGATTGGTTCTGAAGGGAATGCGCCCTCGATCTAAATAAATGAGTCGATGTTCGTGTGAATGAATCTCTGCAAATTGCCTTACCTAGTAATGTGCTAATTAGCAAGTTTCACGATGAATGTGGCTAAAGTAAACAGTCCCTCAGTTAGCAGCTAGGGAGAGAGGGGCGGAGTCAGCAGTGCTCATTAACATTTAAAGGAGAATGACACAATACGGCTTGCTCTGAAAATAGCTGTTTTTGACAGGCTAAAAAGGTGTTTTTAACCAAACGATGTTATAGAATTTTCATTAAGACCCTAAAGAATAATATAAACTTGTGGAAAATGGGCATTATATGACCTTTTAATGTTCACAAGGGCTTTTGTTTACCACTGTGCTAAAGATGAGGGCTTATGGATAGGTTGTGGCTACATGAATGGAGTCAATATATAATGTATGTTGCTTCACTCAATGAGTAATAACTTCTATTTCATAGTACAGGGGCAAGTAACTTCTTACTTTTTCATTATAAGCATGTGTGATGCTTACTACAAAGCTACCTGAAATGTTTCAGAAACATTTACAGTGGAAATGTGTTAAATATACTGATCTACACCATGTTGCAGGACATTGTGAAGACTAAGACTCTCTCATTTTACAGAATGACATTTTTCACACATTGCAAAACATGAACATGTCAGTCATATCTCAGAGCAAACAATCTAACCTGTTGACTGGAATCTGTTAAACTATCTGCTAATAGTATTTATTGTAATTAGAATTTTTTTTTGTAAAAGCAACGTACTTTACAGGAGCAATTCCTCTGGAGCTACCTGCCTTGCTTTAGTGTGCAGTTGTGGTTGCACAACATTAAATTGACCAGATATGAGTGGATCATTTTAGAATACAGTTCTGATGTGCATTACAATATGTTTAACTTTACACAATAGAAAGAATGAATGCTCTCTGATCTCTTGCAAAGTGTTCTTCAAACTCATGAGGCATTATAGGACTCAGAGCTGTTATCTTAAGAAATGGAGGTTGTAAAATTCATGTATAAAAAGGGATTGTGGCTAATAAGTAGGCTACTGGAGAAGAATGTTTATTTAATAATTAATTAATAATTCGGACTACATCTCTGTGTGTGTGTGTGTGTGTGTGTGTGTGTGTGTGTGTGTGTGTGTGTGTGCATGTTTATGTGGTTTATGAGGACACAAATTTGTATAATGACATAGGTATGACATAGGTATTACAAGGAGAAGGTGATTTATGAGGACATTTTCAGTGTCCCCATAATTCAAAATGCTTATAAATCATACAGAGTAAGTTTTTTGGGGGGAAAGTTGAAATGCACAGTCTCCTGTGAGGGCTAAGTTTAGGTGTAGGTTAGGTCTAGGGCAATAGCACACACAGTTTGTACAGTATAAAAACCATTACGCCTATGGAAATTCCCCGTAAACCATAAAAACCAACGTGTGTGTGTGTGTGTGTGCGTGTGTGTGTGTGTGTGTGTGTGTGTGTGTGTGTGTGTGTGTGTCTGTGTGTGAGAGTGAGTGTGTGTGTGTGTGTGTGTGTGTGTGTGTGTGTGTGTGAGTGAGTGAGTGAGTGAGTGAGTGAGTGAGTGAGTGAGTGTGAACACCTGTACATGCAGTAGTAGTTACTGAAACCTAATTTATTTTCTGTAATATAATTCAAATGCTTTCTGTGCTTTCAGAGATATCTAGAACAATACATGCTTCAGTCAGTGTTTTTGCTTTTCTTACAAATTCTTGGGATCGTGAGATTATTCTGTATATCTGTAACCCTTGTTTTTATTTTTACGGTATAACTGGACCTCTAATAGTTTATCACTACTGTCAATTTTCTATTAATTTACTGCTTTGTTTTAAACCACAATCATGCTGCATGGCGGCATTCTTTGTGAGATTTGGCTTACAAATATAGCCTTTAGCATTCTGCTGTAATATGTTACAAGTAATACTTGGAATTCATTGTTCAATAACTGTTACATTGTTATTCTGCCTCATATATCACAGTCAAGTCACCTTAATTTACAGTACATTATACAATACAGATTATGTCAAAGCAGCTTTAAAGTGTTAAAAAGGAAACTAGTGTGTCGATAACATCGGAGCTGTTATAACACTTTAGTACTGTTACACAGCTTCCTGTTTTCTCAAATCTGTGCCAAGAGAATTCAACAGTTTTATGGAAGTTTAAATGGAATTATATTGTATCAGACTTTGTGTTGCCTGACTTACACCTGGCTTTAACCTTTAATCTCGTGTGCTCCGATCACAAGTGGACAAATAAGACCTTGTCATGTTAATCTCAAATGTGCCATGAGATGGGGATCGTTTCTGATTTCTTCACACATCACAAAAAACAGCCTATACTAAAACACAGCCAGGTCATTTTAATATAGTAGGAATTCCGATGAAGTTTAAATACCACTATGTTTGTGCCCTATTGTTTACACTGCAAATGTTGCCGTCACATGCCTTTTTGATTCAATGCTTCACTTGGTCACCACATACATTTCGATTGATCGTATCGGATGAGTTTGTGTGGTTCATTTACATTTGGCCACATAAATGTGTCTCCTTAGAGCGGGTATAAATCCTTTGTTCAATTTGCAAATTTTGCGCTATATGCAAATTACTCAACAGAGTTCACTTCACAAAAAGTAACAGATGTGTGCTAGATTTTGTTTATCGTCAGCTGATTTCAAAGGGAGAATATGGTGCTCACCACTTTCAGTTACTGGAAGTCAGTCTTCAGAGTGCTGAACATCGTTTATCCACCTTATTCTTCCCATACAAAAATGGTCACAGGCATTTTTGTAAATTTGAATGTGCTCGGTTTCCGGTCTCATTTGCTTCCAGCTATTTCTAGCTGTACAAAACCACTTGTTTTGCTGCTTGATATTACAAATTGGTGTGTCTTACCATATTATTTGAATATATTAATTATAAACACAATGGTTTAGGGCTGGGCGATATGAGCAAAAATGTATATCTCTGTATTTTTTGGCTGATTTGCAGTATGCGGTATCTCTGTGTTTTCTATTTGGATTAAATAAATAAATAAATAAATAAAGTGAATGTAACCATGTTAGGCATATATTATGTGCAAAAAAAGGTTAAAATCACATTACATTGCAATCTAAAAACCAAAATAATGCTTTTAAAGCAGAAGTTAAATTTACTAAACTAAAAATTAAAGTAAAAAAAACCTGACTAATTGAGTAAAAAGGCTAATTTGATTACCTAATTACAGTCACTTTACACTTAGTGTGATCATACATATACACTTTCTTGTAGGTTTAAAATTCTACATATTTCACATTTATATTTTACAACTACAAATATTTCACCAAAATGTATGTTTTAGTCAGAGCGTAATGATATAGGAACGCAATAAGTCTGTGTTTGGCACGTGTTCTGAACTAAGTCTGTGAAGTTTAGCGGAGAATCACAAAGCAAAAGCTCATGCACTACTTCTGACAGCAAAATGGACATATCTCCATGTCTTTCTAACATTTATAGATTGAGAAGAATATTGTGATATTTTAAAAATACCTGTGAAATATTACATTTACATTTAGCAGACGCTTTTATCCAAAGCGACTTACAATTGAGGCAATAAGCAATACATTATAAATAGGCAAACAAACACAGGAAGTGCTTGTTATACAAATTTCTAGGCATTGTTCAGAGCAAATTCTAGCCAGACAGTGAGAGGTTAAGGGAAAGAGAGCAAAGTTAGGGAAAGATGAAGTGAAGTGATGACGGAAGAGATGAGTTTTCAGGTGTTGCTTGAAAATTGTCAGGGACTCAGCATTCCGGATCGGGTGGGAAGTTTATTCCACCAGCCAGGAACGGTAATCGAGAATGTTCTGGAGAGTGATGTTGTGCCTCTCTGTAATGGCACCACGAGGCGTCGCTCACTCGCAGATCTCAGACTTCTGGAGGGGATGTAGATTCGTAATAGTGAGTGGAAGTAGGAGGGGCTTCTGGAGGGGATGTAGATTTGTAATAGTGAGTGGAAGTAGGAGGGGCTTCTGGAGGGGATGTAGATTCGTAATAGTGAGTGGAAGTAGGCGGGGCTTCTGGAGGGGATGTAGATTCGTAATAGTGAGTGGAAGTAGGAGGGGCTTCTGGAGGGATGTAGATTTGTAATAGTGAGTGGAAGTAGGAGGGGCTTCTGGAGGGATGTAGATTTGTAATAGTGAGTGGAAGTAGGAGGGGCTTCTGGAGGGGATGTAGATTTGTAATAGTGAGTGGAAGTAGGTGGGGCTTCTGGAGGGGATGTAGATTTGTAATAGTGAGTGGAAGTAGGCGGGGCTTCTGGAGGGGATGTAGATTCGTAATAGTGAGTGGAAGTAGGAGGGTGCTGAGCCTGTGGTTGTTCTATATGCAAGCATCAGTGTCTTGAACTTGATATAATATAAGTTATGCATTTAGGAAAACAGCACAATTTTTTTCGGATGCGCAGGTATCAAACTCAATATTAACAGTATTGCTTCATACCGTATCGCTTATAAAAATATATCGATATATCACACAAACTCGATATACCGCCCAGCCCTACACTGGTTTGTAGTGCAAACAGTTTTATTTTTTACTGCACGTTGTTATTATTCTCATAATTTCTCTATAGTGGCTAATGAATCAGACATGTCTCGCCTATAGTCTTACTTCTGCGTTGAAGAATAAGGTGGATGCGTGTATTCATTAGCGCTATCCAATCGTGATAGGATTGCTCAAGATGGATGTTAACTCCAGGGCCAGTATTTGTGATAGAAAGTTTATTCTGCATTCCCTGATGTAAATGTCTTTACATGTATGTGACATTTGTAAAATGAACAGGTGAAGGAACAGGCGAATATGTCTCTCTGTCTTTCTGCAGCTGCTGAGAGAGTTAAAGCATCCAAATGTCATCACCCTGCAGAAAGTATTTCTCTCTCACAGTGACCGCAAAGTCTGGCTCCTGTTTGACTATGCTGAGCATGACCTGTGGGTGAGTAGTACACATGTGCACATGCACTCAAGTTATTATAATTTTGCACTTTGTTGTCAACATTTTGTGTTTAAAGAAGAAAGAAATTCATAAAGTTTCAAAGAAAATGGTGACAGACCTTGCTTTTTTTATTTAAACATTTCTTTAAAAAAATTAGCTGAGGAAACTGTTCAATAAAAAAAATTCCCAGGTATTTATATATTACATTTTCAAGAGATTGATACCTTGAATACATCTTCTTAGAAGTGCTTCACACAGAAAACTATTTCTGTTCCACTCTGCTGCTTGTAGCTGATTTTCTTTGTAAACTTGGAGTCTTGCCAAGTTTTTAAGATGCTGTGTCAAGTTAAAGGAATTCAAACATTGCCGGAGCTGATAGCCTCGTACACAGCTCTTTTGAAGTGTAGCACAGTTGTGCTTTGGGTGACTGTACCATCTGAGTTTGAGCTTGTGGCCCTTTTACGATCCTAATAAATAAATAAAAGATACATCAAAAATAAATCTTCATATTTTAAGACCCTGGCTTCATTGCAATCATCATTGCAGTTCTGCCGTTTGCACATATACTGTATTGTACGTAGGGTTGCAAAATTCTGGGAATTTTCAAGACTGAAAACTTTCCATGGGGATTAACGGGAATTTATCGTAATTATCGGGAATTAATATAATATAATGTAATGTGATAATAAACAGGAAAATTTGCAAAATTGCAGGAACTGGGAACTTAAAAGTAGTTGAGAACAAAATCTTGCAACATAATCTTGGTTAAAACAACCAGTTTTAATGCAATGTAATTTCTACCCTACACATTGCTCAACCACATGCACACAGCACACAGCTTACTGCAGGGCTATTGGGGCCACACACCCTACATGCACTGTACTTTACTTCATAATATGTACAGATAATTTCTTAAATCCTGCACACAAAATATCAAAATGTCCATCTCGGTAAGGATTCATGTAAATTGCATGAATATAAAAAAAATGTTAAACTTCCTTGTGCTGTGTCTAATATACTGTGCAACTAAATTAGGCTATGCCATAGTAAAGGTATAGGTATTAATTTAGGTGATATAATAATAAAACAAAAGTCTAAAAATGACCCTCACCCCAACACACAATCCATCATTAATGTTTAAACACATTTTAAATTGTTAAATTAATACATTTTTAAATGTATTTTCGAATGTATTTTAATTATTTTTTCAACTATTAATTCATAAATACTATGTTTTGTGGTGAGGTGCATTACATTTCACAATCTGAACAAACATCGCCATGTAAAAAGGTCAAATTATCTGATATAATAAGAGAAGTGGGGCTGGATTTACTAACAGCTTTACCAGCGCACATCTTCTTTTGGTGTTAAAAAACTACTGTCAGGATTTACATTTTTACGATTTAAGACGTGCAGCGAAAACTCTGGACACAGTCATTTTTGCGGCTGATCTTCCTGCATATGCATTTGTAAGTGTTTCCCTTTCAGATGCAAAATGAATGGGAGGAGAGTATTTAAATGAATTAAGTGTCTATTTATACTTTAACCTACCTTACACCTATTTATGATTGGGGTAGTCAACATTATGAAAAACGGCTCTGAATCATAAGCTCCAGTGGCGCAGATGGTAAAGTGTGTGCCATGGTCTTTTTGACGTGACCGACCCGTGTCCGAACCCACCTTTTTTATCCCTTTTCAAATCTTGTATCACATCATAAAGATATTAATTGTAAATAAAAATTAAGGGTTAGGGTAGGTGTAGAGAGGACTTAATTGTACCAGTAAGGTGGCATCCATTTAATAATTTGAATTAAAATTATAATTTACACTCAATACATTATAATTGCATACGGTTTTATAATGTACTACAATACTGAAGTGCAAGTAATTGCCACTATTTGCAACAAGTAGCATAAATAGCAGGAAATGCTGCTATTTTAACATAGTGTAAATAGAATCCATTGCTTTTTGCACTTAGTGTAAATAGCATATCACTAAAAATACTCCTATTTTCACTTGCTAATAGCCGCTGCCTTAAATGAATGATGCAACATGATTTACTACAGGTTGCACTAGTCTGTTTACTGGTATTATAAGCCATTATTTACCGCCCAAAAAAAGCATCCACCAATTGCACTTGTTAGTAGATTGCATCCCCTGATTATCATGGGCTCTGCTTGTTTGTGCTGCTCTTGGTGGATTGTGATGGTCATTATGGAACGGATTTGGCTGCATCTGTGTTCTTTATTTTGTGTGTTGTCAGTAAATCAGCCGCAGAACTTCCCACTCCGATCTGTGCTGTTATGGGATTGCGCTCTCATGCTAATTTGCTCTGTTTAGTAAATCTGGCCCTTATTGACCTTGGCACATTTGCAGAGTCCTCTGTGTGATTAGTATTGTTTCTGAAAATTGATTGCTCTGATGGTTGCCACCTCATCAGTGGAAAAAGTCAGCAGAGATGGAATGTTACTGATATTAATTTGGTAGTGCGTGCCCTAAGCAGCAAAAAACTAGTGGAAAGATATTAATTTAATGCGTACACACAACTTTTACCCATTCTTATGTTGTAGCACATCATAAAATTTCATCGAGCATCAAAGGCCAACAAGAAACCCATGCAGCTACCGAGGGGGATGGTGAAGTCTCTGCTTTACCAAATCTTAGATGGCATCCATTACCTGCATGCCAACTGGGTCCTGCACAGAGATCTGGTGAGTGCACAATCCTGATCACAGAGGATGCATTTACACTGCAAGGCATGATGCACTGGTCCGACCCTCTGACACATATCTGTTTTTTCTCTCCTGCTTATTTACATTCACTTAAGACTTGAAAATATGAATTATAAATGTTTTGTAACAGGAACAGCAAAATATTCAAAGCTTTTGCATTTTGGAAGCGTGAATTTCTTCTGTCCTCATACAGAACTTGTGTAGTGTTACCAAATTTTAAAGAACTACTTTATCCAAAAATGACAATTTTGTCTTTTTTATCTAATTTAACTTCTTTACAAACCCATTTACTGGTATTTTTGTTGTGTAAACAAATGAGTTTGACAGTGTGAAGGCAGCCGAAAATGCTTAATACCAGAATATAACAATGGCAGTGGCCAGTACAATAGAGTTTGGCTGCAAAGTGATGTTTAATTCCCATAATTATTATCAAAATATTTAGGAAACCTGTGCCTTATTAACTGTGAACATGTTTCATGTTTGTAGGTTGTAGCAGGGTAAATATCTATAGTAAATGAGAGGCTAAAGCTAATATATTTTTCCATTCCCATTTATTGCAACAGTAAAAAATAAATAAATCTATGCATGACTGATTTTTCTAATGAGAATGAATTATAGCAATCAGAAGAGAGAAAGTGTTAACAAGCTTTTTGTCATTTGATGCTGGGGTGTAACAAAGTGTAGTATTATAAATGCGGATTAATTTTTAAAATGTGTAAATATAAGTAGAATTGGCTAGATGTACTCTTATTGTGGAGAGCTGTCATCAGTCTGTGAAAAGGCTCTCTACACCTCAGCATCTTCTTGTTCTGTGTGAACATGACTTTTAAAAGAACCATATTACATCATTGTGGTGCATTATTAAGTGTGCTGGTCGGAGAGGAAAGTGCAACTGCAACCAGAGAGCAGTCAATCTGTCTCTGTGATGGAAACATAAACCTAAAACGAAATGTTACTTTTCTGTGGAGAGTGTCCTCGGCTTCTTATCCTGTGCGCAGGGTTTAAATCCCTTCTTTAGCAATGAAATGATCGTTCTCTGGTGTCGTTATGACGCTCTGCCTTCTTGTTAGTGAAAAGGTTGTGGTTGCCAGGGGTGGTGCAGCACACAGAGGTATTTCCCAAGGGTAACATGTAAAGCGTGAAAAGTGACGGCCCTAGTACTGAGCCTTGAGGTACTCCATACTGCACTTGTGATCGATATGATACCTCTTCATTCACTGCTACGAATTGATGGCGGTCAGATAAGTACGATTTGAACCATGCTAATGCACTTCCACTAACGCCAACAAAGTTTTCAGGTCTATTTAAAAGAATGTTGTGATCGAAAGAGTCGAATGCAGCGCTAAGATCCAGGAGCACTAATAGAGAGATACAACCACAATCAGATGATAAGAGCAGGTTATTTGTCACTCTAATGAGATCAGTCTCAGTACTATGAGATGGCAAAACACACACTGATAATAGGATAACCATTATTGTTTAAATGTAAAAATAAAGAAATATTTGTCAGTGATTACTTTTATTAAAGAAAAGTAATATGAATTGCTCATTTGAAATTGAAAATATTTGATTAGATAAAGTTGATTTATGGATATGCAATATTATGCACTACACAGAAAAGTCTGATAAAAGCATCATAAAAATTGTATTCTGCATTTTGTGATGGTCTTTTATCTTATTTAAATCATTGGTTACGTTTTACAACAATGTATGCAAATAGATTTATGTAAGGAACTATTTGACAGCCAAAGTAAGAAGAAAATAAAGATGGATTTAGACTGCAGCAGGCTCTTTTTCCTGTGTTTTTTTCCAGTAAATCAGCTCTGATTACATACTTAATCCATGGACTGAATCCTAACTGAACTGAACTACTTGTGCATTGTTCAGCTGGCGTTAACATTGGTCAAAAGCATCAGCACATAGCCCGGGACTGATATGGATTGAATCCAGTGGAAAGTGTCAGACACGGATTGTCTCTGCACTATTATATAATCCCTGGTGTGTGTCGATCAGTAACATACTCTGTCATTAACCTAGTTGTATATTAGAGAAATAGACATCGTTATAGTGCTCAACAGCTGACTTAGTCAACATGAATTATAAATGTTATTTAACAGGAACAGCAGGATATTCAGTGCTTTTGTATTTAGGTTATTTTTTTTTACTGTCCTTAGAATAAAAGTTCTGTAAAAGTGTTTAATTCACCCAAAAATGAAAATCCTGTCATTATTTACTTAACTTCACTGGTAAATGTTTTGAGAGGGAACACTTTAGTTTCTTATTAGCACCGATATTACTCACATATTAACTGTGTATTAGTATTTATAAAGAACGTATTAATGTCTTATTCTGCATGTTTTAGGTAAAAACTCTGTTGATAGTGAATATGTGCTCCTAATCTAAAGTGGTAACACTTTCATTCTAAACCCATATGTTAGTGTTTTACTGTTGTTGTTGTTGTTGTTTTTTTGTTTGTTTTTCATGCAGCTCTTTTTCATACATTAACTATGCTCCAGCATTTCACTTTCAGCTATAGTTATATGAAAAAATATGTTTGCTTTTCTCAGAAAATATAACAGTATATGATTTACATAAAGGTGAGCAGATAATTACAGAACTGTTATCTTTGGGGGAAATATTCTTCTAACAGAGGCAGCCACTACAAACTTAACTCAAACTTTGTGTGTGTGTGTGTGTGTGTGTGTGTGTGTGTGCGTTCATGTTGTAGTTGCTCCTATTAAAGTGGAATATGGGTAAGGTTAGGGGCAGGTCTTAAATAATAAAAAATAAATTATCTAATACTGTCTATTTTTGTGTTCAGAAGAAGAAAGAAATGAATGAATGATGCATTTAAATAGCGCATTAGTGTGTATTGCTTTGTACACCCAAAGCGCTTTGCAATCATGCATAAACTAAATACATTTCCAAAAATGCATAAAAGCTTGGAACGACATGAGGGCTACGAAATCAAACATAATTTTCATTTTTGGATGAACTATTACTGAAGTTTTGCCTATGCTATGTCACATTGACTGTATTTCATTTCAGCATGTCAAGTCAAGTCACCTTTTTTATATAGTGCTTTTAACAATACAGATTGTGTCAAAGCACCTAACAGTATCAAATTGGAGGATAGAGTGTCGGTAATGTATAATAATATGATTAAACACTACATTTTCAGTTAAAGGCAATTCATTATTGAATTCAGAGATGTCATTGTCTAGCTTATTTTAGTATAAATAGTATCTGTGCAATCAAATTGGCAATAATCGCTAGAAATTAAGTCTCCCCAACTGAGCAAGTCAAAGGCGACGTATGTGAAATTAGCTAGATACACATTTGTTTTTACATTATTGTACAGGCATGATTAGTGTCTGTATTCAGTGAAATGATGTTAATGTTAACAAAAATGTAAGTATTATTTTTTGCTTTGCTTTTCAACATTGAGGCCTGCAGTTTTGCAATAGAAAGACTTCACATTTCTTTAAATGAATTCTAGTGAATGATAATAGCAATTTGAGATGGCAGTATTGTTGAGTGAATTACAGAAACCTTATGGTTGCTGTTCCCATAGCAACACACCCTCATTAAGGCTCATAGAAACTCAAGCGTCTCCGAACAATTAGAAGACATCATTACTCATTGATGCAACAGCTAGTCACCCACAATCACGTACACATCCATGACGTCTTTGTGTTTCTGTCTGCCTGCTCCATTTCATTGTCCCTTTATAAGCAACAACATTTTGTAACGCATGAAATGTCTGTATTAGTGGCACCAAATTAGATTGTGAATAAAATAGTTTCCAAACATACAGAATCCAGTAGACATAAAATAAAATATTTGTAATCTTGAGAAAACAAGACAGAAAAATTAGTCTGTGCAGTTTTGAAAGCTAATTATTTGTGCAGTTCTTTTTGCTGCCGCTTAAACTAAATAAGCCTTCAAATAAAAAAACATTAGTTGTTATGAGTATCTATGAAAGATAGTATGTTTTATTAGATTTATAAAGGGTTTTTAGGTTTATGCAATTAAAATGACTTGTTTTCTCTGGCATCTGGTATGTTCACTTCAGCGTGGCCTTCAGAAATATTAACACCCAGTAACAGCAGTGGAATGAATATTATGAGATGTATTTAGAAGAGTGATAGCTCAGCACCTGCCACAGCTTCCCTGTGAGACAGAATATTTCCATAAACAAAGTGACTGTCGTGGATCTATGGATCACGCAGGTGTGAACAGATGTAGTACTGCATCATTACTGCAGTCTTCAATGTCACACGATCCTTCAGAAATCATTCTAATATGCTGATTTGCTGCTCAAGAAACATTTCTGATAATTATCAATGTTGAAAACAATTGGGCTGCCCAATATTTATGCAGACACCATCAGGGCTTGACATTAACTGTTTTGCTCACCAGCCACTGTGGCTAGTTGTTTTCCAAAATCACTAGCCACTCAGCATTTTCACCGGCCATAATTTTGTTGTTGGGATATTACGTTCTATATGATTAAAGTTTTATTTAGTTATAAAGTAAAAATGTATTTACTAAAGTAATTTTGTTGATGATTTGCTGTTTTGTGATTTGCTGTTTCACTATAATTGTAATCTTTGACATGACCTTACTCAGTCAATATTAAATATGTAAAGGTTACATTTTCACAGAATGTCCTTTACCATATGAAAATGTAACCATTATATATTTAATATTGGCTGAGTAAGGTCATGTCAAACATTGAAATTACAGTGAAATTATTGGTAGAAATCAAACTTTGATGCTTATCTCATACTTAGATTTTGAGACTTTAGCCTGTATTTCACAGAGAAGGTCACATTTTTTTTACATTCAAATATGACATTTTGGACAAAATGGTAGGCCTACTTTTAATTATAAAAGTAAACCACCAGTAGGTGGCAGCAAGTGACTTTCTTAATGAGTGAGGCATTGAGGCAAACGATTCGTTCAGACGGCTGATTCATTCAAGAATGAAGCAAGTGCCTGTCTTTGTGAACGGACCACTCGTTCGAACTCTTTTATAAAATCAATGTCAAATTTGCAATCGTGGTTTTTAGGAAAAACTGCACTCTCTTGGTTGTGACATTTTTTTAATATATAAGCTACCCTTAACGCAGTATGTTTCTTGTGTGTGTAGTTGCGTTGTTTTGATTTCTCCACGAGATCGTCTTATCCATTATCAATCGTCGTTTACACCAAAAGTAATATAATCAGAATCACTCTCGCCATTTAATCAGATTATTTGTCCGGTCAGGAAAGTAAAATCCTCTTTCACTTGACCTTTCGGAAGTCGTGGCCTAATGGTTAGAGAGTCGGACTCGTAATCGAAAGGTTGTGAGTTCGAGTCTCAGGTCCAGCAGGAATTGTTGGTGGGGAGTGTGAATGTACAGCGCTCTCTCCACCTTCAATACCACGACTGATGTGCGCTTGAGCAAGACACCAAACCCTCAACTGCTCCCCGGGCGCCGCAGTATAAATGGCTGCCCACTGCTCCGGGTGTGTGTTCACGGTGTGTGTGTGTTCACTGTTCTGTGTGCGCACTTTGGATGGGTAAATGCAGGGCACTAATTCCGAGTATGGGTCACCATTCTTAGCTGTATGTCACGTCACTGTTCAAAAAATCCACTTGTCCCACATAAGCATTAATGTCGAGCTCTGTTTCTGTATATAAAATTAAACCCGCCAAAGTGGCTTGTGTGAGTGACCGTGTTACCTGCCACTGCTGGAATCCACCCGCATTTGACAGGTTGGCGGGTGTAAATATCAAGCCCTGGACACCATTTTATACTACCAAAAACTTATCAAAAGTGACCGTAAACACATTTATAATGTTACAAAAATCTGTTCTTTTTAACTTTCTATTCATCAAAGAATCCTGAAAAAAGTTTCCACAAAATATTAAGCAGCAAAAACAGTTTTAACATTGATGATAATAAGAACCATTATTAATAACTGATAAAAAAACTGATAAAAAAACGCAATCTTTCTCTTTACCTTTCTCTCATTCCCTTGCTAGCTTGTACTTATTTTAACAATGTCTGAGACTTGGTGTTACGGGTACTTCCTCTGTCTGTTTGCCTCTTCTAGATTAATCACTTTATACATTCCCCATTTGTAAGTCGCTTTGGATAAAAGCGTCTGCAAAATGACTAAATGTAAATGTGATCACCAAAAATAAATGAGCAACAAATCAGCATATTAGAATGATTTCTGAAGGATCATTACTCTAGTCTTCAGTGTCACATTATTTCTGAAGGATCATGTGACACTGAAGACTAGAGTAATGATGCAAAAAATGCAGTTTTGATCACAGAAATCAATTTCATTCGAACATATTTAAAAAGAAAAATATTTCTTTCAAATTGTGAAAATATTTTATAATATTGCCGTTCATTGTATTTTGATCAAACAAATGCAGCCTTGGTGAACAGAAACGACTTAATTAAAAACATTTGAAAAGTACTGTACAGAAGTGATGATTAATCAAGTCTAAACTACCCTAATTTTGAAACCATTACTGATCTAGAATGATTCTAGAATGATCCATTTGTTGAGGATGTTTGACATAGCACCAAAGCATTACATTCTTGGATAATCAGATCATTTGTGGTTATTTGTGATCTTTATCTTTCAGAAACCTGCCAATATCCTGGTCATGGGGGAAGGCCCAGAGCGAGGAAGAGTCAAAATTGGTAAAATACCATACTGACTTTGGCACCAGATTACAATTTATTTATCAAGATTTATTCAACTGAAAATGTTTTTTTATTGAAGTTTCAAATTATCAAGGAAGAAAATGAGATATTATGCTGAACCTTTTTTGGTCAACTCATTTTCTTTTTAGGTGATATTGTCAAGGTTAAGCGGCTGTAGGGTCAGTCTGAGCAAATGTGAAGCCATTGTCTTACATAAGACACTATTTTGGGTGATGAATGTTCAGGGCTGTGGGCACTATTTTTACCAGCCTGTGGAATGTGTTATTGTGTTTGGTTACACTGTGACTTTCAGTTATCTTGACTCACTTGAGTATTGGAGCCTCATCATGTAAGCAGCACAACTAATTATTTAATCTCTCATGAGTTAGGACACATGGGACCAAACATAGTCAATAATATCCATTATGTTTTGAAAATAGCAAATTTTCTACTTTCCTATAAATCAAATGCAGGGTTGCCAGGTCTGCACAACAAAACCGGCTCAGGGTACTCAAATATAGCTTGGTCGTGTTCCTAAAGAAAATGTGAATAAAAACATGCTCAGAGTGGGCTATTTATGGGTTTCTATGTTTGTGTGTCTTAGCTGATATGGGTTTTGCCCGACTATTTAACTCTCCACTGAAGCCTTTGGCCGATTTGGACCCAGTGGTCGTCACATTCTGGTACCGAGCCCCCGAACTACTGCTCGGGGCAAGACACTACACCAAAGCAATCGGTAAGTTGTGCATTGTGTGTATTTCAGGCTGTCTGTCTGTATTCTACTTAATATTATTTGACTTTTTCCAGATATTTGGGCAATAGGCTGTATCTTTGCAGAGCTGTTGACGTCAGAACCAATCTTCCATTGCCGACAAGAAGACATAAAGACCAGCAATCCTTTCCATCACGACCAGTTAGATCGCATATTCAGCGTCATGGGCTTCCCAGCAGGTGACTAACCTTAGCTTATCTTATAGCCACCTTTACTCTGCCTCACTGTACTACTCTCAGGAATTCCTTAGATTTGATTTGAATTAAATGGAAACATTTTTACATCACTTGTGTTAGACTGATCAGTTTAAATGCATCTGAATTGGAATGACTGGTCATGGCAGTTTCTGGCTGTTGTGTTGGAAAAATACATTTACTGAAGATTTACAATTTATGATAGTTAAATTACAACTGGATGACCTGAGATTTATGTTTTTGTTTTTAGATTACGAACAAACTATTTAAATTTCTACGTTTCTTTTTCTCTTAGTGATGTACTTGACTTGCCTCTTGCATTTCCCTTAAGTTTAAGTTTAAATATTGTATCAGTTTTTTACTTTCTATAAAGCCTGGATTATTTTGTTCTTTTGAACTGAGGGTTCATAAGCAGGAACCAAACAAAGGGAAACTAATGAGATAATCAGACAGCAGGTGAACTGAATGAGTAATTAAACAGACTAGGGAAAACGAGGTCAAACAGGGCCAAAACAAAAAACATAATGCCACAGAAAACAGAGCACAAGTTACATGGATATTTAGGACCAGAAGGCTGTTTCATAAAAGTCGCTGAGAAAAGCAGAGATTAAAGTCCAAAAGTTGACTTGAAATAACCTAACAAATCAATCGGGACTAAAGCAGTTTCATAAAGGACAATTCAAGTTCATGCAATCTCGATCCAGGTTCAATGAGTCAGGATAGTATGATGTGCATGCTTATTCTTAAGCAGCCTTTAATGTCGATCATGGATCAGATCGATCCACCATGGCAAACAGCGAATATTTGTGCTGTTTAATGCATTTGAGACATTGTGTTTTCCTCAGTGCATAACTGACATGTCACAGGTATATTTTTGATCTGTGAATGTTAGAAAGTCATGCAGATATATCCATTTTGCTGTCAGGAGTGAACGAGGCTTACGTGAGCGAACAAGCGCTGCGGTGCACATGCGCACTAAACAGATGGAGCAGAATAGAATAATAGCACAATAATTCTGAATTAAATATACGTTCTGCTAAATGTTTTTTTGTTGGACATTGAATGTGACACGTAGAGTTTAAATCCTACATATAAGTGTATTTTTATGATAGCAGTAACTGTAAATCAAATGTAAGCTTAATAAAGCCATATACTATCTCAAATGAGTTAAATGTGTGTTCCTCTTATCAGTTCAAATGTATTCTGATTTCTATTTTTTATTTTCATTTTTAATTCAGTGATTTTAACTTTTGATTTCGTGTTTTAATGCTTTAATACTTTAAAGAGCAAATTTTAATGTTTTAATGTTCTAATAACCATAAAAGGTACCGCTGTCAGAGAGAAAGTCTGCATGGCTAGAAACTGCTGATCAGCTGAATGCACAAGTAGCAACTATGTTAAAATGTTTTCATATATCTTAAACAAGATCATTAGCCTACATTTTGGGCACAATACATTAAATACAGTTGGTTGTAGCCTATTTTTATTTATTTGATTATTTAAGGTGTATTTTCTGTATACTTTTAATTTTGGACTAATAATAAAGTCAACTAATTGTATGTGAGAGAGTTAGCGGTAATATCGATGTCAGAGTTAGAGGAGCTCAGCTTAGCCTGGTTATTAGCCTGCTCTGGGGCAAGCTAGTAGCAAAGAATAAATCTCCATAGAAACATAATTTAGCTTAATTTAGCCTGCTTTCATGCAACTGAGTCAGGGCTAAATTCAACCAGGATAACTGGAAAATCCCAGCTTAAATCCCTTATCTTGCTTTTGTGCAATACCCCTCAGATTTACTAAACAGGGTAAATTAGCATGAGAATGCATTTCCATAATGCAATTTACTAATCCACCAGCGCAAATTAGCGAAGAGCCACAAAAAGCAGAGCCTATGATAACCAGGCATGTGTAATCTACTACAAACACAGATGTAGTATTAGTTAAGACATGCTTTTTTGGTTAGGCTGGAACAATAAATCGTTGCAGAATTGATTCCTGGATCAATTCCAAGATTTTCCGAATGCATCGCGATTCCTCTGGAATCGATTCTGAGCTTAGATTTGAACAGATCCCCCTCGGATTCACGATTTTATTATGATTCTTTGTCATGTTGGTTTTTCTATTTTGCAACCTGTTTGAGCATTACAGCCAAATGAATTTCCCTATTATAAAGACAAAGCCTTTCAAGGTAACCAAATATAAAAAGTATGGCAGATATTTAGGCCAAAGTGGGTGAAGATAAAAATCTTTGACATTATTTTATCTTTGTTATTAAAAAATGAGAACAAAGATACAAATGCACATACTATATAAATAAAATAAACAGTGTTTTATTTTCAGGTAGTCTACAATAGGTGTATTTAGCAGAGCATTCAAGAATTTGAATGAACAAATATAAAAATAAAACTATATAGATTGATTCCTATTAAAGAAACTGTATTAAAGTTTTTCAGTCAAGAGTAGTGAGTGATTTTTCTCTTTTGTGTTTAGTGTTTTATTAACATTAAAGGAATAATTCACCCAAGATTTAAAATAGGCTAGTGTTTTATTTGTATACCTTCATTTACTCGCTCAAAAGTTGTTTTAAACCTTCTTCTGCTAAACATAAACTCTATTTTGAAGAAGGTGGAAAACCAAACAGTTGCTGGTCCACAGTGTTCCATATACTGTCAAAGTCAATGTGGACCAGCAACTGTTTGGTTACCCACATTCTTCAAAATACCTTCTTACTGGTGTGAATGTATGTGATAGAATACAGCTGATAGAATGTGCACTGTAGCAAGATATAACGATATTTCTTCAAAAGCAGATCATGGAGACATTTCGTCCACGATATCGTTCATATCGCACAGAACGGACCACAAGGGCACTTTAGCGTCGGACCTCAAAGGGGCAGGGGCTCGAGCTGCACACCACTGGTCCCAGACCTATTTTCTGGGTGTTAAATAATGGCGCATTTACCAGTAAACTGAATAACATACCTTAGTGAATCACCTTGCATGATTCATTTAAATACTCTCTTCCCTTAAACTTTGCGTTTGAAAGTGAAACTTCTACAGCTGCATATGCAATTAGATTAGCTGCAAAAATAACTGTGCCACATCTTTTCATCACTAATTTTCACTTTGTGAGGTTATGATACAGGTGGGGTTTTTGGGTAGAGTAATTACAGATGTAACAACTGCATTTTATTTTACAGTACATGCTCTTACGTGTATTTACAGTATACTTACCTTACAAACTACTGGGTAATATAAGTGATCTACATGAGTTAAGCTTAGGTTTAGGTTTAGTTATTTACCTCTTTATTGTAATTACTATAATAAGCACATGTACATGCAATACTCTTCAGTAAAGAGCTAGTAGTAAATGTAGAAGCTTTAATTGTAAGTATAGTGTAACAAATGCACACTATAAAACCAAATAATTGTATCAAATGCATCATTTTCAAAAGTACATAGTAGTTAGACCCCTAACAAGTGAGTTTATGTGATATCATTAGTCCTTATTTGGACTCAAGGCCTTGTTAAATGTCACTGTGCACTTTTATATTATGTTTATGTGTAATTCCTAGATAAAGACTGGGAAGATATCCGGAAAATGCCAGAATATCCTACTCTACAGAAAGATTTCAGAAGAACCACGTGAGTGCAATGCTCTTTACCAGAATAACAACAAATGTATTCTCAACAGCAAAAACTAAATGAGTGTTGATATTACCTTGTGAATAATATTTATTTATGTGAGTGTATATTGAAGATCAGCAAGGCAGTGCATCAGTTCAGTTCTGTACTGTCTGAACATAGCTAGCTTAGTATATGTATTATATTTTGTGTAAAGACAAGCTATACCAGTGTTTTTCAACCCTGGTCCAGACTCCTGGGTGCCCCCAACACTGCACATTTTGTATGTCTCCCTGATCTGACTTACACATTTCAGGTCCTGGAGTTTCTTCTAATGAGCTCATTGAGTTAAATCAGGTGTGTTTGATTAGGGAGACACACAAAATGTGCAGTGTTGATGGCGCCCAGGACCAGGGTTCAGAAACACTGAGCTATACCTAGAGTTTTACCACTGAGAGTCTATATATAGTGATTCTATGGATGTGTTTTGCAGATATGCCAACAGCAGTCTTATTAAATACATGGAGAAACATAAAGTCAAACCAGACAGCAAAGTGTTTTTACTGGTGAGTCTATTGTACACTTATTATTTATAGAATCCACTTTTACTTACATAAAAGGGACACAGTACTATCAAGATGTCTTATATGTTTAAAAAAACATTAGTTTTAAGGTGGTTATTTATGTAAATAATTTGCTTTAGTGTTGCAGTTGGAAATTTACATTTAGGCATTCCTCTTGCAAATATTGCAATAATCCAGTAAGATTTTTAAATGAAAGAGTCCTATAACAGCTATTGGCATGGTCCACATAGAGTCATTCTTGGATTACATGAAGATATAGCCTATATAAGCAATTTTGTTATCCTGCTTTTTTATATTAGAGTGTTTCTTCCATTAAAAGGTTTTGTGAAATAATTAGTTAATGTTCTATATGTCTATTTATTCTGTATCTATTTGTTCAGTATCAGTTAGTTAGTCTATTAAATTGCCGCATTTAGTGTCCATACATCCAAAATGACCAAAAACATGTCTGATCGTAGCTTTAACAACAATTAGTCAATTAATGATCTAATCTAGTTCATCCTTCCCACAGTAATTAATATAATATAATCTAGCTCCAGAAATTGCTGACTATGGACCCCACCAAAAGAATCACTTCTGAGCAGGCACTGCAGGACCCATATTTCCTGGAGGACCCCTTACCTACGTCTGAGTAAGACTCATTCCATACGCACACACATTTAGACACATCCTGAGTAATCTCAGAGTAGAAAACTCAATGACCAAATGTATGGGGACACCCGAACTCCACACCATGATTGTTGAACAATTAGCATTAATAGGAAGTTAATCTTTTCTAAAGGCTTCCCAACTGTAGAAACGCGGCTTTGGGAAGTTAATTTAGTGTTTAATCTAACATCAAATTGATGTTCAGTAGGGTTCATGTCTGAGCTTTGGTTTAGTGTTCTGCACCAGATTCAATGGATCAATTTTTATGGAACTCACTTTGTTCACTTTCATTGTAAAAGAGAAAAAATACTTAATTCTCTAGTGTCGTTCTGTGCCATTACAATAAAATTAGCTTTCACTGGAACGTAGCCAAACCCTTAAATTAGAAGTGGGTGTCTGCTTTCTTTTCACAATGTAGTGTAGCATAGCACAAATATTTCCTGTTTTTCCTCTTTCAGACAGCTTTTATGGCAGCTTAAACAAGAACCATAGTTGTTCACCTGCCATTAGTTTACCATATTTACATGAGAAACAGTTGTAGTTCCTATAAAACTGCTTTAATGTTTTATTTGTGTGCATGTGTGTGTTTTTAGTGTATTTGCAGGATGTCAGATTCCCTACCCCAAACGAGAGTTTCTAAGCGAGGATGAACCAGAGGAGAAAACAGAGAAGGTAACAATGGCTGATTTCAAAACTTTTTCCTCACACTTTTTTCTCATTTAAAAACTTTCTCTCACACTGCATCCAGTTTTTTTTTTTTATGTGATCTTTAGCACTGACTTTCCAGACTGTCATTTTGCAAAGAAGGAAATCAGATCCTTTTGTTTGGATATGGTAGTCGATATCCTATCTACATTGGTTGCTATAGCTTTACTTAAGAGCAACTACAAGAAACATATAACAAGTAAACTAGAAATGTTTATATCTCCAATGTGATCTGTCATAACATCTTATTGTGATAAGACATGATTGTATTTGCATGTGCTGTGCAAGAACTATTCACTCATTCACTGTTCGATACATAGTGAATGTCACATTTGAACGGAAATGTTATTTAGATTTGCTGGACTCCTAATATTCTTCGGTTACTGAATGAATTATGCTTTTATATAGTGCTTTATTGTGTATTGATGTACACCTAAAGCGCTTTACAATCGTAAAGTATAATCGTATATTGTACAATCGGGTCTCTCCTCAACCACCACCAGTGTGCAGCATCCACTTGGATGATGCGACGGCTGCCACAGGACAACGGCACCAGTGCGCTCACCACACACCAGCTACAGGTGGAGAGGAGAGAGAGTCATAGAGCCAATCAAGTGTATGCGCTCACCATACACCAGCTACAGGTGGAGAGGAGAGAGAGAGTCAAAGAGACAATCATGTCGCTCACCACACACCAACTACAGGTGGAGAGAGAGAGAGTCATAGAGTCAATCGGTGTGTATGCTCACCACACACCAGCTACAGGTGGAGAGGAGAGAGAGAGTCATAGAGACAATCAAGTGTATGCGCTCACCATACACCAGCTACAGGTGGAGAGGAGAGAGAGAGTCAAAGAGACAATCATGTGTATGCGCTCACCACACACCAACTACAGGTGGAGAGAAGAGAGAGAGTCATAGAGTCAATCGAGTGTATGCGCTCACCACACACCAGCTACAGGTGGAGAGGAGAGAGAGTCATAGAGTCAATCAAGTGTATGCGCTCACCATACACCAGCTACAGGTGGAGAGAGAGAGTCATAGAGTCAATCAGTGTATGCGCTCACCACACACCAGCTACAGGTGGAGAGGAGAGAGAGTCATAGAGCCAATCAAGTGTATGCTCACCATACACCAGCTACAGGTGGAGAGGAGAGAGAGTCAAAGAGACAATCATGTGTCTCACCACACACCAACTACAGGTGGAGAAGAGAGAGAGTCATAGAGTCAATCGAGTGTCGCTCACCACACACCAGCTACAGGTGGAGAGGAGAGAGTCATAGAGTCAATCGGTGTATCGCTCACCACACACCGGCTACAGGTGGAGAGAGAGAGAGAGTCATAGAGTCAATCCAGTGTATCGCTCACCACACACCAGCTACAGGTGGAAGAGAGAGTCATAGAGACAATCAAGTGCGCTCACCACACACCAGCTACAGGTGGAAGAGAGAGTCATAGAGACAATCAAGTGTATGCACTCACCACACACCAGCTACAGGTGGAGAAGAGAGAGAGACATAGAGCCAATCAAGTGTATGCATGCACTCACCACACACCAGCTACAGGAGGAGAAGAGAGAGAGTCATAGAGTGTATGCGCTCACCACACACCAGCTACAGGTGGAGAAGAGAGAGAGTCAAAGAGCCAATCAAGTGGATGGGCATTATTATGAGGCCATGATTGACAAGGGCCAGTGGAGGGAATTTGGCCAGGATACCGGGGTTACACCCCTACTCTTTACGAGAAGTGCCATGGGATTTTTAATGACCACAGAGAGTCAGGACCTCGGTTTAACGTTTCATCTGAAAGACAGTGCTTTTTAACAGTATGGTATCCCCATCACTATACTGGGGCATTAGGACCCACACAGACCACAGGGTGAGGACCCCCTGCTGGCCTCACTAACACATCTTCCAACAGCAACCTAGTTTTCCCAGGAGGTCTCCCATCCAGGTACTGGCCAGGCTCAACCCTGCTTAACTTCAGTGGGCAACCGGTCTGGGTGATATGTCTGTGTTACAGGCCCTACTCATGAGCAAGCTAACTCTTTGGATCTATATCTCTAGGGCCTTTGATCTAATATTACGTACATTATGAATAATTGTTTATCTGATCATATACCTTTTATGTTTAATGTTTTCTATCCATGTAAACCCTTCACTCAGCTTTTTTATGTTCTGTTCCCACCTTATTACTTCATCCACGGCTCTGGACTTCACAGAAGTTTATATAGCCACCTCATTTTGGAGTTGTATTAGGTCTCCCCTCCTTCTGGTTGTCCAGAGGAGTTAGTCACAGTTTAACTGTTTGTACAGACATTGTTGACTCTGTTGCTCGATATAAAGTCAGGAAATATAAAATTGATTCAGAACCATGGCTTAAGAATCAACCTTTCTTCCTTAGGCAGGAATGCAGGAAGGCTAAATGGAAATTAAATAAGAAATAGTTACAGGTCTCTCTTCATGTTTTGAGGGAGAATTTGACGGAGAGCTGTGCAGGATCCAATATAATTTCAACCATAAACAGATTATTCAGTTCAGCTGGAGGACTGCATTTAAAGGATAAGTTCACTTTCAAATTAAAATGTCCTTATAATTTAATCACCCCCATGTCATCCAAGATGTTTATGTATTTCTTTCTTAAGTCAAAAAGAAATGAAGGTTTTTGATGAAAATATTCCAGGATTTTTATCCATATAGTTAGTTTCAATGGACTCCAAACAGTTGAAGGCCAAAATTACAGTTTCAGTGCAGCTTCAAAGGGCTATAAACGATACGAATAAGGGTCTTATCTAGCGAAACGATCGGTCATTTAAAAAAGTAATACAAATGTATATGCTTTATAAACACAAATGCTTGCCTTACTCTGTTCTGCGATGTGTGCTTCACATAATATGTAATTACGTTGAAAAGGTCACGCTCAAGCATAGGCGGAATTACTGAGTCAGTGTTTACAAGTTGAACGTGCAAATACTAAGTCAAACACCATTTACAAAAAAAAGGGAGTTACAACACGAGTTTAGAATGGAAAACAACGATGTTGGACGATTTTGAACATGGAGGAGAAGATGAGATGGAGCCTACATCAAGCGTGACCTTTTCAACGTAATTATGTATTACGTGAAGCGCACATAACCCTTTTGAAGCTACACTGAAACTGTAATTTTGACCTTCATCTGTTTGGAATCCATTGAAGTTCACTTAAACCTTAATTTATTTTCGACTGAAAAAATAAATACATAAACATCTTGGATGACATGGGGGTGAGTAAATTATCAGGACATTTTCATTTGAAAGTGAACTAATCCTTTAAGTCCAACCTGATATACAGACAGCATGTTCCTGAAATACATTTAGGAAATAATAATGGGATTAGATTTAATTATAATCTAATTTATTGTTTTTTTATGTGATTCCATATTCCATGGGACTAAAATTCAAGGGAAAAGTTAAATTATTTTTTTCTCTCTCATAATGACAGATTACTTACTGTCTATCTATTACTTGTGGGGTCCCTCAGGGATCTGTTATAGGACCTATGTTATTTTCTTTGTACAAGCTTCCTTTGGCCTTATATTTTTGTTGATAATGGTGTAGATGGTAGAATATGGTATAGATAATGTGTAGGCTATATTTTGCTTTTCATACTACCAACCACTGAACTCGTTTGATTTCATTTTGTGGACTGTCTGAACAGCCATTGGCGGTTAGTTAATGAAGTGTTTATTGAAAGTATGAGCAGTTTTGAAGCTCACTTTAGCAAAGTTGAAAGTCTGAAAACTTCAAAGGACATTGTGATCTTGAGCAAGGCACTTTGGTGCTCCTGGGAGATTGTCACTGTAAAATGTGTACTGCAAACTATTTTGGATAAAAGCATCTGCTAAAATGACTGCTTTCTTCTACACTCACCGGCCACTTTTTTAGGTACACCTTGCTAGTTCTGGGTTGGACCCCCTTTTGCCTTCAGAACTGCCTTAATTCTTCATGGCATAGATTCAACAAAGTATTGGAAAAATTCCTCAGAGATTTTGGTCCATGAGATCATTACGCAGTTGCTGCAGATTTGTTGGCTGCACATCCATGATGCGAATCTCTCGTTCCACCACATCCCAAAGGTGCTCTATTGGATTGAGATCTGGTGACTGTGGAGGCCATTTGAGTAAAGTGAACTCATTGTCATGTTCAAGAAACCATTATCCTGCTGGAAGTAGCCATCAGAAGATGGGCTCACTATAGTCATAAAGGGATGGACATGGTCAGCAACAATACTCAGGTACGCTGTGGCGTTTAAACAATGCTCAATTGGTACTAAGGGGCCCAAAGTGTGCCAAGAAAATATTCCCCAAACCATTACACCACCACCACCAGCCTGAACCGTTGAGACAAGGCAGGATGGATCCATGCTTTCATGTTCTTTACACCAAATTCTGACCTTATCATCTAAATGTCGCAGCAGAAATCGAGACTCTTCAGACCAGGCAACGTTTTTACAATCTTCTATTGTCCCATTTTGGTGAGTCTGTGTGAATTGTATCCTCCGTGTGCTGTTCTTATCTGACCGGAGCGGCACCCAGTGTGGTCTTCTGCTGCTGGAGCCCATCTGCTTCAGGGTTCGATGTGTTGTGTGTTCAGAGATGGTATTCTGCATACCGTGGTTGTAACGAGTGGTTATTTGAGTTACTGTTGTCTTTCTATCATCTCTAACCAGTCTGCACATTCTCCTCTGACATCAACAAGGCATTTTCGTCCACACAACTGCCGCTCACTGGATATTTTCTCTTTTTTGGACCATTCTCTGTAAACCATAGAGATGGTTGTGCGTGAAAATCCCAGTAGATCAGCAGTTTGTGAAATACTCAGACCAGCCCGTCTGGCACCAACAACCATTCCATGTTTAAAGTCACTTAAATTCCATTTCTTCCCCATTCTGATGCTCGGTTTGAACTTCAGCAAGTCATCTTCACGACATCTAGATGCCTAAGTGCATTGAGTTGCTGTCACGTGATTGGCTGATTAGCAATTTGTGTTACCAAACTATTGAACAGGTGTACCTAATAAAGTAGCCAGTGAGTGCAGTCTCTGCTGCTAATTAGTAATGTTACTCGTTCCAGTGTAACTAAGAGGGAAGCTGAGTGTAGGTGCAGAAAAGAGAGAACAGCAGAGCAAGAGCTTAGATAGCAGTGTCGTTACGACACTTGGTCACTGAAGGATGAAATGTATCCAAGCAAAAGACAAACAAATGCAAACAAACAAACACACACACACACAGCATAAAATAACCATCTCATGTCTGCAATGCTGGAGTGAGCCAATATTTACTTTTACATTTAGTGGTTTTGGCCACACTATATAATGTTCATGCAACTGCTGCTTTTCTGGGTAGCACAATTTCAGGATGGCTGTGAGTGTATTTGAGTAAATTAACCTTGCAAACATAACCATGCATCCATTATTACAGAGACCTACAGACACTGATTGGGTTCCTACCTCACAAAGGCCCTGATTTACAAAAGGATTGCATGTACAAAAAACATCCACACTTGACAGCACACACAAAAAAGCTGATCTAATAACACTAGTCTACTTGCATCTTTTATTACCTTAATTTGGGACATTTCTTTATTCATACACAAAACACAAGATGCTGTCATTGCATACCCAGTGCATTAACACAAATTTTACATTATTTATTGGGACCAATTTTGTTCAAAATAATATTTATTGAAGTAAACCTCATAAATAAGCTTTGACAGTCTCAAACTGTTGCTGCCCAACATATCAACAAACATCTTAGGATGTTTTTTTTAACATGTATTCCTAGCCTACACAGGACTCTTGGATATTTTACAGCAACTTATGCAACTAGATTTCAGAGCTAGAAATATGCCTTTTTTCATTACTGGTTGATTAATATTGATTTTTGCTATTTTTACTCAAATCAAACGTTCTTGAGATGTTGTTTGTGTATTTATGTCCTCATTTAGTGAGAAGGCAGACTCTGAAATCACCGCGAGCGTCACGCACGCTTCAGTCTGTGTGTGTGTGTGTGTAGTAGGGGTGGCAATCTTTAGTCACTTCACGATCTGATTCCAGAGCAATTTTTTTATCTACCCCCCGCCCCTTATTAATTAATTAGTTTACTGCCTTGAGAATCTTGAAATCCTTACATTTACACATTCTTACATAAGTAATTGTGACCCACTCTGTGAAAACCCAGCTAAAGTAATTTTTTTAAAGATTTAGACGGAGTAAGGTCATGTCAAATATTGAAATTATAGTGGAATTAATGGAAGAAATCAAACTTTGATGCTTGTTATCTCACAATTAGATTTTGAGACTTTAGCCTGCATTTTACAGAGATACTGTGTGTGTGCACTTGGATGGGAGAGCACTAAACAGAGCACTAATTCCGAGTATGGGTCACTTTCACTTTCAGACACAGCAGCACCAGCAGACGGCTGCACAGACACAAACGCAGACACAGCAGGCTCCATCCCAGCAGAGCTCAGGGCAGACAAACGGCACATCAGGCACTGCAGGGGCCAACACTGGCCCCACCATACAGCATGGACAAGAACAGGGGCCACCAAACAAAAAACCTCGCACCTCAGGAACCAGTGTTCTTCAAACAGACTACCAGGTAAGAGAGGCGCCTTAAGAGGGCGTTGAGGGGCAGAGATCTGAATTCTCCATTCATCTGTGTTCAGATTAATTCAAACGACAAATATTTATTAATTCATCATCGCTGATTGGATTCATTTGGATTGATAAAATTTTTTTGCATGTTAAACAAACATAGCATCTCATAACCCTTCAGAAATCATTGTAATATACTGATTTGGTGCTTAAAAAAACATTTATTATTACTGTCAATGTTGAAAACAGTTATTGCACAATATTTTTGTGGAAACTGAGATAAAAAAATTCAAGATGGATTGAAGGTTATAAAAACAGAATTTATTTTAAATGGAAACCTTTTCAAAAAGTATAAATATCTTTTGAATGAATGAGAAACAAAAAGCATTATTTTCTTTCAAAAAATAATCTTGTGCTTTAGTCTATTGTGTAAATCCTGTCTCTAAGTTTTCACAGAACAGCTTTATATAAACAGGCATTTCCCACATACACCTTTCATTATTGTCCAATGTGTTTAACTTGACCTCAGGGTTAGGGGCATATACATTGTTTATACTGACTGATAAAGTGAGGTGAATGTGTACTTAAAACCAACACTATTTATAAAATGAAATATGATACTTATTAGCCAATTATTATTCACATATTAGTTTACGAACCAGTTCTCTCTATTAACTAGCTGCTTATTAGCATGCATATTACTGGCATATTGGCTGTTTATTAGTACTTATAAATCACATATTAATGCCTTATTCTGCATGATCATATTTAGGTTCCTTAATCCACGCCATACCTAAACTTAACAACTACCTTACTATTAATAAGCAAATTAGCAGTGTATTGAGAGGAAACTGCTTTGCAGTGCCAAACAGTGCAAACATTTTACATGTGAAACAGCTGAATGCTTAGAAACAAGACACCCTGCAGACAGTTGATCAGTGTGAGGCTCACATCACAAGCTTTATGGTCAGATTTTCATCTTCAACCTAATCAAAAGCAAAACATTTCACCACAATGGTAACCCAGTGCAATTGAAATGGTTCTAATATCCCACCATAACTGGACATTTATTCAAAGTCAAGTTTCCCCATCTTCTCCTCTTACTTGACAGCAGCAGTTCCTATGGCAATATCCTAACTCAGAGAATAGCCCTAAATAATGCAGTTCCTCAGTCTTTATACTTCAGACATCCTGCTGAAAGCACTGCACATGTGTCCTAGCACAACCTAGCGTTCATCCAGCGTTAACACCAGTATAATGGTTATGAACTAGTGCTGTCAAATGATTAATCGCGATTAGTTGCATCCAAAATAAAAGTTTTGTTTACAGAATATATGTGTGTATACAGTGTATATTTATTATGTATATATAAATACAAACAAATGCATGTATATATATATATATATATATATATATATATATATATAATAAAAATATGTTGTTTATTTATTAAATATATTTATATATAGTATAAAATACAAGAATATGAATATATAAATGTTTAAATATTTAAAAAATATCTACTGTAGTTGTGTGTATTTATTAATACATAATAAATATACACAGTACACATGCATATTTCATGTAAACAAAACTTTATTTAGGATATCTGATGGTGTTTGACAGCACTAGTAAGAACACAGATATCATTCCAGTGTGTTTTAAAATTATGAAAAGTTGGCAAGTCTAAATCTGACTACATTTATAACACAAATATATGACATTTGTATTGAAGGCATTGAGTAATAATTCATAATGTAAGCAGGAACATGTAAGTGGATTGGTGGATTCCTCCACCAAATGTTTCCTTGACCTGTTTGTAAGACTTACGTTGATGATGAATTTTATGCCCGACATTGAGAATGAATTCTGTACCCAACATGACCATTTATAACATAAAGAACGCAATCCAAATTTAATTTAATGGAGCTGTCAACACTTGAAACTCTGCCAGTGTGTTAATTTATAGCTGTTTTGATAAGCTGCAGAGATATACAAGTTATTTATTTTATTCACTAGTGTCATGTTTGTGATTGTTATTTTTTTAAGTAGACTATTTATCTAAAAATATCACATCAAATTAAATAAATTAAAAAATGATCAGAAACAGGTGCAGGCCTATACTATTTTTTTATGCTTAACTTTTATTTCATTGTAAGAATATTACAATGAAATATTATCTAAATATTAACTTCCCAATATTATATTTAAAAAGGTCAACTGTTCTGAACTTATAGCCCACACAATGCAGTTTCATATTTTATTCTTTAAAACTAAATAAATAAAACATTGAAATAGCAAAATAAAAGAACCATCAGATCAAGATGTGTAAAGAATTGCAAACATAAATATGAATGATATTTAACACATCTCTTGCCATAGCATATAGCACAATCTCACAAAAGTTGCAATCAGCCATCAAATTAGTCAGAGCTGAACAGACAAAGTCTGTGCATCCAGCAACAAGAGTCATTTGTAACACATCAGGTGTGTAAATGAAATAAATGTTTATTATCTAATAATATACGAGTTAGTTGCGTTCAGTTAGTTTTAGTGTTCAACTCATTATTACAAAAACGTGATCAATGCTTGTTCGTGCAAAATACTTGATCATTTGAATTTTTTTCTTCATTGCAGCACTCCAGCTCGCGGCTTGGTTACCAGAGCAATGTCCAAGGCTCTACCCAGTCGCAAAGCACTATGGGATACTCGTCCTCATCTCAGCACTCTCATCAGTCTCATCGATACTGAGGCTCAAAAACATACATGAGCACTTAAAATAAATATTAACCACGAGCATAAAGCAAGGCAAGTCAGCGTTGTGATTCAAATTAATTTCTGGGTCTGTCCTGAAATATGGCTCCAACATAAACATAAAACCCAAGTTTATTCCCTTACAAAGCCGCATGCCATCCTACAATTCTCAGCAAATGCTACTCCAACCAAAGCACAACTTTACAATCCCTATCTTTCGATCAGAGCTCCTCAGAAGAGCCAGAGCCATAATTGAGCTATTTCCTCAAGCTCCCACCAGCTCCAACACCAACCATACCTAATAGTCTGCTGACTGTTTAGCATATTTAATGCTTATTCTTATTTTACCACCGTTAGACCAAAGCAGTCTTAAAATGATTAGACGAATGCTATTCGGGTCATAGCTACAGATAGAAGTGACATGAGGCTTGCTAAAATTGGTCATTAAAGCTGGCGTCCCACTGGCTCTAAAAAAATAGAATTTCATCAAGGGAATCATAGCTACCAAATCTCACCATTTACAGTGTTCCAGTGACAACTAATCCTGTCTATCATCACTGCAGCATGATGCAACCCAGATATTTGATGTACAGTCATGAGGAAACTGATTTTGCACAGTGAGCGGGGAACTGTTATGGTTAAGGCTGGTTAGGATACAGATCTCAGATTAACATGAAAGAATCATGAAATAAACTAGATCTGAGGTTGCATTGGTAGGACATTGTGTTAGGATGCAGTTTATGGAATAATTTGACCCTATGAATGCATGAGAATGCATGTATCTGTCCATTTGGGTCTGATATGTTCATACAACTGAAAATTGACTAGTGGGACACCAGTCTAATATATAGTCAATAACAATAAACTTTGCAGCTATTGCGTTTATATATATATATTTTTTACTTTGCCACCCATTATTATTGCGGATGTATCATCTTGAGGCTTTCTGAGATTTCCCCATTTGACAACCCTGAAACAAATCAAATAGAGACATCTACGGTATATAAGCAGTTGTACATAGGAAACAAATTCCCCTTTTTTCTCTCTCCTCCTCCTCTCTCCAGTAAAGGGAGCTGCCTGCATGTACGGACAGTCGAGCAGAGACTGGATTTGTGTAACGAGTGCATATTTTAAAGACTGTACATAGAGCATCTCTCATAGCTATCGTGCACCACTGCATTATTACACACATTTTATTTTGTTGTGTAAGATTTGTTATTTTTTTTTGTAAAATATACACTCACACAATACACTTTTCATCCCTTTTTTGCATTAGTTACAACAATAACAACCAATAAAAATAACATCGGCTATAAACGAACATGGACATGATTTACTCTTTCGCTTTTTTGCAGAAGAACATGTTTTAGGATTTTGGTCAGGACTAAAATCCCTAAGTGTGTGTGTGTGTGTGTGTCTGTGTGTCTGTGTGTGTGTGTGTGTGTGTGTGTGTGTGTGTGTGTGTGTGCGTGCATGGATATAATTGCATGTGTGTGATTATCCGGGGCAGCTAGCAGTTGAACTGCTTCTGTGACTGTTATTTCTTGTCTCCTCTTTGTGGTTTATATGCTTTTATAATCTGTTTATTGGTGGTTTTTGTTTTGAAATGCAATTTCTTTGTGTTATTTGAGCTCAGTTTGTGGACTGGATGTGAGAGTTTTTTTTTAAGTGCTGAATCAAACAAGGGCAACTGATTCGCTCCTCTGACAAACAATTGGATATCTCATCAGGCAAAGCTGGGGACTTCAGCTGTGTGTATACAGGTCCTTCCAAGCCGTGTTTGAAACAATGAAACAAGGTTTGCAATATGCGTTGCACAATTAAGCAGACAATGTGGTGGAATATACGAGCTCAAACGGGATGCAAAGGAAATCTTGAAACGGAGTCTTTTAAGATATCTTGTTTATAGCTTTATGGAAGTGAGTCAGTTTGAAAGACCCAGAAGAAAAATGTTGCATGAAAGTGGATTGCAGTCACCCAGCGCGAACTGAGACTGATTTGAACCAAAATGTTCGCAGAACATGTGTAGCTAATGATCAGTTACTGCCATCATACTTCTTGGGTTTCTCTTCTGTCCCATCTTAAGATTCCTTGTTTTTTCTGTAATGTGCTTTGTATTTCTGGTAAAAACAAGTGTTATTTCACTATTTTTCCACCCTCTGTTGTGGGTTTCTTCTCACATCAAAGTGAAAGTAAAAGTAAAAAAGATTTATGATTAAAAAATGAGGTTGTGACCTATAAAGTATAAATAATTCAGATTCACTTAATTCAATTTAACCAGATTTGTCATTTTACCAATGTTAATTCCATTATACAAAAGTCATGATGTTTTTTGAACACTCTCAATCATGCTAGATGTCGACATCGGCAGCTTTTATGCTGCGTAGAAAAAATGTGTGTACTTTGTTTTTCTATTTTACTTTTTAATGTAAATTGTTATACTAATTATATAATATATGATGACAACTTTCTTATTTTTTTATTTGAATAGATTTTAAAAAAGAAAAGAAAAGAAATGTTTCGATAGTCTTCTCAGACTTTTGGACACTGCTGTAAAGGTTTATTACATTTTCAGATATTTATAAGTCTAGGATACACAGGGGGTGGATTTTTGTGGTGCATTACCAGCCACCATTGTCTGAAATAGCGATGCAATAACATTAGTTTCATATTATGTTGTTTATTTTGGCAAAATAAGAGGAACTGTTGTACAATGTTGTTTGTGCATATCATATTTGGTGTCATATCTTTAGTTTGATAATGTTTCAACCTCTCTTCTGTTTTATTCAGTTTTCCCAAATTTTCAGTAGAATAAACTGAGAATGCAAATAACTAAATAAATAATGACAAACATATTGTTTCTGTAGATTGTGACATTTACATGTGAATTTATAGTGGAAGGTTTAATGCGCTTCATCTACTTTCTTTCAGTGAGAAACTTTGGCTGCGTAAGACTTGCATAAAGGTCATGAGGATTTCCATATCTTGAAATTATATATTGGTCATAATTTTGTTATGATATGCTGAGATTGATTTTAATTTTTTTATTTTATTGGTTTATTTAATAGGGACCATGCATTTTCATGAACATTGTTGTATAAAAATACACCATGTAAATATGCCAGAATTAGTAACAATAACTACTTTTCATCCACAGTCCCTAGGCAGGTAACATAAAACTAACATAAGGACAGCCAACAATAATACAACATTCATTCACTATAAATGAGAAGGTACACATAATGGTGACATATACATTGACAACAAACAACAAAACAAAAACAAAAATTCCAACAATGATAGAAAATACATTGTTCATCCACCTCTATACTGCATTCAACTTTAACAATGAAAGTGTATGGATGATAAATGTGTGACAGTTAAAAATGAATCCAGCTCTGGTTTTCTAGAAGCCACTGTTTTAAGTGAATTTTAAAAGTGTTGAATGTAGGACACTCTCTTACTGGGAGGGGCAAACTATTCCAGAGTTTACCACCTATTATTGACAATACGTTTTGTCCAAAAGTGGTGCGCCTAAATGGTATCAGACAGTCCCCATTTACAGAGGCCTGTGTACTACCTCCTCTTTCAAGTCTTTGGAAAAAGCCATGCAGCGGAGGGGGCAAGATTATGTAACACTTTATATACCAAACAAGCATACTTGAGACGTTTAAAATTGTCAAAGCTTAAAAAATTATGTTTTTCTAAGCTATCGCAATGGTGGAATGACAATGCCTTTTTATCAAAAGTTTTTATGGATTTCTTAAATAAAGATTCAATACTTTTAAGAGTAGTTGTGCTAGTTAATGACCAATTTATAAAACAATACTCAATATGTGAAAAGATCATAGTATATAAGAACAGCTTGGCAGCTTTGAGCACCAAACCAGACTCCTAGTTCTAAAGCTAATTATTTATCAATATAGTGCAATATAAAAACAATATCAAATGTGTAACAGGCATAAATTGCAGTTAGTTAAGAAATTACAAATCTTCAAAGGCCAAGTGATTGTTTTGAATGAGAAAAGCCCCAAAGTTGATCTTCATCCCATGTAAGCGCTCAAGCCCTGCACATTCAAATGTGAACACCTGAAGATCCATTGCATCAGCTCTGGCAGGAAATGCCATTGGCCCTCACAAGTCTCATGACTGATTGCAATGTCATTTCTCTTGAATGAGATGTATTCTATGAGAATGAGATGATGATAATGTTCAAAGAGAGGAAAGAGTTCCAGTCATTAAACCCATCATCTCCTACTTACAGCTATCAAACAGCTTCAGAAGACCTAGATGAGTAATGTGTAGCACTTGTACTGTGCTTTTCATAATTAATTTATTGGGGAAAAAATGTTTTATCCTCCTGTTATGTGTTTTATACTGCTGAGGTTTTGAATGGAGTAATGTTGAATGCTTAAAAAAAAAAAATCCCCCCCCGCCTATTTTTCTTAGCTCATTAAGAAACACATTTTGACTAATTTTAGCCAGCACATGAAGATGAGATTTTGACAAAATTGTCTGTGAACATATATTAACATTTAAAGTGACAACAAAACACATTTTCTTTGTCATTGAAAACTGATTTTCATACGGCATTTATCAGATTGTAAGCTGAATTTCTGAAAAATGTTCTAGAATGAAATTATTGGCAAATCAGTTTGCTTTAATTCATCAGATTGCGTTGTCATCATTAACCACAAACATTAACACATCGAGAATACGCTGTAAGGGGCACATCTCATGAGACTGGAACTGTCCTGGATCAATCAAGACATCTGGTCAACCTAATTACACTCTATATGGCTCCCACTAGCCATGGGACTGAAAATGTCCCACTATAAAAACCTGTTAAAACCAGCCTAATCTCATTTCCTGGTATTACAAGCTAGTGTCTCGCAGTCTGATCAGCTAAAAAGTGCCCAAAACTCCTCTAAAACTAGCCAAGTGACCATGCTGGGGTACCAGCTAAAACCAGTTTAAACTGATTTTTAATCATTTATGCAAAAACAACAACAACAGAAGACATTTATTTGTGCTACAGTGTAGAAGGGAGCTCAAAGACCAACATTTTCTTAAGAACAGATACTTTTTTAAACAATTGTTTTATGGACTCACTGAAAGGTTTGTGTTTTTGTTTTGTTTTTTACATTATATTGAAATTAAGACCAAATTAAATTCTGTGTGTGTGTGTCTGTGTGTGTGTGTAACAGATTATATGTATATAAGAAACACTGTTTAAGAGTGTTACTCTTAAATAATGCTTATTCCCCTCTGTATTAATGTTTAGAAACATATTTGGCTTCAGTTTTTCATATAACTAAATATAAAATTAGCTTTATCACTAAATTTCCTTTAAATCCTTTTGAATAGTTATTATCTCACTCATTCTTTCCTGCTGTAAACAACTGCAAAGCCCTTCTCCATCAATTGCTCAGGCTAGCTCTAAGAAGAATCCTGGTTGTTTCAAACTTCTTCCATTAAGGGTAACAGAGACTACATGCTTCTGTAACCCTTCAATGAAGCAAGATTTTTTTCAGAACTCTTCCCCAGATGTGGGGCTTGATGCAAACCTGTTTCTTAGCTCTACAGACTGTTCTTTTGACCCCAGGGGTTGGCTTGTGCTCTGATATACATTATCAGCTGTTGGACCTTTTATTAAGAAGTGTTTGTGTTCCAAATCATACCCATTCAATTGAATTTGCCTCAGGTTACCTTCACTCAAAGTATCTGCCTCTGGCATTTGTTCTTTTATCTATTTAATTTTTAATCACAAACTGTAATCCTACCCTGGTTTTGACCGCATAACACTGCTTAACATCCGCAGAGTGGTTGCTGATTTTACCAAGAGTGATGTTAGTGGACCCAGCCTATTCTCTCCGCCATTCATGATCCACCTCCTTGCACACCATTGTAGGCATCCTATTGACTCACCTAGAAGAAAGCTCCATAAGATGCACGGCAAACGGGGAGGCCTCACTACTCGACTGAAATCTGGATCGGCATATGAGAACGGTACACAGCATTCATCACTCTCGTGGGGAAATCAGCTCCATGGATTCGGCGTAGGAATGTACTTTCCTGAGTCTCAGTTCCAACGGCCAAGCGTTATCACCGCTTCCTCTTCTTTGTATCGTCGTGAGTTGTATCATCGTGACCACCGTGGCGGTGTGAATCTCCGTAATATCCGACCGCTGTGCCGTGCAACACAGCCGGAAAGTGACTCATCCTTACTGAAGATGGCTCTCATCAATGCACGCTCCTTGGTAAATAAAACTTTAATATTAAACGACTTTTTTGCGCAAGCTTTGGATTTTCTTTGTGTTACATAGACATGGATTACGCCTGGCAAATTATGTTTGCTTGCAGCTTGCAGGGCTGTAGTTTTTTTTAAACACTCTGCGTTTGTCCGGTCGCAGTGGGGGCCTCACGACTGTTTTTAAGAACGGATTTGTAGAGCCCAACTAGCCTGTCTGTGATTGAGTCTCCTTGCGCTGTGACGGTATTCCAGGTTGCAATGGTCATTGTATTGACTTGTATTGACAATACAAGGCCGAAGAGACCCCTCTCTCTTCTTGACAAAGAATATAGCAGACGCAGGAGACTTGGATGGAACAATGAAGCCTTTAGCTAGTTCCTCCTCTATATAAGTTCTCATGGACTCAGTTTCTGGTTGTGAGAGAGGAAAGATTCGACCCTTGGGAGGTGGTGCCTGGGAGTAGTTCGATAGCACAGTCGCTGGACCGATGTGGGGGAAGTTGAGTAGCTTTTGCCTTGCTGAATGCTTCAGCTAGATCAGCATAGTCTGAGAGAATGTCGGTTGAGTGCAAGGGATCCATTTTGACGGTGGCTTCTTCAATTAACAGTGGTTCCAAAATCTGAAGACACTGTGTGAAACACTTGGCTGACCAGTGAGTGATTTGACCCTCCGTCCATGAGATCTGGGGCTTGTGTAGTTGAAGCCAGGGAGTCCAAGAACAACTGGATTGTTGGGAGCTTGTATGATAAAGAAACGAAGAATTTCTGAATGCATGATGCCGGTGGTTAAGCAGATGTCATTGGTGGTGTGCTGGACCTGACCAGAACCAGAGATCTCTGGTACCTGGTAATTTTTTAGTACCACCTCGGCCGAGGTTCCAAGCGATCCGTACCGTTACCAAAAGGTGACGTGTAAACTCTGTTGATCACTGATTGGCCGGAGAGAATCGTCTTTACTGCGTCACTGAACTTGTGACATAAGACCCAACATAGACCTGCTAGATTTAAATCAGCACAGCCAGCGAAGGATCGGACGCAACTTTTGTTTGAACAAACGCACCTTTTTGTATCAACCACAAAATAGCAGTGTCATTGTCTGTTGAGGAAGTACAGACGTTCCTCTCGTTGATAGCCGAGGAGCGGACCCAGTGAGAGCTTGATGGTGCGACGCCGAAGGAAAAAGCCTTATGTATATAACGTTACTTTTGAACTTGCTATATTTTCAGAGTATGTCTTCTGTTTATATTTTTACTTTTTGTATGTGTGTTTGCTTCAATTAAAAACAATCTGATCGAATAAGTGTACCTCCAGACTATATTAAAAATGTATTATTGTATGAGCATGTAATGAACCTCTTGAAAAAGACAAATGATTAATGCCACGATTATAAAAACCATCACATAAATAAAAAAACAAAGGATACGTTGTACATTTTGAAACATTCGAAAGTTTATTGATAATTCACTTTACAGAACACACTACATGAATAGGTAACTAATCAAGTAACGCAGCACACCTGCATGAACATCCCTGCCCTCCTCCTCTACAGCCTGTGGCACTGCCTCCTCAGTCTCTGCTGCTGGGGGTAAATCCCAAGCATTCTCATAGACCTCTTCATTGCTGTTAAAAACATCCACATGCCGAGAATTAAGAACACTATTCCGTCTCCTTTCTTTGTTGTGAGTTTGTTTGTGGCGCGTTTACGATGATGTCACGGCAGTAGAGGCGGCGCAATTATAACGACGCGTGAATAATCCCGCCCACTAAACTGCAGTGGAGACGCAAACCGACCCGATCTGAGCCGTACCATACCGTACCGAGCCGTGCGAACCGTACCGTACCATGCAGTGGAAAAGCGCCATAAGCTTTGTCAACACGCTAACTGAGCAAGCCATTGAAACTTTAACTATAAGGACATTCTCCAATCAGAAACCGTGGGTGGACAGAACAATCCGTGACGCAGTTAACCAATGCACTGCCGCATACAATGCCGGTCTTCTGTCCCGTCCGCACAGCGGTCATGATGGGACGAAACTCAGAAGCGGCGGCCATTTTGTGACAGGGCGCGGGAATGGAGGTTATTACGGGAGCATTGTTCTCCTTCTCCACAATTCCCACGGTAAAAGGAGAGCCACTCAGCTGTAGTGCTATATCAATATACTTCTCCAACATCCAGTTAGGATCATGGAGCAGCATGATTGAACTGAGAGGTTCTGATAAGCCCCCTCGAAAAAATATAATTAAGCATAAGTCATCTAACTGAGTTAGGTGTGCCAGTTCGAGAAAATCCACAACATAGTCCTCAATGGAACGTGTCCCTTGGCGGAGAAACATCATCTTCACTGCTGGATCCATTTTTGGCGAAGTCTTCTGTAACGACTGGTCAAAGGCGTGTGGATCCAAGTGCAGCAATATTTATTAGACAGAGGCAGAATCAAACAGGCAATGGTCAGTGGGCAATAACAGGAATATCAGAGGCAGAGCAGAGACGTAAACAATACCAGGCAAGGGCCGAGGTCACAAGCACAGGTTCAGAGTTCCAAGGTAAGGCAGTCCGGGGTCAAACACAGAAGTAGCAATCAGAGGGAATGGTAAACGCTCAGAAATGTCAGCCGGGGCAAGAACAAGACTTCGCAACGTGTGTAGGGAAGTGTGCTGCTTATATGTGGGTGAGTGAATGAGGTGCAGGTGTGGCAAGACAATCAGGGTTGATTAGTGATTGGTGACAGCTGTGTGATTGGTGCAATGGTGGATGGGAATGTGTGTGTTGTAGTGCAGTGAATGATGGGAGTTGTAGTCCATGGGTGATGTGCAGTAGTAGTGTGGTGAGAGGCAACCAGATTCGTGACAGAGCCCCCAAAGAGCGGCTTCCAGACGCTTCACACACACGGCACAATCCAGGAGGGCGGTGGAGTGGAGGTGGAACCGGGGGAGGGAACGGAGGGCCAGGTCCATGTGGAGCCAATGAGACAGGAGCCCACCAGGGCGGGGCGGAAGAGACAGCAGAGACGTGAGGTGACTCTGGCAGGTCGGCGGAGACGTGAGGTGACTCTGGCAGGTCGGCGGAGACGTGAGGTGACTCTGGCAGGTCGGCGGAGACGTGAGGTGACTCTGGCAGGTCGGCGCGGAGACGGAGGTGACTCTAGCAGGTCGGCGGAGACGTGAGGTGACTCTGGCAGGTCGGCGGAGACGTGAGGTGACTCTGGCAGTTCGGCGGAGACGTGAGGTGACTCTGGCAGGTCGGCGGAGACGTGAGGTGACTCTGGCAGGTCGGGCGGAGACGTGGGGTGACTCTGGCAGGTCGGCGGAGACGTGGGGTGACTCTGGCAGGTCGGCGGAGACGTGGGGTGACTCTAGCAGGTCGGGCGGAGACGTGGGGTTACTCTGGCAGGTCGGGCGGAGACGTGGGGTGACTCTGGCAGGTCGGCGGAGACGTGGGGTGACTCTGGCAGGTCGGCGGAGACGTGGGGTGACTCTGGCAGGTCGGCGGAGACGTGGGGTGACTCTGGCAGGTCGGCGGAGACGTGAGGTGACTCTGGCAGGTCGGCGGAGACGTGAGGTGACTCTGGCAGGTCAGGCGCCCACCAGGGCGGAACAGACGAGACAGACGCCCACCAGGGCGGAGCAGACGAGGCAGGGAGTTTAGGTGGCCATGGTAGATCCAGGGCCTCAGGCAGCCAAGATGAATCAGGGGACTCCATGGGCCATGGCGGGTTCGGGGTCTCAGTGAGCAATGGCGGGAAGCCCCCCCCCAGAAAGTTCTTGGGGAACTCCACTACCTCTCTGCATCGGACAAGCACGCCGTTGGCCATATTTCGAGCCGTAAGCCAGTGGTTCCCTGTGGTCGTATAGTGGTTAGTTCTCTGCATTGTGGCAGTAGCAATCCTGGTTTGAATCCGGGTCAAGACAGCATTTTGCTGTCGGGCAGCGGGAACATGACTCTGCTTTTTGCCACCTCATCCTACAGCTGGATTTTGTGTCTAAAGCTCTTTGGAGTCATGTGCTGCCTTCCTGCAACCAAGACAGCTGGCTGGCTGCAAACAGAAGTAGTCGCGCAAAATCATGGGAAGTGCCCACGTGCAACCTATTTCATGCCCAAAAAGTGAACTGAGTGAGACAGATGTGAGAGACCTAGGAAACTTGCAGTGCTGTGGGTTCCCAGGGTCAGCATCGAAAAACCCACCTCCACAGGATGAGATGTAGCAGCCTGCTTTAGCCTCGTTGGGAAGCTGAAATTCCCGTAGTCTTGGCAGAGTGGTTAAGGCGATGGACAAGAATTCCATTGGGGTCTCCCCGCCAGGTTCGAATCTTGCCGACTTCGCTGTTTGCCTTAATGCCAAGGAGAAGTGACTGTGTCTTTTTTACTCGTCCATAGCAAGATTTTTAGCTCCCTCCCTGCATCGGCCAAGCCCTCCATTGGCCATATTTCGAGCCGTAAGCCAGTGGTTCCCTGTGGTCGTATAGTGGTTAGTTCTCTGCATTGTGGCTGTAGCGAACCTGGTTTGAATCCGGGTCAAAACAGCATTTTGCTGTTGGGCAGCGGGAACATGACTCTGCTTTTTGCCACCTCATCCTACAGCTGGATTTTGTGTCTAAAGCTCTTTGGAGTCATGTGCTGCCTTCCTGCAACCAAGACAGCTGGCAGGCTGCAAACAGAAGTAGTCGCGCAAAATCATGGGAAGTGCCCACGTGCAACCTATTTCATGCCCAAAAAGTGAACTGAGTGAGACAGATGTGAGAGACCTAGGAAACTTGCAGTGCTGTGGGTTCCCAGGGTCAGCATCGAAAGACCCACGTCCACAGGATGAGATGTAGCAGCCTGCTTTAGCCTCGTTGGGAAGCTGAAATTCCCGTAGTCTTGGCCGAGTGGTTAAGGCGATGGACTAGAATTACATTGGGGTCTCCCCGCCAGGTTAGAATCTTGCTGACTTCGCTGTTTGCCTTAATGCCGAGGAGAAGTGACTGTGTCTTTTTTACTCGTCCATAGCAAGATTTTTAGCTCCCTCCCTGCATCGGCCAAGCCCTCCATTGGCCATATTTCGAGCCGTAAGCCAGTGGTTCCCTATGGTCGTATAGTGGTTAGTTCTCTGCATTGTGGCTGTAGAAAACCTGGTTTGAATCCGGGTCAAGACAGCATTTTGCTGTCGGGCAGCGGGAACATGACTCTGCTTTTTGCCACCTCATCCTACAGCTGGATTTTGTGTCTAAAGCTCTTTGGAGCCATGTGCTGCCTTCCTGCAGCCAAGACAGCTGGCCGGCTGCAAACAGAAGTAGTCGCGCAAAATCATGGGAAGTACCCACGTGCAACCTATTTCATGCCCAAAAAAGTGAACTGAGTGAGACAGATGTGAGAGACCTAGGAAACTTGCAGTGCTGTGCGTTCCCAGGGTCAGCATCGAAAAACCCACCTCCACAGGATGAGATGTAGCAGCCTGCGTTAGCCTCATTGGGAAGCTGACATTCCCGTAGTCGTGGCCGAGTGGATAAGGCGATGGACTCGAAATCCATTGGGTTCTCCCTGCGCAGGTTTGCATCCTGCTGACTACGCTGCTTGCCGTAATGCCAATGAGAAGTGGCTGTGTCTTTTTTACTCGTCCCTAGCAAGCTTTTTAGCTCCCTCTCTGCATCGGACAAGCACGCCGTTGGCCATATTTCGAGCCGTAAGCCAGTGGTTCCCTGTGGTCGTATAGTGGTTAGTTCTCTGCATTGTGGCTGTAGCAAACCTGGTTTGAATCCGGGTCAAGACAGCATTTTGCTGTCGGGCAGCGGGAACATGACTCTGCTTTTTGCCACCTCATCCTACAGCTGGATTTTGTGTCTAAAGCTCTTTGGAGTCATGTGCTGCCTTCCTGCAGCCAAGACAGTTGGCCAGCTGCAAACAGAAGTAGTCGCGCAAAATCATGGGAAGTGCCCACGTGCAACCTATTTCATGCCCAAAAAAGTGAACTGAGTGAGACAGATGTGAGAGACCTAGGAAACTTGCAGTGCTGTGCGTTCCCAGGGTCAGCATCGAAAAACCCACCTCCACAGGATGAGATGTATCAGCCTGCGTTAGCCTCGTTGGGAAGCTGAAATTCCCGTAGTCTTGGCAGAGTGGTTAAGGCGATGGACAAGAATTCCATTGGGGTCTCCCTGCCAGGTTCGAATCTTGCCGACTTCGCTGTTTGCCTTAATGCCAAGGAGAAGTGACTGTGTCTTTTTTACTCGTCCATAGCAAGATTTTTAGCTCCCTCCCTGCATCGGCCAAGCCCTCCATTGGCCATATTTCAACCCAGTGGTTCCCTGTGGTCGTATAGTGGTTAGTTCTCTGCATTGTGGCTGTAGCAAACCTGGTTTGAATCCGGGTCAAGACAGCATTTTGCTGTCGGGCAGCGGGAACATGACTCTGCTTTTTGCCACCTCATCCTACAGCTGGATTTTGTGTCTAAAGCTCTTTGGAGTCATGTGCTGCCTTCCTGCAGCCAAGACAGCTGGCCAGCTGCAAACAGAAGTAGTCGCGCAAAATCATGGGAAGTGCCCACGTGCAACCTATTTCATGCCCAAAAAAGTGAACTGAGTGAGACAGATGTGAGAGACCTAGGAAACTTGCAGTGCTGTGCGTTCCCAGGGTCAGCATCGAAAAACCCACCTCCACAGGATGAGATGTATCAGCCTGCGTTAGCCTCGTTGGGAAGCTGACATTCCTGTAGTCGTGGCCAAGTGGTTAAGGCGACTCAAAATCAATTGGGTTCTCCCCGTGCAGGTTCGAATCCTGCCGACTATGCTGCTTGCCTTAATGCTAATGAGAAGTCCCTGTGTCTTTTTTACTCGTCCCTAGCAAGATTTTTAGCCCCCTCTCTGCATCGGACAAGCACACCGTTGGCCATATTTCGAGCCGTAAGCCAGTGGTTCCCTGTGGTCGTATAGTGGTTAGTTCTCTGCATTGTGGCTGTAGCAAACCTGGTTTGAACTGGGTCAAGACAGCATTTTGCTGTCGGGCAGCGGAACATGACTCTGCTTTTGATACCTCATCCCTACAGCTGGATTTTGTGTCTAAAGCTCTTTGAGTCATGTGCTGCCTTCCTGCAGCCAAGACAGCTGGCCAGCTGCAAACAGAAGTAGTCGCGCAAAATCATGGGAAGTGCCCACGTGCAACCTATTTCATGCCCAAAAAGGGAACTGAGTGAGACAGATGTGAGAGACCTAGGAAACTTGCAGTGCTGTGGGTTCCCAGGGTCAGCATCGAAAAACCCACCTCCACAGGATGAGATGTAGCAGCCTGCTTTAGCCTCGTTGGGAAGCTGAAATTCATGTAGTCTTGGCAGAGTGGTTAAGGCGATGGACAAAAATTCCATTGGAGTCTCCCTGACAGGTTTGAATCTTGCTGACTTCGCTGTTTGCCTTAATGCCAAGGAGAAGTGACTGTGTCTTTTTTACTCGTCCATAGCAAGATTTTTAGCTCCCTCCCTGCATCGGCCAAGCCCTCCATTGGCCATATTTCGAGCCGTAAGCCAGTGGTTCCCTGTGGTCGTATAGTGGTTAGTTCTCTGCATTGTGGCTGTAGCAAACCTGGTTTGAATCCGGGTCAAGACAGCATTTTGCTGTCGGGCAGCGGGAACATGACTCTGCTTTTTGCCACCTCATCCTACAGCTGGATTTTGTGTCTAAAGCTCTTTGGAGTCATGTGCTGCCTTCCTGCAGCCAAGACAGCTGGCCGGCTGCAAACAGAAGTAGTCGCGCAAAATCATGGGAAGTGCCCACGTGCAACCTATTTCATGCCCAAAAAGTGAACTGAGTGAGACAGATGTGAGAGACCTAGGAAACTTGCAGTGCTGTGCGTTCCCAGGGTCAGCATCGAAAAACCCACCTCCACAGGATGAGATGTAGCAGCCTGCGTTAGCCTCGTTGGGAAGCTGACATTCCTGTAATCGTGGCCAAGTGGTTAAGGCGATGAACGAGAAATCCATTGGATTCCCCCCACGCAGGTTTGAATCCTGCCGACTACGCTGCTTTCCTTAATGCCAATGAGAAGTGGCTGTGTATTTTTTACTCGTCCCTAGCAAGCTTTTTAGCTCCCTCTCTGCATCGGACAAGCACGCCGTTGGCCATATTTCGAGCCGTAAGCCAGTGGTTCCCTGTAGTCATATAGTGGTTAGTTCTCTGCATTGTGGCTGTAGCGAACCTGGTTTGAATCCGGGTCAAGACAGCATTTTGCTGTTGGGCAGCGGGAATATGGCTCTGCTTTTTGCCACCTCATCCTACAGCTGGATTTTGTGTCTAAAGCTCTTTGGAGTCATGTGCTGCCTTCCTGCAGCCAAGACAGTTGGCCAGCTGCAAACAGAAGTAGTCGCGCAAAATCATGGGAAGTGCCCACGTGCAACCTATTTCATGCCCAAAAAAGTGAACTGAGTGAGACAGATGTGAGAGACCTAGGAAACTTGCAGTGCTGTGTGTTCCCAGGGTCAGCATCAAAAACCCACCTCCACAGGATGAGATGTAGCAGCCTGCGTTAGCCTCGTTGGGAAGCTGACATTCCTGTAGACGTGGCCAACTGGTTAAGGCGATGGACTCGAAATCAATTGGGTTCTCCCCGCGCAGGTTTGAATCCTGCCGACTATGCTGCTTGCCTTAATGCCAATGAGAAGTGGCTGTGTCTTTTTTACTCGTCCCTAGCAAGATTTTTAGCCCTCTCTCTGCATCGGACAAGCACGCCGTTGGCCATATTTCGAGCCGTAAGCCAGTGGTTCCCTGTGGTCGTATAGTGGTTAGTTCTCTGCATTGTGGCTGTAGCAAACCTGGTTTGAATCCGGGTCAAGACAGCATTTTGCTGTCGGGCAGCGGGAACATGACTGTGCTTTTTGCCACCTCATCCTACAGCTGGATTTTGTGTCTAAAGCTCTTTGGAGTCATGTGCTGCCTTCCTGCAACCAAGACAGTTGGCCAGCTGCAAACAGAAGTAGTCGCGCAAAATCATGGGAAGTGCCCACGTGCAACCTATTTCATGCCCAAAAAAGTGAACTGAGTGAGGCAGATGTGAGAGACCTAGGAAACTTGCAGTGCTGTGCGTTCCCAGGGTCAGCATCGAAAACCCACCTCTACGAGATGAGATGTAGCAGCCTGCGTAAGCCTCGTTGGGAAGCTGGAGTTCCTGTAGTTTAGCCGAGTGGTTAAGGCGATGGACTAGAATTCCATTGGGGTATCCCAGCGCAAGTTCGAATCCTGCCAACTCGCTGCTTGCCGAAATGCCAAGGAGAAGTGCCTGTGACTTTTTTTCTCGCCCCTAGCAAGCATTTTCTCTCCCTCCCTGCATCGGACAAGCACGCCGTTGGCCATATTTCGAGCCGTAAGCCAGTGGTTCCCTGTGGTCTTATAGTGGTTAGTTCTCTGCATTGTGGCAGTAGCAATCCTGGTTTGAATCCGGGTCAAGACAGCATTTTGCTGTCGGGCAGCGGGAACATGACTCTGCTTTTTGCCACCTCATCCTACAGCTGGATTTTGTGTCTAAAGCTCTTTGGAGTCATGTGCTGCCTTCCTGCAACCAAGACAGCTGGCAGGCTGCAAACAGAAGTAGTCGCGCAAAATCATGGGAAGTGCCCACGTGCAACCTATTTCATGCCCAAAAAGTGAACTGAGTGAGACAGATGTGAGAGACCTAGGAAACTTGCAGTGCTGTGGTTTTCCAGGGTCAGCATCGAAAGACCCACGTCCACAGGATGAGATGTAGCAGCCTGCTTTAGCCTCGTTGGGAAGCTGAAATTACCGTAGTCTTGGCCGAGTGGTTAAGGCGATGGACTAGAATTACATTGGGGTCTCCCCGCCAGGTTAGAATCTTGCTGACTTCGCTGTTTGCCTTAATGCCGAGGAGAAGTGACTGTGTCTTTTTTACTCATCCATAGCAAGATTTTTAGCTCCCTCCCTGCATCGGCCAAGCCCTCCATTGGCCATATTTCGAGCCGTAAGCCAGTGGTTCCCTATGGTCGTATAGTGGTTAGTTCTCTGCATTGTGGCTGTAGAAAACCTGGTTTGAATACGGGTCAAGACAGCATTTTGCTGTCGGGCAGCGGGAACATGACTCTGCTTTTTGCCACCTCATCCTACAGCTGGATTTTGTGTCTAAAGCTCTTTGGAGTCATGTGCTGCCTTCCTGCAGCCAAGACAGCTGGCCGGCTGCAAACAGAAGTAGTCGCGCAAAATCATGGGAAGTGCCCACGTGCAACCTATTTCATGCCCAAAAAAGTGAACTGAGTGAGACAGATGTGAGAGACCTAGGAAACTTGCAGTGCTGTGGGTTCCCAGGGTCAGCATCGAAAAACCCACCTCCACAGGATGAGATGTAGCAGCCTGCTTTAGCCTCATTGGGAAGCTGTGTTTTCTGTAGTCGTGGCCGAGTGGATAAGGCGATGGACTAGAAATCCATTGGGTTCTCCCCGCGCAGGTTTGCATCCTGCTGACTACGCTGTTTTGCCGAAATGCCAAGGAGAAGTGCCTGTGACTTTTTTTCTCGCCCCTAGCAAGCATTTTCTCTCCCTCCCTGCATCGGACAAGCAAGCCGTTGGCCATATTTGGAGCTATAAATCAGTGGTTCCCTGTGGTCGTACAGTGGTTAGTTCTATGCATTGTGGCTGCAGCAACCCTGGTTCGAATCTGGGTCAAGGCAGCATTTTGCTGTCGGGCAGCAGGAACATGACTCTGCTTTTTGCCACCTCATCCTACAGCTGGATTTTGTGTCTGAAGCTCACTGGAGTCCTGTGCTGCCTTCCTGCAGCCAAGACAGCTGGCCGGCTGCAGACAGAAGTACTCGCGCAAAATCATGGGAAGTGCCCACGTGCAACCTATTTCATGCCCAAAAAAGTGAACTGAGTGAGACAGATGTGAGAGACCTAGGAAACTTGCAGTGCTGTGGGTTCCCAGGTTCAGCATCGAAAAACCCACCTCCACAGGATGAGATGTAGCAGCCTGCTTTAGCCTCGTTGGCAAGCTGACATTCCCGTAGTCTTGGCAGAGTGGTTAAGGCGATGGACAAGAATTCCATTGGGGTCTCCCCGCCAGGTTCAAATCTTGCCGACTTCGCTGTTTGCCTTAATGCCAAGGAGAAGTGACTGTGTCTTTTTTACTCGTCCATAGCTAGATTTTTATCTCCCTCCCTGCATCGGCCAAGCCCTCCATTGGCCATATTTCGAGCCGTAGTGGTTAAGGCGATGGACTCGAAATCCTGCCGACTACGCTGCTTGTCTTAATGCCAATGAGAAGTGGCTGTGTCTTTTTTACTCGTCCCTAGCAAGATTTTTAGCCCTCTCTCTGCATCGGACAAGCACGCCGTTGGCCATATTTCGAGCCGTAAGCCAGTGGTTCCCTGTGGTCGTATAGTGGTTAGTTCTCTGCATTGTGGCTGTAGCAAACCTGGTTTGAATCCGGGGCAAGACAGCATTTTGCTGTCGGGCAGCGGGAACATGACTGTGCTTTTTGCCACCTCATCCTACAGCTGGATTTTGTGTCTAAAGCTCTTTGGAGTCATGTGCTGCCTTCCTGCAGCCAAGACAGCTGGCCAGCTGCAAACAGAAGTAGTCGCGCAAAATCATGGGAAGTGCCCACGTGCAACCTATTTCATGCCCAAAAAAGTGAACTGAGTGAGGCAGATGTGAGAGACCTAGGAAACTTGCAGTGCTGTGCGTTCCCAGGGTCAGCATCGAAAAACCCACCTCCACAGGATGAGATGTAGCAGCCTGCGTTAGCCTCGTTGGGAAGCTGACATTCCCGTAGTCGTGGCCGAGTGGTTAAGGCGATGGACTCGAAATCCATTGGGTTTTCCCCGCGCATGTTCGAATCCTGCCGACTACGCTGCTTTCCTTAATGCCAATGAGAAGTGGCTGTGTCTTTTTTACTCGTCCCTAGCAAGCTTTTTAGCTCCCTCTCTGCATCGGACAAGCACGCCGTTGGCCATATTTCGAGCCGTAAGCCAGTGGTTCCCTGTGGTCTTATAGTGGTTAGTTCTCTGCATTGTGGCAGTAGCAATCCTGGTTTGAATCCGGGTCAAGACAGCATTTTGCTGTCGGGCAGCGGGAACATGACTCTGCTTTTTGCCACCTCATCCTACAGCTGGATTTTGTGTCTAAAGCTCTTTGGAGTCATGTGCTGCCTTCCTGCAACCAAGACAGCTGGCAGGCTGCAAACAGAAGTAGTCGCGCAAAATCATGGGAAGTGCCCACGTGCAACCTATTTCATGCCCAAAAAGTGAACTGAGTGGGACAGATGTGAGAGACCTAGGAAACTTGCAGTGCTGTGGGTTCCCAGGGTCAGCATCGAAAGACCCACGTCCACAGGATGAGATGTAGCAGCCTGCTTTAGCCTCGGGAAGCTGAAATTCCCGTAGTCTTGGCCGAGTGGTTAAGGCGATGGACTAGAATTACATTGGGGTCTCCCCGCCAGGTTAGAATCTTGCTGACTTCGCTGTTTGCCTTAATGCCGAGGAGAAGTGACTGTGTCTTTTACTCGTCCATAGCAAGATTTTAGCTCCCTCCTGCATCGGCCAAGCCCTCCATTGGCCATATTTCGAGCGTAAGCCAGTGGTTCCCTGTGGTCGTACAGTGGTTAGTTCTATTCATTGTGGCTGCAGCAACCCCGGTTCAGATCCGGGTCAAGGCAGCATTTTGCTGTCGGGCAACAGGAACATGACTCTGCTTTTTGCCACCTCATCCTACAGCTGGATTTTGTGTCTGAAGCTCACTGGAGTCCTGTGCTGCCTTCCTGCAGCCAAGACAGCTGGCCGGCTGCAGACAGAAGTACTCGCGCAAAATCATGGGAAGTGCCCACGTGCAACCTATTTCATGCCCAAAAAGTGAACTGAGTGAGACAGATTTGAGAGACCTAGGAAACTTGCAGTACTCTGGGGGCCCAGGGTCAGCACTGAAAAACCCTCCTCCACAGGATGAGATGTGGCAGCCTACTTTTTCCTCGTTGAGAAGCTGACATTCCTGTAGTCGTGGCCAAGTGGTTAAGGCGACTCAAAATCAATTGGGTTCTCCCCGTGCAGGTTCGAATCCTGCCGACTATGCTGCTTGCCTTAATGCTAATGAGAAGTCCCTGTGTCTTTTTTAATCGTCCCTAGCAAGATTTTTAGCCCCCTCTCTGCATCGGACAAGCACACCGTTGGCCATATTTCGAGCCGTAAGCCAGTGGTTCCCTGTGGTCGTATAGTGGTTAGTTCTCTGCATTGTGGCTGTAGCAAACCTGGTTTGAATCCGGGTCAAGACAGCATTTTGCTGTCGGGCAGCGGGAACATGACTCTGCTTTTTGATACCTCATCCTACAGCTGGATTTTGTGTCTAAAGCTCTTTGGAGTCATGTGCTGCCTTCCTGCAGCCAAGACAGCTGGCCGGCTGCAAACAGAAGTAGTCGCGCAAAATCATGGGAAGTGCCCACGTGCAACCTATTTCATGCCCAAAAAGTGAACTGAGTGAGACAGATGTGAGAGACCTAGGAAACTTGCAGTGCTGTGGGTTCCCAGGGTCAGCATCGAAAAACCCACCTCCACAGGATGAGATGTAGCAGCCTGCTTTAGCCTCGTTGGGAAGCTGAAATTCATGTAGTCTTGGCAGAGTGGTTAAGGCGATGGACAAGAATTCCATTGGAGTCTCCCCGACAGGTTCAATCTTGCTGACTTCGCTGTTTGCCTTAATGCCAGGAGAAGTGACTGTGTCTTTTTACTCGTCCATAGCAAGATTTTTAGCTCCCTCCTGCATCGGCCAAGCACCTCCATTGGCCATATTTCGAGCCTGTAAGCCAGTGGTTCCTGTGTAGTCGATAGTGGTTAGTTCTCTGCATTGTGGCTGTAGCAAACCTGGTTTGAATCCGGGTCAAGACAGCATTTTGCTGTCGGGCAGCGGGAACATGACTCTGCTTTTTGCCACCTCATCCTACAGCTGGATTTTGTGTCTAAAGCTCTTTGGAGTCATGTGCTGCCTTCCTGCAGCCAAGACAGTTGGCCAGCTGCAAACAGAAGTAGTCGCGCAAAATCATGGGAAGTGCCCACGTGCAACCTATTTCATGCCCAAAAAAGTGAACTGAGTGAGACAGATGTGAGAGACCTAGGAAACTTGCAGTGCTGTGCGTTCCCAGGGTCAGCATCGAAAAACCCACCTCCACAGGATGAGATGTAGCAGCCTGCGTTAGCCTCGTTGGGAAGCTGACATTCCTGTAATCGTGGCCAAGTGGTTAAGGCGATGAATGAGAAATCCATTGGATTCCCCCCACGCAGGTTTGAATCCTGCCGACTACGCTGCTTTCCTTAATGCCAATGAGAAGTGGCTGTGTATTTTTTACTCGTCCCTAGCAAGCTTTTTAGCTCCCTCTCTGCATCGGACAAGCACGCCGTTGGCCATATTTCGAGCCGTAAGCCAGTGGTTCCCTGTGGTCATATAGTGGTTAGTTCTCTGCATTGTGGCTGTAGCGAACCTGGTTTGAATCCGGGTCAAGACAGCATTTTGCTGTTGGGCAGCGGGAATATGGCTCTGCTTTTGCCACCTCATCCTACAGCTGGATTTTGTGTCTAAAGCTCTTGAGTCATGTGCTGCCTTCCTGCAGCCAAGACAGCTGGCCGGCTGCAGACAGAAGTAGTCGCGCAAAATCATGGTAAGTGCCCACGTGCAACCTATTTCATGCCCAAAAAGTGAACTGAGTGAGACAGATGTGAGAGACCTAGGAAACTTGCAGTGCTGTGGTTTCCCAGGGTCAGCGATGAAAAACCCACCTCTACAAGATGAGATGTAGCAGCCTGCTTTAGCCTCGTTGGGAAGCTGACATTCCTGTAGTTGTGGCCGAGTGGTTAAGGCGATGGACTTGAAATCCATTGGGTTCTCCCCGCGCAGGTTTGAATCCTGCCGACTATGCTGCTTGCCTTAATGCCAATGAGAAGTGGCTGTGTCTTTTTACTCGTCCCTAGCAAGCTTTTTAGCTCCCTCTCTGCATCGGACAAGCACGCCGTTGGCCATATTTCGAGCCGTAAGCCAGTGGTTCCCTGTGGTCGTATAGTGGTTAGTTCTCTGCATTGTGGCTGTAGCAAACCTGGTTTGAATCCGGGTCAAGACAGCATTTTGCTGTCGGGCAGCGGGAACATGACTCTGCTTTTTGCCACCTCATCCTACAGCTGGATTTTGTGTCTAAAGCTCTTTGGAGTCATGTGCTGCCTTCCTGCAGCCAAGACAGTTGGCCAGCTGCAAACAGAAGTAGTCGCGCAAAATCATGGGAAGTGCCCACGTGCAACCTATTTCATGCCCAAAAAAGTGAACTGAGTGAGGCAGATGTGAGAGACCTAGGAAACTTGCAGTGCTGTGCGTTCCCAGGGTTAGCATCGAAAAACCCACCTCCACAGGATGAGATGTAGCAGCCTGCGTTAGCCTCGTTGGGAAGCTGACATTCCCGTAGTCGTGGCCGAGTGGTTAAGGCGATGGACTCGAAATCCATTGGGTTCTCCCCGCGCAGGTTCGAATCCTGCCGACTACGCTGCTTTCCTTAATGCCAATGAGAAGTGGCTGTGTCTTTTTACTCGTCCCTAGCAAGCTTTTTAGCTCCCTCTCTGCATCGGACAAGCACGCCGTTGGCCATATTTCGAGCCGTAAGCCAGTGGTTCCCTGTGGTCGTATAGTGGTTAGTTCTCTGCATTGTGGCTGTAGCAAACCTGGTTTGAATCCGGGTCAAGACAGCATTTTGCTGTCGGGCAGCGGGAACATGACTCTGCTTTTTGCCACCTCATCCTACAGCTGGATTTTGTGTCTAAAGCTCTTTGGAGTCATGTGCTGCCTTCCTGCAGCCAAGACAGCTGGCCGGCTGCAAACAGAAGTAGTCGCGCAAAATCATGGGAAGTGCCCACGTGCAACCTATTTCATGCCCAAAAAGTGAACTGAGTGAGACAGATGTGAGAGACCTAGGAAACTTGCAGTGCTGTGGTTTTCCAGGGTCAGCATCGAAAACCCACGTCCACAGGATGAGATGTAGCAGCCTGCTTTAGCCTCGTTGGGAAGCTGAAATTACCGTAGTCTTGGCCGAGTGGTTAAGGCGATGGACTAGAATTACATTGGGGTCTCCCGCCAGGTTAGAATCTTGCTGACTTCGCTGTTTGCCTTAATGCCGAGGAGAAGTGACTGTGTCTTTTTACTCATCCATAGCAAGATTTTTAGCTCCCTCCTGCATCGGCCAAGCCCTCCATTGGCCATATTTCGCCGTAAGCCAGTGGTTCCCTATGGTCGATAGTGGTTAGTTCTCTGCATTGTGGCTGTAGAAACCTGGTTTGAATACGGGTCAAGACAGCATTTTGCTGTCGGGCAGCGGGAACATGACTCTGCTTTTGCCACCTCATCCTACAGCTGGATTTTGTGTCTAAAAGC
>CM050412.1:1389095-1449095 GCA_027564155.1 Gymnocypris eckloni scoliostomus
GTAGAATCGATGGGCGGGCTAAACAGGCAGCGATGTAGAATCGGTGGGCGGGCTAAACAGGCAGCGGCGTAGAATCGATGGGCGGGTTAAACAGGCAGCGATGTAGAATCGGTGGGCGGGGCTAAACAGGCAGCGATGTAGAATCAGTGGGCGGGGCTAAACAGGCAGCGATGTAGAAGCAGGCGTTGATGATCTGCCGAGGCGGTGCTTATTCACACTGTTACATCATAGAGTACAACATTCCACAAGTTGTGGTTTTGGCAGACTGGCTTCAATATAAGCTATTTTTAGACTAACAAGAAAGTTTGAGTTCTGAAACTTAAAGGATGTTTTTTATAGCACAATGACCTCTTATGTCAAAAGATCAAGGGAATTTTGGTTTCTCAGTTCATGACCCTTCAGTTCATGATCAAAAAAAAAGTATGCATTGCCAAGTTTATGAAACAAAACTTCTGTTTATAGATTTTAACAATGCATGATTATAAGAACAAAATCACAAAGTGGGCAATTTAATATATAAATATATATATATATTGAGAGCATGTTCATAGTGAAGCAGGCACTGTGTTCTTTTATACGTGAACAGCTCATGATCTCAGTGTTTACAGCATCTCAGAGCGGTTCGATTCACTAAGTGCAGCTACATCTAACATGCATTTGAAAATGAAACACGCACCAACCATCTTGACAAAATTGTAATGAGAATCGCTTATAAATCTTTTGTCAGCAAAATAAAAGATTTATGCTCTCCGTTTGGTTTTCTGCCAAAATAAACCCTCTGTGGTTTGATGTCTGCAAACAAAGAAATTAAGACGACCCTTAATATTAGTATTGTAATTCCTCAGTCTACCAGTTTCTAGCTCCGAGCCTGATCAAATACACCTGAACCAGCTAATCGAGGATTGCTAGAAAGTTACAGGCAACCAGATGAGTTTGATCAGGGCTGGAGCCCTAAAAGTCTTGCAAAAGTGTCACAATTCACTCAAGTGGATGTCTTCTCATGTTGAATGTGGCAAGGGAACAAGAAACGCTTCCTTAACCGGTGCTACCCATGGCAGGTAAATCTCCAGGGCCGTTCCCCAACTGTGACTGGCGGTTTAACGAGTTTCCAAACCCGGCCGCTCACGCGCTGCACGTCACCTGTGTGGAGCTGATGGCCCTGCCCGTGCCGGGGAAGGACGTGGGCAACGCTCTGCTCAATGTCGTGCTCAAGAGGTCAGAGTTCATGCCTGTGAGAGCTGTGTCAGGAGATGCACAGACGTACTCACTCATGTGTGTTTTGCAGTCAGCCGCTGGTTCCCCGGGAGAACATCACAGCGTGGATGAACGCTATCGGACTGGTCATCACGGCCCTGCCTGTACGCACACGGTCTTCATTCATTTATTTACTCTCTCTCTCGTTCAGCAGTGAGCACTAGTGCTTGATGATTCAACCGCTAGGGTTACATTCAGCCTTTGAGACAGTAATTATCAAGTTTGTAGCAGTTGTTTTAGTATCACTGAAATACTGTGTCAGTTTTATTAATAATTTAAATTAGTTTTAATTTATTTTATTTTAAATTGAGCAATTTTGGGTAACACTTTATTTTAAGGTGTCCTTGTTACATGTACTTACTATTATAATAACAATAAATTATGCATAATTACATGCAAGTAACCCTAATCCTAACCCTTACCATATAGTAAGTACATGTAGTTAATTAATATTACTCAGTACTCAAATGTATAATTACACTGTACCAAGGACACCTTAAAATAAAGTGTAACCCAATTTTATGTGCTTGTCATTTTTTATATATAATGTCATTTTTATTTTAGTTTTAATTATTTGTTAATCAAGTTAAACTGCTGTAAAAGTTTCTTCGGCAACTTACTGAATTTTTTTTTTTTTTTTTTTTTTTTTTAGTTAGCATTTATTTTATTTCAAGTTATATTTTTTAACCGCTTTACTTTTAGATAACTATAATAACCCTGCTTCGTGTGCAGTTCGTGATGGGATTTGAACTCTGAGGGGTTTGTAGAACCGTAATTAACAGATGATTTGAACTCAGCATCTCTGTTCAAGGTAAAGTCATTTCTCTCTGTCAGGAGCCGTACTGGATCGTGCTTCACGACCGTATCGTGAGTGTGATCAGCAGTCCGGTTCTGAGCTCGGAGACGGAGTGGGTCGGTTACCCGTTCGAGCTGCTGGACTTCACGGCCTGTCACCGCTCGTACTCAGAGATGCACTGCAGCTACATTCTGGCGCTGGCCCATGCCGTCTGGCATCACTCCAGCATCGGACAGCTCTCCCTCATACCAAAGTAAGACACCAGACCACCTTAAAACACACTAAACCGTTCACCACACCTGCCGGTGCGCCAGAGACACATTACTGGCTGTAAACAGTTATTAGCAGCCATTAAACTGTATTGTGCATGTGTGTTAAAGTTAGGATGCACAGACCAATACCCAAGGCTCCCTACAGGTCTTTAAAAAGCCTTGAATTCAGTTTAAACGGGTCATATGCGATTTCAAGTTTGTCGTCGGAGTACTAAAAGCTGATTGTGCATAGATGAGATCCGTAAAGCTGCAAAGACTAAAGTCTCAAAACCCAAATTGATTCTTATTAAAAGTTAAGACTCGTTCACTCCTTCCTAAAACGCCTCGTTCAAACACGCCCTACATCACTGTGTGGGATGATTTGCATAACACCCCAAATATTTACGCTATGAAAGAAGGCGTAACTTTTATTCTCGCTGTAGTATTTTCGTGTGTTTCCAAATACGGTAAGGGGCGTAACATTTGTCACACGCTTGAGGCATTCGGCCAATCACAACGCACTGGATAGCTGGCCAATCAGAGCACACCTCGCTTTTCAGAACGATGAGCTTTGTAAAGATCGACGTGTTTCAGAATGGCAGGGCAGAGAGGAGTTACAATAATGTACAGTATACGCATGCACGTGCTTTCCTCGTATGTAAACAACACGTGCGGCGCGCTTTGTATACGTTTAGAGAAAAGCGTGCATGCATCATGATACTCTCCATAATGGCGCTATAGGGTGACGCGGAGGAGATTAAGTTGTTATTTTAGTTTTCTTTGCACATGGAGGGTCAGAGCGCTCTCTGGTTTCATCAAAAATATCTTAATTTGTGTTCTGAAGATGAACGAAGGTCTTGCGTGTTTGGAACGACATGAGGGTGAGTAATTAATGACAGAATTTTTATTTCTGGGTGAACTATCCCTTTAAATGCTTCATTATTGTATCATCAAAATCTAATATTGCTTGACCCATGTTTTGTATGTAATGATATATTGGTACATAATCCAATTTCAGTGCATATTGAATATTGAGCAGATACCCTGTTTTGTTGAGGAGTCATGCATGTCCTCATTGAATTTGTGCCACAGCCTGTTTAATCAAGTTAAAGAATCAGAAATGTGAGATTGTATGGGATTTAATGGACAAATGGTATTAACTTTGATTGTATAACCCACGCAGATACCCTGATACAATGGATAAATATTGTGGTTGAGTGAGTCAGTGTGTGTGTGTGTGTGTGTGTGTGTGTGTGTGTGTGCAGTGCGTGTGTGTGTGTGTGTGTGTGTGTGTGTGTGTGTGTGTGAGGATGAGTCAGTGATGAGCTGAGATCAGTTCACTTGCTGCCTCCATGCGCTCTTCATCCCACCACATCACATTTAGTGCGCACTGATAAACACAGATGAATAACAGAAGCGTGTTCATACTCAGTCTATGACAGAATGCAGTCTGTGCATGTACTGACTCTTCATTAGTTGATCACAATGCATTTGACTTTAGTAATAGGTTTAGTTTTTAAATGATGGTCAGTTTTTCAGCAAGAATATTTCATGAAGATGTGCATTATGAAAGTAAAATAAAAGGTCAATTTAGATTTTCTGTTGGCTTTATATGTAATTAATGTAATTTACACTGCCGTTTGGGGTCGGTATGCAGTTTCGCAGACGCATGGTTTCGTTTACTGCACACGTACTGAAGCGCATGATGCTCGCGGTGATTTCAGCATCCGCCTTCTCACTGAAAGAGGAGATAAATACATGAAGAACATCTCCAGAACTCTGCTTCATGAGTAAAACTGACAGATAGCGTCGCATATATACATACAGAAAATTTAAAGGTATTTACAGCAACCTGTCTAAATAAAAGTTCAGTTTAACTTGAAGACATTGTGCAAGATATACATTACTAATGTTCAGAAGAATGTATGTAATGTTGCTACTAAAATTATTACCACTTTATCTTTTAAGGAATAATTAGACAGTATTTCTTCCATGTTTTAATTCTAATAGTAAATCCTCAGTTTGCCAAAAAAAATATTTAATTTTCATTAATTAAAATATAAATGAATGTAGCATGCCTTCATTTCATTGAACACAGAATTCCGAAAGAACAAAATCATAAGGCTATTATTAAGAATAAATACGTTTTTTAATGCATTCAAATAATTAAACATGCTAAAACCAAGAATTTGATAACTATAAAACATAAGGTGAGAAAAAATTGAAAATTTCATATGGCCCAAAATGTAATTTGTTATATTTTTTAGAAATTGACGTTTAATTGTATGTTTCATTATTTTAATTAATGAGACATGCTTTTGATTAATGCAATTTAACTCAACCATTAAAAAAGGAGTCCAGAAAAAACTTAATTTGGGAAAAAATAAAACTGATTTCATAGGGCACTTGTTGTGTTGTGCTGTGTGTGTGTGTGTGTGTGTGTGTGTGTGTCTGTGTGTGTGTGTGTGTGTGTTTATGTGGTTTATGAGGACACAATTTGTATAATGACATGGGTATGACACAGGTATTACAAGGAGAAGGTGATTTATGAGGACATTTTCAGTGTCCCCATAATTTAAAACACTTATAAATCATACAGAGTGAGTTTTTTTGAGAAAGTACAAATGCACAAAGTTTCCTTTAAGGGGTAGGTTTAGGTGTAGGGTAGGTGTAGGGCGATAGAAAATACGGTTTGTACAGTATAAAAACCATTACACCTATGGAGAGTCCCCGTAAACCATAAAAACCAACATGTGTGTGTGTGTGTGTGTGTCTGTGTGCGCGCGTGTGCGTGTGTGCGTGTGTCTCTGTGTGTGTCTCTGTGTGTCTCTGTGTGCGTGTGCGTGTGTGTGTGCGTGTGCGTGTGTGTGTGTATGGTGAGGAGTCAGGCCCCGTGCAGCAGTCACATGCTCTGTTTGTTTTGATGTGTCTGTGTGAATACGTCTGCTGGCCATCTGCTGACAGCACTGTGACGTCTGGGATCGTGGCCATGCGTGCTTGAGCAATCAGTGACAGGCTGTGAGCATCTGACACACTCCGTCTGCAGCGACAGGGGAATATCAGCACACACTCAAACGCCCAAACCTCTGCCCGCCTGCGTCTCTTCACAGCTCACGCGCTTCAACACAATCTGCTGAACACTGTCATTCTCATTTCAGCTCCACTGTTTGAACAGAGAGAAAGCGCTTGAACATGTAGGAGAGACTCGTGAAGCTCCGGTCCTGACGTGATCAATAACAGAAGGGCATTGGGTTTCAAGTCCATGAGATGTCATGAAAAGGGGTTTAATGATTGGTTGAGCTCAGGGCAGATCGATCATGATGTCATCCGCTGTATTACACACACTCATTGTGACCCGGATGCGTTCAGTAAAACACACCACTACAGATTCATTCTCTATTCATGCAGGAACGGCTACATTTATTCTAGGGCTGCTCGATTATGACAGAAATCATAATCAGGCTTATTTTGGTCAAAATTATAATTTAACACGATTATGAGTGGGCCATGTGACCAAAAGTTTATATGAGTGATTTATTCAAAGATAGTGATATATATCAAATATATATTTTCTGTAAATAAGGTTGCTATGACATCTACATGTTATAAACCAGTGAGATGTCTCGATTATCAACTATCAATATTAGTAAAACACCAAACATTTCAAAATTATTGAAATGTATTAAACGGCTAGTAATAATAAAAAGCAAAGGACAAATGCAATAGAATAAAAAATATACTAATGAAACAAACTGCTGTTTTTTTATGCTAGTCTAATTTTTTTATTTGTCTTTTGTTGTTTGATTATTAATATCAAGCACACAGTCGCAGCAGGAATATAGCGCGCTGTCACTTTAAGAGCCGCACTTACTGTCTCACACGTAGTTTTATTCTCAACTGTTTACGTTTATTACTTAAACGATGAGGGTTTACGCAAATAATCACTAAGCACCGCATTTTTACATATTTTTGCGTGTATTTGAGCATTTAGGTCGAGCGGCAACCTCCCGCTCTCTCTCGGGAAGCCAACACGGACGCGACTAAAACAGTTCAGTTCATCGCCTGGCCGCTAGAGGCGGCTCCAAAAGGGAGTCAGTCCCATAGACTCCTCATGTTAAAATGCAGCAGAAAAAAGTATGTTTACAGCCTGGTACAAAAAGTGGTTTTGGTTTATATAGCTAATTTTGCCGTTCATGACAACTGTGAGGGGGGTGAGTTTTTTTAATACTCATCCGTTTAAATTATATTAAGCCTTAAAGTTCTGCATAATTAAGGGCGTGGCCACTTGAGTGACAGGTGGATTGCTGCTGTCACCACTGTCGCGCTCGGTGGGCGTGGTTTCAGCAACCAGCTCCGCCCACCTCCCGCCTTTTTGCCCATTTTCGATTATCCGGGAGTGACGCGCAACCAAGATGGCGACGGCCGACTCCGCCCACTTTGAGCTTCAAAAATCCTCTTCAGAAACCGACGGGTGACGTCACGGACACCACGCCCATTTGTTTTACAGTCTATGATTTAGGCGCGCAGCTGGTCCATGTTGTGATTTCTCTCTGAACGCATCTCTGAAAGCCTCCTGAGGAACAGCACAGTTCATTCACGCTTTTATGAATCTAAGTCAACTTTAATAAACCAAGCACGTCCCATTTTGCAAAAGTCCCATTTGTGTGATTTTACTGATTTGCACGTGAAATTGGTCTTTATGGTGGAGTGACAGGAGGTGCAATAATAATTTTATCTCAGTTGTTGTATTGTCATAATCTTTGGAGTTTGAAATCAAAACTGTATTTCGATTAATTGCACAGGCCTAATTTCTTCCTCCATAAATGGCATGCAGTTAAAATCATGTAGTTTGAATACAGTTTGTGAATATTGATTGATCATTGGTGTCTTCATTTTGGTGTTGCAGAGATTTTACCATGTTTTTCACATGGTGTGTGTGTGTGTGTGCGGTGTGGTGTGCGGCGTGCGTGCGTGCGTGCGTGCGCGTGCGTGCGTGCGTGCGTGCGTGCGTGCGTGCGTGCGTGCGTGTGTGTCTGCGGTGTGCGTGCGTGCGTGCGTGTGCATGTGTGTGTGTGTGGTGTGGGGTGGGTGTGCGCGTGTGTGGTGTGGGTGTGCGTGCGTGTGTGTGTGTGTGTGTGTGTGTGGGTGGGTGGGTGCGTGTGGTGTGTGTGTGTGTGTGCGTGTGTGTGTGGGTGTGGGGTGGGGTGTGCGTGTGTGGTGTGGGTGTGTGTGGGTGTGCGTGCGTGTGTGTCAGGTTCCTCTCGGAGGTGCTGAAGCCCATCGTGAAGACTGAGTTCCAGCTGCTGTATGTGTATCACTTGGTGGGGCCGTTTCTGCAGCGCTTCCAGCAGGAGAGGACCAGATGCATGCTGGAGGTAAAGCCACACACACACACAAACACCTGCCCATTACATAGTCACTCACCTTGACTCTTCAGGGCTTGCAAAATTTCAAAATCCCTGGTAGCCCTTCAAGCAGGTACTATTCAGATTTTGGTAGCCCGAAAATTAATTTAACTAGCCCCCCCAAAAATACTTCTTTCAACATTTACAACTCTGTTTGCTGCATAAAAACATGGGTCGATATTCGCATTGATCTGAGCAACAGATAGGCACACTGTAAATGCAAATTCACTCTCCTCCACGAGGTGGCGCTTTAGGCTACGTCTACATTAATCCATTTGAACACGGCGTTTTCATTTTAAAACGCTCTCCGTCCACCTTAGCGTTTCCCAAAGTTTCAAATCCACAGTGAAACGTCAGAAAACGTTAAATTCACCTTACTGCACATGTGTAACACCTCATAAAAGCCCTACATGCTCACTAAGACGATACAGAGGAAACAGACATAATACGCTTTCATGCTAATCTTCTGGCAGGATCATTTTTTATGGAAATATCTCATCAGTTACTGATGCATCCATGTCGCGCTCAATCATGTTTGATCTAAAAAGCAGCTGCCCTCATGTTTTGCCCCAGGACAGCAATTGTGAGTACATTTTCTGTCTGTTATTACCGACTGTAATATGAAGAGTGAATAAAATAAATATCTTTAGTAATAGTGTGAAAGTGGATGGCACTTAACAAGTACAATTACCGGTATAAACGGATGTATATTGGTACGATATGCATCACATGACTAAACATGCGTCATCGTTTTCACAGGAAAGGGAGCTGATTTGATTAGACGCAACACGCCGCACATATGTGCAGCTCACACACACATTTAGAGAGCGCTTCAGCCGAGGCGAGTCGTTCATGCTGAAGCAGGGCTGCTAATGAAAGTGCTCTTTACACACTGACCCAGACCACTGCACTTTTACCCAGAAACCCTCAAGCTTCTTATGCTCTGTCTCCATCACTGAGCACTCGGCTTAGGTAAACCGGTCTGGATCAGATCTGGTGCCAGTTTCACCAGTGCAGAATATCATAATGCATGCCAGCAATTACACCATCCTGATCAAACATACCAGTATCAGAAGAAATGAAGAGGAGGGTTTCTGAACACTACTCCAGTGAAGACCCAGACCACTACTTACTATATTAATAATCACACTAAAGCAATTTTTAGTTGCGGCGCTGAGCGTGTTGAGCGAGCGGAGTGGGATCTTCAGAAAGACGCTCTCCGCTCTGAAGGAAATATGACCGCTCACATACTCTGGTTCGTTGCAGAAGTTAAGTATGCACCACAAAAGCACACATGTGCAGTGACGTTTGTCTGTTGTTGCTGTTGAAACCATCTATAATAATGTGACACATCAGATGTTCATTTAAGACATAACCGATGATGTTAGCGTGAATAGCCTACTTAAATACTGTAATTCTGTGTATATTTATCGGGATCGTGTGAGAAGCAAGCAGAGAAAACGTACAGATAAAGATCATTTTAGATGATCAATTACTATTTGGAGCATTGCGATCGCTTTATGAACTCATTTTTGTGAAAACCAGAAATACGACAAATCGAGATTTTTCACTTTTTTTTTTTTTTATTAGATTTTCTGCATGGAATATCAATACAACAAATTGCAAAATGAATTGTATAAAATGATCTTTCCATGGTATTACTGATACTATCCCACTAAACACTTCCCTCCCTTAACAGCCTATAACTTCCCACGAAAAATACAAAATACAAAAAAGACAGGTACAAATTAAAAGATTATAATAATAAAAAAGCATGAATAAAAAACGTGACATTTTTCACTTTTATTTAATTTTTTTTGTCTGTAGCTCAAAATTAGGCCATGTGCATTCAGACTCATTTTGCCAGCACGGGTCACAATTCATAATCAAATTACTAAGCAGCCACTGAATAGAATAACACAAAACAGGTGTCATTTTAAAGCTTAAAAACTCTAATTTTGATCAACTCTTTACGGCTGAGTAGTCTCTCTAAACCGTGTACCGCCTCTGCGAAAATATTACTCATCATAGTTTTCAAAACACTGCCTTGATCAACAAAAATGGATATTTGAAAGAGTCTGAGCTTTACAGTGCATGTAGACACTTTGATTAACTACATAGTTGTGAATTATTCTTTTTAAATATAATTTACTAAATGTTTTTGTGCCATGTTCTCTTAATGTCAAAAACATCATGCAGCTCAGATAGTCATGTCATATGTCTTTTGAAAGCTCTCGCAGAGTAGAATAAACAGACATAACTTTTGATTACTTCATGATATCTACACAAAATATAACACACATATGGGGGAACATCACCAAAAAATACTTTTATTCTCCTACCTTATTTCTTTTGTGAGATATGTCAAATAAGAATGACATTTTTTCCTTGACCACACTGATTTTTCTTCCATTGTATCTATTTTTCAGCATGAGAATGTCCGAATGTAAAGTTTAAAATATAGAAAGATTTCCGCTGGACTCTCCTTGCTATGGTTTTGTAGTTACGAGTCATTATTTTTCAGTATGTCACTCAGAAAACAACACATTTTAAAATGCCTTCAGGGAGGCAAGGGCTAAACAAAAAGACCTCTTTTGTTCCAAAATACTGTAACTTTTGGACACTTTATGCCAGCACTTCTCAAAGTCCGGATCCGGACCGGGAGGGAATTCAATCCGGACCCGCCTCCACTTGATATTTCAAGTGCACTCGTATCACTCAGACCTCCGTGCGGCGTGCGTGCACACACACACACACACACACACACACACACACACACACACACGGGCACATGCACGCACGCACACACACACACACACACACACACACACACACACAGGCGCATGGACCAGTGTTGCAGTGTTTACAGACTCTTTTGTAAGACAAAGCACACAGCAACTAGAGACATTTTGGCTTTCATTCAGTAGAATAATGTCACCGGTTTCGCTCCGCGAGCGAGGTTTCGCCCCCCCGACGCAGTCTTTCTCCACCGGCAGAGTTAGCAGCGTATTCAAAGAACCGAACCGAACCGAACCGCACCGCAGCAGACTCGTGAATGAACGAGTACCAAACAGCGTTTCCAAAAACCTATCACTCTTGACTATCTGACATATGAACATGAATATAGTTCGTCTGTAAAGGGTTGAAATATGCACATAGTTCAGACGTATGTGCTCCATGAAATATATATTAAAAAATATATATAATTAAGATTTTGACAATCAGTTGAAGTGACTGCAGGTTACATTGAAGCACTATTTCAGAAACATTAAATATGTAGGTCTAAATGAGATCTGCTTTATTGGGTATTTAGCTGTATAAGTACTGTTGAGTAACCCTCATGAAAAATAACCATGTTTTTATTATAATACAAGTCTAGTAACCTTTTTTTGTTGCATATTGATAATTTATATAACCAGTTTTACTACAAATACCATGGTTAAACTATGGTTAATGTAGCAAGGCCATGGTTCATTTGTGGTTATCATGGTTTAATAGTAACCAAGTTTTTTTTTTTGTATGAAACTATGGTTAATTTTCATAAACGTAAGTACGACCTGACAATGTCATAAATATGATAATTAAGCATTTATCAAGTCAAATTGTTATATAAAGTTATAAGCATGTTTATAAAAAAAATTGTAATGATTATTTCGGAGCTTTTGACGTTGGTGATAATTCAGATTCGGACCTTTGAATGTAAACTTTGAGAACCCCTGCTTTATACTATCACCACAAAACTTGAGACCGATACACCACTAACATCACCCAAAATGATTTTCCTCGTACTTATTTCTGTCCTGAGATATATTGAATGTAATTTAAGACAGATCTGAAAACTTTCCCTCGAGCACACAGATACGTCTTACTCTTTCATCAGATATTTCTCAGCAGGAGGATGTCCAAATGAATACATTTTTTCCCACTGAAACTACAAAAAGTCAATAAAATCGTTTTATTAAACGATACAACCCTTTGACTCTCCTTGCTGAAGTCTAGATTATTTTTGCGTATGTCACAGCAAACATGTTTTCAAGGCTTACAGGGTTAATAGTATCTTGTTTATTTGAACATGCTGTTTTTAATAGAGTACTTAATAATATCAGTTTGCATATAGTTATACAATTATGCTGTTTGTGATAGCAGTTATGTCGGTTATCTGAAATGCGAGTTTGGTCATCAGTTTTTGTGATTTCAGTATTTGATGAGAGCATGAACAGTGTGAACTGATCTGAAGGGGACTTTGTTCATATTCACGAGTCAGACCGTCATGATTGTCATTTGCCCCCTGTGCAGATCAGATTGGACCAACATCAAATTGTTGAATGGATCTGAATGTATTGAATGGTCACCTGTGTTGTGCTGTGTATCATGACTGGTGTGTGTGCCTCTCTCAGATCGGAGTGGCGTTTATGAGATGCTTCAGGCTGTGGACCAGCATAGTAAACACCTGGCCTATATGGACCCCATCTGTGACTTCCTGTACCACATCAAATACATGTTTACTGGGGACAGCGTCAAAGACCAGGTAACACAGACACACACACACACACACAGACACACGCACACACACGCACACACACACACACAGACACACACACACACACACAAACTCAGACAGACACGCACACACACACACACGCACACACACACACACACACACACAGACACATGCACACACACAAACTCAGACAGACAGACACACACACACACACACTCAGACAGACAGACACACACACACACACACACACAAACTCAGACAGACAGACACACACACACACACACACACACAAACTCAGACAGACAGACACACACACACACACACACACAAACTCAGACACACACACAGACTAGAGGCCCAGAATCCCGGGATGGGAAACAAAATCGCTACGAATCACGTGGGGGACAGGAGGAAAATATTTAATCGGGAGTGGGCGGGACCGAAATAGTAATAATAAACCACAAATATACCTTTTATATAAATAAACTATAAAGTGTATATTTTAATTCTGAACTCAATTCTAGTTGCCCTGTCTTTATGCTCTCCTCCTGTTTGCTGGTGTGGCTGAGTTATGAATGGCAGTCCGTGATGGACAGATTGTTAACTGGTCTATGGTAATACAATCGGGCAGGACATCCAAACGCTCACCTATCATTCATCAACCTCAAATATGGCTTTTCATCTGAAAGATGTATGTAGTAACAACTTTACATGGCGCTCAATATGATGTTAACCTAGAAATGCTATTGAAGTGTTTGTGGAAAGCTTATGACGAGCTCGGCGCTCACTTGCTCTTGTCTCATTGTCAGATAAAAGTAGCCTAATACATCTGTCTGTAAAGACTCTCGTTTATTTGTGCACTCAGAATAACACAAAATTTTAAGCAAACAGGATGCGCTTTAGGTCTCATGTGAACTTGAGAAACTTGAAACTCTCTTTGAAAAATATATCTATATGTAACACCCTCCCAGGTCCACACCACCACAACTCGTTCTTGCTCCAGCGGGTCGCGAACCCGGGATTCCGTGGGAGGCGGGCGCTCTCAGCCAAGGCTACAGTCGCTAGAGCGCCTCTTTTGAGGTCAGGGAGTGAAGTTTACACACAGCCCTCACTGGCATACATCCGTTACATATAGAGAGTGAAATGTATGAAAAGAAAAGAAAAACAATAGAGACATGTGTGTTAGCATGGATGATTTACATGAAATTTAATCTGTGCAACACTGTGCATAAGATGGCTTTCAGTTCAATATAATAACAAAACGACATTTTGGGTTTTATTCAACTAATAAGGTGGGCACGCTGGGATCTGTACTATATTTTTACTGTAATTGACAGATTTCAAAAAAAAACAACGGGAGTGGGAGGAATGGGAGTCATTCTTCCGGGAGTGGACGGGACGGGATTTTCCCAGTTTTTCGTGGGATTGGGTCGGAAGAGATTAATTTTTGTGGGGTGACGGGAGGGTTTGAGAATTTCCCGTGCCCTCTAACACACACACACACAGATGCAGACACACGCACACACACACACAGATACACACACACACACACACACACACACTCAGACAGACAGACAGACACACACACACACACACACACACACACACACACAGACAGACAGACAGGCACGCACACACAGACAGACAGACACAGACAGACACACACACAGACACAGACAGATGCACACACGCCACACACGCACACACACACCGCACAGACACACACACACTGAACTCAGACAGACACACACACACACACACACTCAGACAGACATGCACACACACACAGATGCACACAGACACACACACATATACACACGGATACAGAGACACACTGATAAACAGAAATATTATGATTTCTGAAGATCATGGACTGAAGACTGCAGTGATGCTGCAAAATATCACAGAAATCATTTACACTTTAACATACATTCACATAGAAAACAGCTGTTTTAACCTCTTTAAAATATATTTTGATCAAATAAATTCTTTCAAAAACAGTTTTTAAATGTCCGTCCCGGATTTGAACAGCAGACAGTTCTCAAATCATGTAAAAACACATGATTATAATGATTTTATGAAAGTCAGGTGACAGGTTGTAAATGCAGAAATGATGAATGTGTTTGTGTCTGTAGGTCTGTGACCCAGTGAGCACCTCTGGACCTCCAGACCGCGCTCAGACTGATGGGAAGGACACGCAATGTGAAGATCATGTGACATGACGTGCGAGGCTTTGATTCTGTTTGAAACTTGCAGCGCCCGCCTTATTTTCATGCAGGAATGAACCTGATGGGGTGTCGTTTATTATCAAGACTTTTCCTGAAGCCTGCAGCTTGGACTTTGATAGAGCAGTTTTTTATAATTTAACGTTTTTTTGCATTGAGTCATGTCAATTTTTTTACTTGTAATAAAGACTAATCATGTGTTAACCAAATGCGCCTGTGTTTGTGTGCTTTTATGTCACAAGCCCAAGTCCACACTATCATAGCATCTGAAACTACATCATAAATAATCAAATATATGCATTAATGTTGAAAGTATTTTTTAAAATACTTTTATTCAGTAAAGACTCATTCAAATGTGTAAAGACAGTTACAAAAGATTTCTATTTCAATTAAATGCTGTTCTTTTGAACTTTATATTCACCTGTGAATCCTGAAAAACAACATAAGTGTTTTCAACATTGATAATAATCATAAATGTTTCTTGAGCAGCATATTATTATGATTTCTGAAGATCATGTGACACTGAAGACTGCAGTAATGATGCTGAAAACAGCTTTGGTCTCAGAAATCAATCATAGATTCACATAGAAAACAGCTATTTTAAACTGCAATAATGTTTTTATATATTTTTGATCAAATATGAAATAAATGCAGGCTTGAGCACAAGAGAAAACACGACCGTGTTTGATGTTTCTGTACTCCACAGATGACCGCTCTTCTCTAGCTCATGTTAAAAGACTGGCAGCTAAACATAAAGTCGGAGTGTATTGTGTTCAGTAAGACGTGTGAGCAGGACAGTATTTAGATTGATAGTTGAGATGGGGTTTTGTGACTGTCCCCCCCCAGTATTTAATATTTGGTGACACACTACAAACTATGACTGAAGTATCATTTCTGTAATCGTGGCCAGCGGACGAGCTTCCGCAGGAGGATTGGATATCGATTTGTTTTAGGATCACGAGAGGCTGCTCAAGTGAGAAGAATCGATGATAGAGAAACCTGTTCTGTGAAGAATCATTCACTTCTTCCAGGAAAATCACACAGACGCTCCTCTATGAGCTCTCTGTTGCAGTACATTCAAAGAGGCTGTTATTATGAATCTAGGACAATTTTTGATACTAGCCACGACTGAACATGTGCTCGGTTTCTCAGAATTGCAAATAAAGATGCTGTTTGGATTTAAAGTGGAAGTAATTGATTGTTTCTGGCATCTTGTATGTTTGGCCAGGTCTTTTAACCCTAACTGATGCAGTGTGCAGCTTTTTATTTCACAGACGGCCATGTTGGAAGACGTACCCATGTCTATATTCCAGGAGGACAATACTACGGTTCACCAGGCTCAAGCTGTGAGAGTGGTTCAGTGAGCGAGAGGAGTCCTGAACTAAACCCTATTGAAAGTCTGTGGGATGTGCTGGAGTCGACTTCACGAAGACGTTTGACTCTCACATTATCGATGCAAGATCTTGGACACATTTTGATGGAAATAAATGCTATGATGTTGTCTCAGTGCTACAATAAATGCACAGTCTAGCAAGGCTAAATGCCATTCAACAAAATATTAGAGTGCAACCAAAGACTTTCAGTGGGTTGAGGACGGTCAGGACTCTGTGTTGTCTCTCTCTGTCGTTATATATATATATATATATATATATATATATATATATATACCTTTAATCTAAAATGAAACACTTAAAATATAAATATTTGAATTAGTTTAACTGTTTATCAATGTGACCATTAACCGAAATCAGAGAACTGTGAATATGCAAATATCTACATTAAGTAATTTAGCAAACGCTTTTATCCAAAGTGACTTACAAACGAGGACATTAGAAACAATTAAAATCAACAAAAGAGCAAAACATGCAAGTGCTATGACAAGACTCGGTTAGCCTAACGCTGTACACGTAGCAGGGTTTTTTATATAAAAAATTGTACGAAAATTATTAGATAGAATATAGAAAAAAAAAGCTAGTGTTAGTTTTTCAAGAAAAGCAGGCAGTTAGAGAATAAATATGCAATTGATAGAGAGTGTGTGCTTGATTTAGTTTTTTAATAAAAGGAAGATGGATAGATGAAATAGAATTAGAATAGAGAGTGCTAGAGGGTCAAATATAGATGGAAGAGATGTGTTTTATCTGTTTCTTGAAGATGGTTAAGGACTCAGCTGCTGGATTGAGTTGGGCAGATGGGAACAGTTAATGTGAAAGTCTGTGAAAGTGATTTTGTGCCTCTTTGGGATGGTACAATAATGCGTCGTTCACTTGCAGAACGCAAGCTTCTAGAGGGCACTTAATCTGAAGTATTGAATTTAGGTAAAGGGGTGCAGAGCCAGAGGTGGTTTTGTAGGCAAACATCAATGCCTTGAATTTAATACGAGCAGCTATTGTTAGCCAGTGCAAATTGATGAACAAAGGTGTGACGTGTGTTCTTTTCAGCTCATTAAAGATTAATCTTACAGCAGCGCTTTGGATTATTTGCAGAGGTTTGATGGAACTGACTGGAAGACCTGCCAAGAGAGCATTGCAATAGTCAAGTCTGGACAGAACAAGAGCTTGAGCAAGGAGTTGTGATGCATGTGCCGAAAGAAAAGGGCCTGATCTTCTTAATATTGTATAATGCAAATCTGCAGGACCGGGCCGTTTTAGCAATGTGGTCTGGGAAAGTCAGCAGATCATCAATCATAACTCCAAGGTTTCTGGCTGTTTATGAAGGAGTTATGGATGATGAGCCTAACTGGAAGGTGAAAATTGTGATGAAGTGATGTTCAAATACACTATATTGCCAAAAGTATTGGTGTGACACATAATAGAACCACAGATTTGGTTTTATCTCAAAATATCTTTAAAAAACTGTTTAGTATTGCAAAAGGGGATATTAAAATATCACTCAGCCTAAAATGGTACAATTTTCAGCAGTTTTGAACGGATGACAGTAAAGTTTATCTTGAAATTGTCTAAGTCATGGGGAAAAAATGATGTTAATTAAATAACGCTATATGAAAATAAGTGTCCTAACAACAAAGATAAATCTCTCTCGTGCTATTTATATATATTTTGTTCTTATTTTTTTGCTATGACACACCACAATTCAGTAAAATTGTTTAAAACAAAGAATTAAAGAATTGACGAAGTTAGTGACCCTTTATCTATTCTCAAAGATCAGACATATATGCATTTCTTCTTCAATCAGTCTTTTACAAAAAAAGCATTTTTTTGCTGGCTATTTGTCATATATATATATATACATACAAATTCTGGCATGAAACTCTAGATGGCGCATTCTGATAGGTCAAACTCAAACTGACATAATGACATCATCATCATCAAGTCACAGCTGATTGGCTCTCTCCTGTATCGGTAGCCAATGAGCTCGCTGCTCAACATTCAAATACTTGGCTAATGCTTGCTGTAGCAGTGCACTCCAGAAAGCCTCCACCTTCCCCAGCTCCACCTGTATAGATCTGCTACGGGCTGGTCATGTATGCTATATGGGGATTATTCATGTGTTATATGTGCAGCAGCAGTATTTCTTACATGCTCACAGCAGCATGTTGTGGATGTATTGGCAGTAGCAAGTCTCGGTACTTTATTTGCTGCAGCAGCGGTGTAGCAGATCTATACTGCCAAGACCAAATACATTAACACTGTCATGACGGAATATGGCGGAATAGCTCTGCTTACACTGCCACTGCCAATACATCCACAACATGCTGCAGTGAGCATGTAAGAAATACTACAAATAAGTGTGCATGTATAAACAGTTTGATATTGTTCTCAGGTGCGTCAGAAGTAAATGCTGGTCTGTCTGGACGAATCAGAGCGTGACTGAAGCGTGCAGTGCTTGTGTTTCTGATGCTCTCTGTTAGGGTACGTGCACATTACTCAAGCGCCGTGAGCAATCACAGCACGCTTACATAAGCCATAATGGAGAACTCGAGCTGTACTCAGTCAATGGGAATTGTTAAAAGGATCAGATGTTAAGATCACGTTTTCATTGCTTCATGTTTTATGCAGACAGTGCTGTCGAACACTCAACGGTCGTTAGGACACGCTGGCTAATTAATTTCCACTGCTTCTGGTTTCTGTTGTGTGTGTGAAGTGTTGAGTGTTTAGTCATGTGATGCTTCTGCTCCTCTCACGCCTCACAGTACTGTATTTACATGCAGAAGGAAATCAGCCAATGCTCAGCTGTTTGGTCTTGTTTTTGGTGTGATGTAAACCAGCCAACATCTCAACACAGTTACTTCAAACCTCCATCGATGGAAATTAAAAACTCAACCAGTGCATTACAAAATGTATTCATAATAGAACAGATGTATTTAAGTCACCATGATAGTACAAATGACATTTTACTGTTGTTCAATAAATGGTCATGTTTTTATGTCAGTAAATGAGGGATAGATTTCCAAGACATTACTGCACACATGAACAAATCATGTGTTTGTTTTTATGAGATGTTGACATGACATTAAGCAACATCATAACATCATCATCTGGCCATTAAATATTTCAGGATCTTTATAACAGTACAGCAGATATTTACACAAAATGATCTAAATATCACTCCAATAATATGTCTCCGTAAGATGAGATTGAAATATAATGCAATGCTGATAGAGAGATGAAGAGATAAACGCTCCTCAGAAGATGTAAGATGTTTTGGAGGCTCGCTGAGGAACAGTGAAAATAACAAATGCTCCTCAGACGATCCTGATGATCGGATCAGTGTGTAAGCGCCGTCCACTCGGTGTCTGAGTGCGCTGGACGACTGATGATGACTTACAGGAACGAGGGAATCCCTTCTGATCACTGTGATGGAGAGACTGCTGTGTTCTTACGGTTATGTATCGCTTGTTTGGTAATATTTATTAGGGGTTCCCTGCTGTATTTGCTGATTTAGTAAACTCGGTGTGGCTATTAACACTATAAAGTCTACTGTATCATTTCTGACACACAAAGGCATATCAGAGGTCTCTACATGATCAACAGGAAAAACACTGTTGTGATACTGTTGAATCGTTCTGAACATGCAGACGTTTAGGATTTCTCTGGCTGTTGTGGTGCTGCAAGATCTTTATGATAAAGTCCTTTATGATTGCAACCCAAAAAAAAGTAAGTGTATGAACAGAAGAAGAAAAGACAAAGATACAGACTGTGGACTGAACATCTTTCATGAAGGAATGAACTACTCTTCCCCTGATGCACTGCGAACACTGTCTGAAATCTCATACTCTCTGAATAGGTGCTTCTTTTGAATAAGGTATTACTTCAATATGATTATATATATATATGTAACGGATGTATGCCAGTAAGGGCTGTGTGTAAACCGCACATCCCTGACCTCGAAAAGAGGCGCTCTAGCGACTGACGCTAGAGGCTGTAGCCTTTGGCGTTCTTTGTTAGAGCGCCCGCCTCCCGCGCCGGAATCCCTGGTTCGAGACCCGCTCGGAGCAAGAACGAGTTAGGATGGTGTGGACCCGGGGGGTTACATATATAGCAGGGCTTCTCAAAGTCCGGACTCGGGTCCGGATCCTGACCGGGAGGGAATTCAATCCGGGCCCGCCTCCACTTGGTATTTCAAGCGCACTTGTATCACCTCAGACCTCCGCGGTGTGCACACGGGCGCATGATCCAGTGATTACAGACTCTTTTGTAAGACAAAGCACATAGCAACTAGCGACATTTTGGATCTATCTATCTATCTATCTATCTGTCTATCTATCTGTCTATCTATCTATCCAGAGTAGATACCAAAGTGTAAAATACTGTATGATATAAATATTATAAAAAATCTATCTATCTATATGGAGTAGATGCAAAGTATAAAAATACTGTATAATATAAACACTATAAAAATATCTATCTATCTATCTATCTATCTGTCTATCTGTCTGTCTGTCTGTCTGTCTGTCTGTCTGTCTGTCTGTCTGGAGTAGATACCAAAGTGTAAAAAGACTGTATAATATAAATGCTATAAAAAATATCTATCAATCTATCTATCTATCTATCCAGAGTAGATACCAAAGTGTAAAAATACTGTATGATATAAATATTATAAAAAATATCTATCTATCTATCTACTACCTTTCTTTTTCTTTTGCATATTGATTACAATTTATATAACCCAGTTTTACTTCAAATACAATGGTTAAACTATGGTTAGTGTAGCAAGGCCATGGTTAATTTGTGATTATCATGGTTTAATAGTAACCAAATGTTTTTTTTTTTTTTTTGTTTTTATAAAACTATGGTACATTTGTAAACACAAGTACACCTGATGATGTCATAAATATGATAATTAAGCATATATCAAGTTGAATTGTTATATAAAGTAATAAGCATGTTTATAAAAACAAGTTTTGTAATAACAATTATTTCGGACCTTTTGAGCGTTGATGATAATTCGATTCGGACCTTTGAATGTAAACTTTGAGAACCCTGATATATAGTATGAGCGTGTATCGAATATAATCCGGATGTCAAGTTCTTACTGTCACGTGTCAAAGCACCTCTCCATTTTTGGTCTTTAAATATTAAACGCTGCTGGTCTTTTATTTAGTTTTTGATTGGAGAAAGTGGATGTGATTTGTAGTTAATAGATTGCACTGACAAATGGCACGCTTCACCTTTAAAAGAGCCCACACACACACAACACAGACACACACACACACACACGCACACACACACACACACACACACACACACACACACTGCACACACATACAACACACACACACATGTTGGTTTTTACGGTTTACGGGGACTTTCCATAGGCGTAATGGTTTTTATACTGTACAAGCTGTATGTGCTATTGCCCTACACCTACCCTACACCTAAACTTAGCCCTTACAGGAGGCGGTGCATTTCTATTTTCCCTCAAAAAAACTCACTCTGTATGATTTATAAGCGTTTTAAATTATGGGGACACTGAAAATGTCCTCATAAATCACCTTCTCCTTGTAATACCTATGTTATACCCATGTCATTATACAAATTTGTGTCCTCATAAACCACATAAACATGCCCACACACACACACACACACACACACACACACACACACACACACACACAACACAGACACACACACACAACACAGACACACACACACACACACACACACACACACACACATACACACACACAGCTGCCAGATCAGTGGCAATCATCTTAACCTCTGACCTCACTTCTTGTGGAGAGCCTGACATGAGCATGAGTGCTTCACAAGCACACCAGGACAGAAGCAGCGCTTGAAAACACGTGCTTGTTATCCTCACACATGTGCTTGATGTTTAGTGTGAGGACTCAGAGTGATAAACATATTGATTTGAACAAAGGACACTGTTCAGAGTCTCACGAATGCCGTCAGGCTCTTTAATGGAGAACTGTTCTGATCTCGTCCACTGTGCTGTAAATAAAGCCGGCCAGCCAAAAGGATTCACGCTTCCTTCCTGTGTTTTGCACGTTGTTCTGTGAAATTCAGACTGTGAGCAGACCTTGAGTTTTCTGAAGAGATCTAGACTAAAGGCATTAAAACACTGGTCTTCAGTAGCAGTCCTGCTTTACTCCTTGAACCCAGATGAGCAATTCAACTATGTATTAACTCATTTAGCTCTTTTTAAAACCGTATATTACTGAGGTTAATATGGGGTTTTACAGTTTTTTTCAGTCGCTAACAAGCGTTTGTCCAACCAGTTGTCACATTTTCAAAACTCTAAACACAATTAGCACAGCATCGGTCTTTTGTGGCCATATCATTCACACATTTCATGTCGTTTTTACCCAATATGCAGTCAGCGAACACATTTCCACAATGCTTACATTTTCTTAACAGACAAGCTATACCTCCCAACAAAATTATGGATTGTTTTTGTAGTATTTACAAATGTTAACACACAACATCCCACAATAGCAAAAACAATATTCCAAACCTTAGATACAGTATAAAAACCTCTGCTTCTGCAATGATATCAGTTCAAAAACAATATCAATATCAAAAATATATCTCAGCTGATAATAAACAAACCATTGAATAATTGACACACAGCTGATTTATGTTGGATAAATTGGGCCAACCACAGCTGATTGCAGTCTGGCTTAGACTCAGTGGCAGGGGTTATTTTTTCTATTACATTTACACTTATACAGTAAAAGGAGGACTTTGAGGAGTGATGTTTTTGGAAACAGAAACAGAAAAAGACAAACACTGTAATGTCTGGTCGAGGAAGAGTTAGAGCAAGGGGCCCAGGGAGAAGAGCAGGCCCAGTGAGAGATGCAGTGAGAGGTGCAGGAGCAGTGAGAGAAGGAGAGCCAGGGAGAAGAGCAGGCCCAGTGAGAGATGCAGTGAGAGGTGCAGGAGCAGTGAGAGAAGGAGAGCCAGGGAGAAGAGCAGGCCCAAGGAGATGGCAAGGTAGAGGTGTAAGAATGTGTGGTGGTGGCATTCAAAGGGCTGCAAGAACAGTAGTCAGTGATGAAATTCGTGCCACTATCATTGACCATGTAATCAACCACGGTCTTTCACTAAGAGAGGCTGGTGAAAGAGTGCAGCCCAATTTGAGGTGGTCAACGGTTGCCTCCATTATACGCATCTTTCAACAAACCAACAGGTAAGTATTGCATTTTACATGGATTGTTTCTATTCTCACTTGACATGTCAATATGGTCATACATAATGCATATGTTGAATTTTTGTCCCTCAGAATGCAACGTCTTCAACCCTCTGGGGAAGAGGAAAGCTCCTCAATAATGATCAAGAGCTTGCCATTGTAGAAATGGTTGTTGCAAATAATGCAATAAAACTGCATGAAATTCAAACTAGAATTGTGGTGGACCATGAGATATTTGACAATATCGATAGCATCAACCTCACAACCATTACGCGGACATTGTCCAAACACAGAGTGCGAATGAAGCAGCTCTACACTGTTCCCTTTGAGAGGAACAGTGAGAGAGTCAAGGAGCTACGACGACAATATGTCCAGGTATAGTGTATATTCAATTCAATGTCCAGTTCTATAAGCTTTGCACTTTGCAAGTAGGTGACCTACACAGTAATAGGTTACAGTACAGTATGGTATACAGTAATGACATGATTTACGTAAACTTTGTTTCAGAGAGTTATGGAATTGGAGGCCAACCAGGCCCCTCATGAATTCATATACATAGATGAGGCAGGATTCAATCTGATGTGCCAGGACAGAGAGGGGCAAACATTACCATGTGTGCAGCAATTGCAAATGCAGGATTACTCCTTCACAGATGTCAGGTTGGACCCTATAATACCGAGCGCCTCCTTGCCTTTCTCAATGATCTCCACCAGCGCCTGGTTCCAGAGCAGGATCAGGAGAGTGAAAACATGAGGACCTTTGTAATTACCTGGGACAATATGGCTTTTCATCATTCACAAGCAATAACAACATTGTTTGAAGTCCACCCAAGACTGGTAAGTCTCTTCCTTCCACCCTATTCACCTTTCCTCAACCCCATAGAGGAGTTATTTTCTGCATGGAGGTGGAAGGTTTATGACCATCAGCCACATGACCAGATGTCCCTCGTTGAAGCCATGGATGCTGGCTGCAGGGACATCACAGTTGATGATTGCCAAGGGTGGATCCGACATACCAGGTGGTTTATCCCAGGTGCATCGCCTTGGATAACATCAGATGTGATGTTGATGAAAACATGTGGCCTAACCCTGAAGATCGCAGAGAATAGATACAGTAATTTTGTGCTTTTTGTTCCCCCCTTTTATCTGGGCTTTTGCTGTTGTTTTTTTGTTCAGAATGCTCTTGTGTGTTTCATGGATATTTTGTTCACTGTAAGCAATACTGTAAAACTTTTTCTGTTCTATCATACCGTGTTTCTACTGTACTTCCTGTAGTAAACAGTAAAGGAAAAAAAACTTATTTGCTTTTTACTGGAATGCTTTTGAATGTGAACATTACTGTACATGTGGACATACAGTTCCCAACCAAGAAATTTAGTGTCAAAACGGTGGATTGCATGTTTTGCATGCAAATAGCTGTAAAACTGAAATATAAAAGTCTATGCAGTTTTTGTAATGTCAACAATAGCCAGTATTTTGAAACCTGGTGTACTTTGATTGACTGCATGTACCTTGTGAAGTGAAAGCAAGTGTTATTCTTTGACAGAATAATTTCATTTTGAGTCAGATTTCCAGTGTTTTGGTAAAGTTAGTGTGTGCAGAGAAAGATGTGTTCTATTTTGAAATGAAGAGTTAGTATATATTTAACAAAATGTATTTTTGAGAAGAAAATTATCCATTTGGCCAATTGTGTTTTGTAGGTGTCAGTCTGTGTTAAGAGTTTAGAAAAAGTATCTGAAGTATGGGTAAGCGCTTGTTAGCGATTGAAAAAAACTGTAATACAACTGTGAAAAACGACCGTGGTCTATACTTCTGACAGACATTTCAGTACCTATAATGCACTGGGCTTGAGCTGATTCTGGGGATACAAAAATGCAGAAGATTGATCTGTACTTTTAATAAAGTCCTTCGTATTCATTTTGATATATACTACAGAGCTGGTGTATAATGGCACACTTGCTGTTGACTGCAGCTCTCTAGCAGATGTGACGCCTCTCGAGGAGCTGACCTGTGTTTGTGGACTGAACTGAAGACGTGTTTCTGGAGCTCTGGGTATTTCTAGTGGTCCTGATGACAGAGATCAATGTGTGAATGTGGAGCTGAACCAGGAGCAGGCTGGATTATACTGCATGATTTTTGCATCATTTACAGGATCCGTAGAGTTGACACTGGTTGCCAAAAGTCAGAGAAAGTCCATTTTAATTGACAGACTGCAGAAAACCATGCGGTGTGTGATGGTTGCTGTCTCTGGTTTTTTAGCTTCAGACTTTGACTCCATGTACTCAGACATGTGTGATATTCTGAGCTGATCTCAGAACACATATTGCTTTCGTTTGTTGTGCATCTTATATTGACATGGCATGAGTTTGATGCTTTCAGAACAACTTGAAGGTCTTGTAGCATGTGTCGTTTAGTGTGTGATGGAGAGTTTTCTTTCTAAGCTTTACACAAGTCTGTGCCTACATGGCAACAAATTATCTTCTTCGCATACATTTGTGTCGTTTTCTAGAAACGTTCTTCAAACAAGATGAGAAGCAAGTCTTGCTTTAGTAAAATTACAGTAATTTTATTCTTAAAACAAGAACAAATATCTACCAGTGGTGTATGGAAAATAATCTTAATTCAAAGGGAAAACAATGTTATTTGTCTTGCCCCATTAGCAGAATATGATTGCTCATTTTAAGAAAACAAAATCAATCTTGATTCTTTTTTTTCAGAAAACAACACTGAATATCTTAAATCATTTTTAGTTTCGCTGTAAATGCATCTTGATTTATTGGACAAAATACAAAAGTGTCTTTTTCAGTGTCTAGTTTTTAAAAATGTGTTCAGATCTGAAACGTTGTATAGTCAGTCTTGAGACACAGGTTCATTTTGCTCTGTTAAACCTGTGAGTAGGAGCTTTAGTTACCGTGCTAATGGCGGTGCATTGGCCTGAGTTGGCATCTTGTGCTATTTGTTGAGTTTCTGTGGTATTTCAGTTCTTCCGTACCAAGTCTGCAGATGATCTTTGTTGAATATCGCATCTGGATTTCATTTCTAAATGGATTTGCTTTCGGGCCTGGAAGTTTTTCTGGTCAAACCTGTGAAAGACGAACACGTTCATTACTCAGTTTTTCTCACCACACCATGAATCACTGTAATGACATTAACGGCAACAGATCAGCCAAACATGACATGCTGTTGTTATTGTCCATTCATGGATGAGTTATTGTTTTAAAGCTGTTGCCGGATGACATCCAGTGTGAAGCTCTGGTCTTTCACTTCAGAGTTTTTATCAGGTACATCTGCTCCACAACCCTCTGATGTATGTCTGCTTACAAAGTCAAGGCAAGCTTTAGCGCTCCAGCACTCGCCCTCCAACTTTGTGATTTAAGACTCGTTCATAGGTAAACTATCGTGCCTCTCCAGTTTCCACTGTGTTTGACTCTCTGCCGGGCTGGAAGATGTCAGGAATACACACGCAGCACAGCGGCAGCATGTCATGTTTGACTCGTGGGGTATCTTTCATGTCTATCACCATTTAAAAGAATCGAGTGTTTACCATGAATGTGATACTTGTCTGTCCGAAAACCTTTGTCTGTGATTGAACTGAAGAGCGCACACACCCATCTACTCTCTTCATGTTCCATTTTCCAGTCATTCTGAGTATCCATGGCAACACGGAACATCAAGGCGTTCTCTGTGTGTGTGTGTGTGTGTGTGTGTGTGTGTGTGTGTGTGTGTGTGTGTGTGTGTGTGTGTGTGTGTGTGAGAAGGTGATTTATGTGTGTTTTCAGTGTATAATTTAAAATGCTTATGTGTGTGTGTGGGGAAAGTTGTGTGTGTGTGGCTAAGTTTAGGTGTAGGATAGGTGTGGGCAATAGCACATACAGTTTGTACAGTATAACCATTATATGTGTGTGTGTGTGTGTGTGTGTGTGTGTGTGTGTGTGTGTGTGTGTGTGTGTGTGTGTGTGTGTGTGTGTGTGTGCGTGTTCTGTGTGTGTGTGCATCTCTGTGGTGTGTGTGTGTCTGTGGTGTGTGTGTGTGTGTGTGTGTGTGTGTGTGTGTGTCTCTGTGTTGTGTGTGTGTGTGTGTGTGTGTGTGTGTGTGTGTGTGTGTGTGTGTGTGTGTGTCTCTGTGGTGTGTGTGTGTGTGTGTTCTGTGTGTGTGTGTGTGTGTGTGTGTGTGTGTGTGTGTGTGTGTCGTGGTGTGTGTGTGTGTCTCTGTGGTGTGTGTGTGTGTGTGTGTGTCTCTTGTGGTGTGTGTGTGTGTGTGTGTGTCTCTGTGGTGTGTGTGTGTGTGTGTGTGTGTGGTGTGTGTCTAGTTGAGCCTGGTGAGAGTTAATCTCCTCCATTCACGTTTTCTTTAGCTCTGTCAAACACACGTTCCCTCTCTAGTGCTGACGGCAGTTTTCCGGTCACTTCCATTGACTTCTAAATCTCCTTCTCTGCTCATGTACTCTTTTCTCCTGAATTCACTTTAACAGTGTGTTACACACCTAATGTTTGCCCCAGTTTGGCTGGAATAATTTAGCTGATCTGGACCCCAGGGAACAGCTGGTGAATGAGTGCAAGCGTTCAGATGGGGACAAAACAAACTGTTCTGTGCACAGACAGGCCAGTGGGACATAGATCATAACACTTGACCAAACATCTCATAGTTCAGCAAATAAGATCTAGATCTGTGACGATGATTTGAAGAATTAAATTATTAACTGTTCTCCTTGAAGTTGCACTGAATGGGGACTTCAAGCTTCAAGCAATGTTTCCAACATTTTGACAAGTAGTGTATTGAGCATAATACAAATGATGAATAAAAAGTAATCCATAAGACTTCTGCACTAGTCATGCTATAGCAAATTTAACTGAAAATCATCCACTCCAGTGAGCTGTACTGAACCAGATCACTCAAAACTAGATCCGTTTGATTCATGAATGAATCGCTCACACTGGTGAACCTGAGATCCACAGACACTGCACAGATCCAGAACCAAGCAAACAGTTCAGTATATTAATGACTCAAACACAGCTGCTTCGTTCATGAACTCTGCAGCGAAATCAACATTAATCTGTGAATAAATCTACAGTAAATCTCTTGTGCAGAACTGTATTAAATGAGTGTTTTTACAGTGCATATACTGCACGTTGTTTTGCATCTTGCATTGCTTGAAAGCATTGTAACTGCATGGAAAAAAGCAACCAAATGCACTTCTCAATGTTTTTGAAGTTCTACAAACACGTTTGGGTCAACAATGACAGTGGGCATGCTGTGTGAACTGTCCCTTTAAAAGCTCTTGACACAGGAGCTGGATGATACTACTAATGCTTGAGCAGCATCATTAACTATAGAGCAGCAGCGCAGTGACTCAGTGAACCCACCATTAATACAGCTGGATTAGACGCCTGTTGATTTCTTCAGACCTTTATGATGTGAGAAGTACTCTGAGAACTGAATGATCATTTACTAATCTGTTATTGTGCTTTTACTGTTTCTGAAACTGAGCTCCATCAGGTGTGATTCAACAAGCCTTAAGACTAAAGCTCTGATTAAACCCACGGCTTTTCTAAATAACTAGATTTATTTGGAGGAATATCATACAGTGCATTACATAACTTTACTGAAACTATATCATATGCACATATGAAGTAGTGAATAAACCCCACACTCATGTTGGTATATGTTTTTTACAGAGACTACACACAGGTGTAATGTTATTTCTAATGTACAACCTGTGTTTTCTAACCATAACTCTACACCTAAACCTACCTCTCACACAAAACGAGACGCATTTTTACATTCTGTATGATTCGTGTATGATTTATAAGCTTGTTTCCTCATGGGGACAATGGATTATCCAAACATTAAAGTTATGTAAAAACAATCATGCAAATACAAAATCAAAAAATATCATCATTCTCCCGTGTGCTGGATGAGTTAGCTGACCGGTTTAATGTGTGTTATTAGAGGTCATGGTTTGAAGTGTGCTGTAGAGTTAAATGATAATCAATGCAAAGCGTCCAGCTGTAATTAGTTTGTCCTTCAAGCTCGCCTCCTCTGCTTTAATCAAGCTCAATCTGAATGAGTTTACAAGCTCTGTGCTTGCTGCAGAAGTGGATCGTGTTTGTCTTTGAGCCGCTGTTTAATACTAGGGTTAATGTGAAGATGAGCTCAAGAGTGCAGTTTCACATTCACGCTGCATTCAAAGTCATGCTAGTTCATCTTAGTTGTTTACATCTTTTTGGATTGAGGTTGTTTTGCAAAAGCAGTCTCAAAATGTTCAATGTGACTGTGGTGTAAATGTCCAGTTTCAACATCACTTCTCTGATGATAAATAATAAATCATGGGACATACAGCCAGCTTTATTTGACAAAAACACATTATTTACCCCGTTTGCACATTTTTCCTGTTTTAATGTCTTTTTTACTGTCTTTTTATTTCGCTTGTCATTCTACCATTATATTTATTGTTTTTAATTTGAAGTAAATCATTCCATAACCATCAGGTTTTAGGGAATTAATCGATTTGCCATCTGCAGTGATGAACTTGTGAAATGTCATAAAAGGTTGCTGTGGTTATATTTGCTAGTTAAGGCCAATGTTAGACATCTTTGCACTGACCTTATTATGGTTATAAATTATGCATGTTTGTTTACTTAAAATGCATGAAAATTAGTCCAAAACTGAGCTTTCTATTAAAATCTACTGATTGAAATAACAGTGCTTTAATGTTAGGCTTAAGATGACACACACAATTAGGTTAATCATGCTCTTTTAGTCATCTGTCCTGTCATTGTGCTGAAACATGAGCTTCTTTGATTTATTTAGCTTGTGTTAACTAAGCTGCTTGTTTTGCAGTATGCCATATGGACAGTTATATTTAGTTTTTTGAGTATCACTCCTCACTGAAAGTGGATTTTTGGCAGCACTTAATAACCGTTAGCAGTTGGTTTTTGACAAGCAAATGTTTGTAGAGAAATCTCTCCAGACGAGGCGGTGCTGGGCCATATGCACAGCTAAACAGACCCATGAGGGTGCCGCGGCTTCTTTAACACTGATTTGTGGCATATAATGATCTCCATGTGGCTGCTGAGATGTTTGCCGTGCTGCTCCAGTGTGTATTGTTACTGCCGCTGGTTTATGGGCGAGCTGTTAAGTGGGCATTTGTGAACATAATGGTGAAATGTTTAAAGAGCTGAACGGACTGGACAGATCCTACTGATTTTGAGACACACAACACTGCTATTACCAGCAGCACTCGTGAAGAGAGAGCAGCGGTTTCTGCTTCAGGCCTCAGGTGGAGAGTAAAGCCACACAGGCTGATATGTATAGTACTGTTTTAACAACAGTATGAGTCATAACCGCTCATGCTCTAATGTTCAGACTGGAGAGTTTGTGAGACCATCAGCATGAGACTCTTATAGTCATGGGGCATCGTTTATAAAATGTGCATATGCACAGATTTGTGCACGCTAAAATCCATCCCAACGTTCATGTTTGATGTGAAAAAGTGCTTAGTGACACATTTTTCGGTGTCAGAGTACTGCAGGTGTTTAAAAATGTAAAGGTAGGGTAGTCAATGTCGGAGAAGCTAGTAATAGCAAACTAGTTTTGAAAGCATAATGTGCAAATCACACTCCAAAAACACGATCACATACCCTGCCTTTCCGCAGTTCTTGCCGCTCGGCATTCTTAAATAAAAGATTTGGACGTTGAGTGGCACTATATGTTAATAACATGAGTTTGCATGCCGTTATAATTTGTCATTCACATCTAGAAGAGAGGCATTCATTCTCTGAATCACACGTACACACATTAGAGAAATGATCGTAAGGTCAAATGTAGGACAGTGTCTATGCAACATTTTATAAATGAGGCCTGTGATGTGTAAACAAGTAAAATGCAGGTTACTTTCTGAATTATGTTGAAATATGTCCAACTGTGCTGCTGTTTTAAGAAATCTTTCTAGATGTATTTGTCACTCTCCACATCCTTATGTTCACTGTTTTCAAAGGGATTGTTCATATACAAAATCATATCTTTCCAAACCTGTATGAAGATATTTTGAAGACTGTTAATATGTATGTTTTGTCAATGAAAGTCACAGTTTATTGAAAGGTCTATTTCTCACCATTAACAATCTATTATGACTTTTGTCTCAATAAACCCCTAATGTGATGCTTATTAATAGTTAGTAAGGTAGTTGTTAAGTTTAGGATTAGGGGTGTAGAACATGGTCATGCAAAATAAATATTAATAAACAGCCAATATGTTAATAATAGGCATGCTTATAAACAACTAGTTAATAGTGAGAATTGGTCCCTATGCTAAAGTATTACTGAAAGTCTTTCATTCAGGCTTAAGTGTGATTTAATTGATTTTGATTGCTTATTTCACATCATGTTCATGATGATGGTTGTGTGTAGGAATGCTGGCTTTCTGGAGGCAGCGCAGCAATAAGACACAAGTGGAGTCCTGCTGCTGTTCTCAAGAGCTCTCAGGAGATCTCTGGCTCGCCTCATATCTCACCTCCTCACTGAGTAAATAAATGTGCCGCCAGCACTGATCGAATGCATTTAGAAGAGCTGCCCATGATAATGGCCTGTTTAGGTCTCCATGGAGACAAGATCAGCATCCGTCGGCAGGACCGCATCTGCATCCTTCATCCTTACAACTCAACGAGTTCACAAGGTAAAACAATGATTTGGGATGTTTTGAACTTGGAAAAGATGAGACGAGCCTAAGTCAAGCATGACATTTTATACGTCATTACGTATTACGTAGTCTGGGATGCGCATCACAGAACAGGCGAGCATTTGTGTGTTTATAAAGCATATACATTCATTTTATTTTTTTAAATAACCAATCTTTTTGCTAGATAAGACCCTTGTTCATCGTCTGGTATCGTTTATAGCCCTTTGAAGCTGCACTGAAACTGTCATTTTGACCTTCAACCGTTTGGAGTCCATTGAAACTAACTATATGGATAAAAATCCTGGAATATTTTCATCAAAAACCTTAATTTATTTTCCACTGAATAAATACATAAACATCTTGGATGACATGGAGGTGAGTAAATTATCAGGAAATGTTAATTTGAAAGTGAACTAATGCTTTAAAACATGTTGAATAAACGTTCTAATATTTGACATTCTTTATCCAACAGTGTTTAAGAAAGAAATGTCATTTCTGTGCTACTACACTGAAAAATGGGTGTTCACAAATTGCTAGTGAATTTGCACAAATAATTACAAAGAAACAGCAAGTAACACATTCAATTATTTTTTTTTTAAATAATCTTTGTTTTATGTACTATTTCAAAAATGGGGAACACTTTAGAATACCGTTCCATCGTTAATGAATACCTATACAGGAACAAATTAGTAGTTCTGAAGGATATAGTAATTATTACTATACTTCTAGTAGTTTATATTTTTGGATCGGTATTCTGAAGTGAAGGTCAAAGTAACCCACTAGTAATGATTTAAGTGTTATCAAAACCCTCAAAAGATTACAATGATATCAGTCATTACTTGATAATTATCATGTTATTCACTTTAGAATACTGATCCAAATAATTAGCAATTCCTTCTGAAGAAGTTGGCCATACTTGAGTCATTACTAGTGGGTTACCATAACCTTCACTTTAGAATTCATTATAAATTATGCATTATTCATATTAATTATGAACCTGTATAAAAAAGTTCTTAGTAGTTCTTGGGGAGGTATGAAAAAGTAGTAGTTACTGATTAGCTAATAGTGAACTACCACATTCGACTAAGCACTATCACTTACTAATTGATTAATCAGAGTCTCTTGTTAGATACTAGTAGTTGCTAGAGTGCTAATATTGTGTTATTCATGTGTTCTTGTGTAGTTATTCATTAATGATGGAACAGTATTCTAAAGTGTTAAAGTCCTTGCACACTAAGTCCGAAATGTTCGCATGTTAAAAAATAAATACGATCTTGTTGTGTCGATCATGTTTGCACACTGCCTCCGAAACATTTGTCTGTCATTGAAAAATTCGGATCAGGTTCGATTTTCTGTGTTTTTCATCCGTAGCATGCATTTTGGATAGGAAAGGCTGAGGAACACGAAAAATGGGAAAACGCACACAAACATTTCGGACTCAGTGTGCAATGACCTTCACCCAAAATGTTTGCAGTGTAGCATCAGTTAAACGAATTTCAATAATGTCTTCAACATTTTCAACAGTCAAACAGATAGTCCTGCCCTAATCTCACGTGTTGTTATATATGCATGTATAGATGTGTGTAGTGTTGTAAACAAATGGGCGTAGTTATGCCCAGTAATCCTGGAATCTTTCCTTGCCATCAGATTACAACCCCTACACCAAAGTAGTGGTGTTGGAGCAGACACATCTCTCTCATCACTTCAACCACCTCTGTGTGCAGGTATTTGCAGGTATCGCGCTCGGCATACCCCTGTGTCTTTGAGCAGCTCTATAAAGGAATCACGTTGCTCACCCCTATTAGGGAAGGATCTAGAAAGGGTTAATCAAATATTGTCCACTCAGACCAAACCTGGATAGGATGCCACACCTATCGGGTCGTTCCGACTCAGTGGCCGCAACATCCAAAATAAAGCCATTATGAAAGTGAAGTGACATGTGGCCAAGTATGGTTACCCATACTCGGAATTTGTGCTCTGTATTTAACCCATCCAAAGTGCACACACACAGCAGAGAACACACACACAGTGAACACACACACAAAGCAGTGAACACACACCTGGAGCAGTGGGCAGCCATTTATGCCGCGGTGCCCGGGAGCACTTTTCTGATTCAAATCATGGCACTAATGGGCCTAGTCGAAGGACAGCATTGGTCGCTTCTGAGCTTAGTTGAGACAGTTGATGTGTTCTTATGAGACACTCGATGAAGCCCTTAGGACAGCTCCATGAGGCAAACAAATCATGGTGCTGGGTGATTTCAATGCAAGAGTGGGAAAAAATAGTGACATTTGGGATGGAATAATTAACCATCCACACTCTGTTACTAATAAGCTACTTGACATTGAGCTTCTACTCATGAATGAAGAGGCACCTGATAGTAAATGGAGCTTTATAAGTACATTACTTAAAGGTGCAGCAGTTTAATCTATTGGTATAAGCTAAAACAAATCAGAATTGGCTTATTGAAAATTCCACACGTATTTCCACCATCCCACAAAACCTACCATACTAATCAATCTTCTGAACCATTTAAGAAGGTCTGGCATGAACGGATAAAAGAAAGTCAACTATAGAATCAACGGTGGATGTCTAAAGCGCAACAGATACAATCTTATGCAGACAAGCATGATATGCATATTTTTATTTTTTTTAAATGGAGCGAAGGCCATTTATGGCCCAAGAACTTACTCTGTCTGCCCTTTGACAGCTGTTGAACTGACCGTCATCAAATGCCCCAATGCCCCAAGCAAGCATTGGCATTGTTCAAAGATGGGGGAGCATTTTCAAGCCGTATTAGAATAGAAGGCATCAGTTGATCTATCAGTACTGGAGGAATTACCATTTCTTCCAAGCGTACAGTGTCTTAATCACCCCCTTTATTTTATGAAGTGTATGCTTCATATGAAGAGGGTACCTCTGCACCAGGGCAATCCATCAGTTCATCACCCTAGTGTGGCAGCTAAAAAATATTCCCAACAGTGTAAGAATGCAAATATTGTCACAAGTTATAAAAACAAGGGCGACAGGTCCATCTGTGAAAATAGTAGGGGGATCTCACTCCTTTCAGCTGCAGGCAAAGGTCATGCTCCATCGACTTGTCAATACTATTTCTGAAAATATATTGCCAGAATCTCAAAGTGGTTTCAGAGCAGGTCGAAGTACAGTGGATATGATATTTACTCACGCCAGCTGGAAGAGAAATGTCACAAACAACACAAGAACTTGTTCATTGCTTTTGTGGATCTTTCCAAGGCTTTTGATACTGTACATCACAATCTCCTATGGAAAGTGCTATTGTATTTTGAAAGCTCTGTAAGGTTTACCACCATCTTGTGACAGTTACGCATCCTCAAAGTGACATGGTATGATTGAGTGTCGCATAACTGCTGGAGTATAGAAGCAACCATAATACTTTAACAACTGAGATGGCTTGGTCATGTTATCAGAATGCCAGCAAATCGGCTCGTTGATGATGACTCGATGGTACATGGCTTGATAGTACATGCCAGAAGGCCTGCCAAGAGAGCATTACAATAGTCCAGTTTGGAGAGAACAAGAGCTTGGACAAGGAGTTGCGTGGCCTGCTCTGGTAGGAAGGGTCTGATCTTCCTAATGTTGTATAAGGCAAATCTGCAGGACCGGACCAGATTGTAGCAATATGGTCTGTGAAGCTTAATTGATCATCAATCACAACTCCAAGGTTCCTGGCTGCCCTGGAAGGGGTTATGGTTGAGGAACCTAGCTGTATTGAGAAGTTGTGATGAAGACCACAAGCAGTTCTGTCTTAGCAAGAATGAATTGAAGGTGATATTCCTTCATTCAGCCAGAAATGTCTGTCAGACAGGCTGCAATGTGAACAGCTACCATCGGATTATCTGGTTGGAATGAGAAGTAGAGTAGAGAGCAGGGACATGCAGAGAGTTCCTCAGGGCAGGGGCTCAAATGTAAAATAGGGGCAATGAGAAAAAAATACAAATATATATATATATATATATATATATATATATATATACACACACACACACTCACTGGCCACTTTATTAGGTACACATTGCTAGTACTGGGTTGGCCCTTTTGCCTTCTACCTTGCTTTTTCTCCTGTTTCTGTTAGCAGGGAGGTAAGGGTAACTTGTAAAGGTGAGGTAACTTGTATTTTATTTGTTATTTGATTTGTAGGTTAGTTTGTGTAAAGTAGTAGTTTTGTTTATTGTAATTTACTTTGGCAATTTGCCCCTCCCAAAGTTTATGACTCGCCTTTGTTTATCATTTATTTAATAAATGAATATTTACTTTAACCATAAGTGTCCTGTGGTTGAGAACCTTTGGGAGTGAGAGCGGGGTCCCCAGGGATCTTTCCTAGATGGATCCCTGTTAATTGTTACAGACCAACTTATTTTCTCTTTGAGTAGGGGTTTTACTTGTGGTTCGTAACACTAATAAAGTGGCCGGTGAGCGCATATATATAGAGAGAGACTGTAGAGTAAAGTAGAGTAAAAAGTAATGATGCTGAGAATTCAGCTTTGATCACAGGAATCTATTATATTATATTAAAAAAGAAAAACATTATTTTAAATTGTAATAATATTTCACAATATTACATTTTTGTCTGTATTTATGATCAGATAAATGCAGGCTTGATGAGCATAAGCCATGATGCTGCATAATTATCAAAAGTGGAAATATAATAAAGTCCTTTCACGCCACCAGTTCGCCGGCCTACACTTCACATAATAAGCTTGTAGGTGGCACTTGGGCTTCATTAACTGTGAGAGTTTCATGAAATAGCCAAGTAAAGGTGTATCATGCATAAATGTAAGTGAATTGAATACTGATTACCATTATTGCTCCTTTTGGCGCTGCAAGGGTTTGTGCAGTGCTTTTGTAGTCATTTAGCATCCATTTTCTCGATGTAATTTGATTTATAAAATGAGACAAACTGCAGATCCAGATCGCTCCACAAATAAGCTCGTCTGTCCCATGTCATTTTCTACCGATTTATGAATAAGAACAGAAAATGACCGCTCCACATAATTGATCCTATCCAGGTTTGGTCTGAGTGGACAATATTTGATTAACCTTTTCTAGATCCTTCACTAATAGGGGTAAATTTTAACTTGTGACAAATCTTGATTGGTTGGTGTATTATACATGACAAAAAGGCATTGATGAATAGTGTAATATTCTAAAATACATAATATATGGATTTTTTATTAAATCGACACTCTAGCTTTGATTTATTCATGAAAAAAGTTTAAAATATTGTTTGGTTTATTTTTTCTTCTGTCGATCTATTCACTGAAAGAATATATGGCTCGAGAGCCTCGGTTTCCGAACAGACTGTGGAATATCAGTCAGTCAAGCAAAACCATAGCAAACCATAGCAACGCCTCAGATTGACAGATATGTAAAAATAAACAGGAATATTCTGACTTTTGAGCGATTATAGTTGCCATTTTGTACACATTGTCATGTTAATTATAATTCAAATGCATTTCATTTTATTGACCACAATATAATTGCTATGTGTTTAAGAGGGGCACTTTTGAATAAATTTGAAAAAGGGCAGGGGATTGAGCCCCCAAAGCAAGCCCCCCCCCCCTGCTCATGCCTGGTAGAGAGTCATCAGCAAAGCAGTGATAAGAAAAAAACATGTTTGTGAATGACAGATCCTAATGATGACATGTAGATGAAGAAGAAAGTGGTCTAATCACTGAGCCCTGAGGAACCCCAGCAAGAAATTGTGAATTAGAAACCTCACACCGAAGGACCTACCTGAACGGTAAGACTTGAACCACTCGAGTGCGGTTTCTGAGATGCTCATCTTCATGAGGGTGGACAGGAGGATCTGGTAGTTAACTGTGTCAAAAACAGTAGACAGATCCAGGAAGATGAGTTCTGAGGATTTGGAAGCTGCTCTTGCCAGTCTCAGGGCCTCAGTAACCGAGAGTAGGGCAGTCTCAGGGCTTCAGTAACCGAGAGTAGGGCAGTCTCAGGGCTTCAGTAACCGAGAGTAGGGCAGTCTCAGGGCCTCAGTGACCGAGAGTAGGGCAGTCTCAGGGCCTCAGTAACCGAGAGTAGGGCAGTCTCAGGGCTTCAGTAACCGAGTAGGGCAGTCTCAGGGCCTCAGTAACCGAGAGTAGGGCAGTCTCAGGGCTTCAGTAACCGAGTAGGGCAGTCTCAGGGCTTCAGTAACCGAGAGTAGGGCAGTCTCAGGGCCTCAGTGACCGAGAGTAGGGCAGTCTCAGGGCCTCAGTAACTGAGAGTAGGGCAGTCTCAAGGCCTCAGTAATCGAGAGTAGGGCAGTCTCAGGGCCTCAGTAACCGAGAGTAGGGCAGTCTCAGGGCCTCAGTAACCGAGAGTAGGGCAGTCTCAAGGCTTCAGTAACCGAGATTAGGGCAGTCTCAGGGCCTCAGTGACCGAGAGTAGGGCAGTCTCAGGGCCTCAGTAACCGAGAGTAGGGCAGTCTCAGGGCTTCAGTAACTGAGAGGGACAGTCCCAGGGCCTCAGTAACCGAGAGTAGGGAAGTCTCAGGGCTTCAGTAACCGCGAGTAGGGCAGGCTCAGGGCTTAAGTAACCGAGAGTAGGGCAGTCTCAGGGCCTCAGTGACCGAGAGTAGGACAGTCTCAAGGCTTCAGTAACCGAGATTAGGGCAGTCTCAGGGCCTCAGTGACCGAGAGTAGCAGTCTCAAGGCCTCAGTAACCGAGAGTAGGGCAGTCTCAGGGCCTCAGTGACCGAGAGTAGGGCAGGCTCAGGGCTTCAGTAAACGAGAGTAGGGCAGTCTGAAACCAAAGAAGAAAAGAGAAGGTTTTTAAATGTGTGCTAGAACAATTGTTCATTTTGTTGTAGTCTTATGTTGTTTTATCAGTGGAGATATTCGCAGAGAAGGAAAAGAGGAGTAACTGATACAAACTAAGGTCAGTAGAGGTTTTTGATTTGTGCCACTTCCCCTCTGCAGCGATGTTCATGGAGATCATCGGACAGCCAGGGGGCAGAGGGTGCTGGTCTGGATGAAAGGGGTGTGCTTATCATTTGGCAAAAGATGGTTGTGGCAGGATTCCATGCAAAGTGCAGTGTTCATGTGCACAGCTGATGATTGACGTCTCAGAGTGGGTGACATTCACAGTCCGTTAATACTGCATGTGCTGTGAGTTTAACCTGCTTATTTTACAACTCCTCCATATCCAGTTTAAGTTGCATACATTTTGTTCTTGCATTGATGTTATGTCAGTAACAATTTTGCACTCTGACAGTCAGTTTGAGATGAGAGGTGTATCGGACAGTTTACAAAATAAAACAATTGGGACACTTTTTGTGATTGAAATGGCTTGGAAAAAGTGTCCCAATCAATCTGAATTCACCTTACTCTTTGAAATCATGATTGCATATGTTGATTTAAACCCCCAATATTTTGCTTATAACTTCATTAGTTTACTAATAACTTGATTATAATTCTTCATTAGCAATTATTATTTGTAATGTTAATTGTAAAAAACTAATAATAATAATAATACAAATGTAAATGTAGCTAGTTACTTTTTGATAGTAACTTGTAGTGTATCTAGCTACTTTTTCAGAAAGGTAGCTTGACTGTAGCTCAACTACTTTCATTTACGAGTAGCTTGTAGCTGGTCAAGCTACAGTTTCAGAGTAGCTTCCCCAACACTGAGAATAAGACATTAATATGTGCTTTATACATACTAATAAACAGCCAATATGCTAGCAATATGCATGCTAATAAGCAGCAAGTTACTAGTGAAAATTGGTCCCTAAACTGTACATGAACTGTGTCTGTGATAGCAGTCGTCTTCTATGAAAAATAAAACCATAAAAACCAAATTGAAAACACGATAAGATGGGTTTTGGAACATGGAAGCTGGTTTATTGTTACTACAGTGTGGTTTACCATCTCTAAACAGCTTTATAAAGGTCTAGGTTTCCTCTAAAAAATAAACACACAACAGAAATGACAGTGGTGAGAAAACAGCAGTTAAGATCATAGTGATGTGCGTATGTTTGGACCTGGGGCCTCATTTGTAAAGCGTACGTAAGCACATATTTGATCTTAGGGTGTGCGTATGCTTAAATCCACGCCAGTGCTCATATTAATAAAGATGGTTTTTGACGTGGGAAAGTGCTTAGCCATCACATCAGGGTCTGAGCAGATGTACGCACTTTTATCTAGTATTGCAGGTTTTTTAAAATGTAAGTTGTTCTTGCAACTCGCTGTTCTAAATTATGATGATTGGTGATATTTTATATGTTAATGGCATTAATTAGGAGTCGTTTAAAAGGCAGAGAGTTGAAACCATTCAATTGCACACAAGTTTAAGATCACTTGCAAGTCATAGATTTCACATCTCAGAGACATGTACGAGCGATTTCTGTTCGTACGTCATTCTATGTATGCATATCTGAGAAATCTGAGAAAATTTAGGATGGTTTCTGCGCAACATTTTATAAATGAGGCCCCAGCTCTGCAGTCACATTGATTATTTATGAAGCACTTAATACATATAGAGGACCACTGTCCTGTGTTAAACACACCTGAACCAGCTAATCAGGGTCTTACTAGGCATACTAGAAACTTCCAAACAGATGTGTTGAGGCAATTTTCCCCTTCAGCACTGAGTTTGGACACCCCTGCTTTAGAGCAAGCAGCTTAACAGTAATAAACATGAAAAACAGTGTCAGTGTTGCTTTCAATTAAAATTACAACTTTGGTTTAGATATTCAGATATCGGGCGACTGCTTTGTTACATGCCAACATCACCAAAGACAGTTTTTCTGTACTGTCAAACTCGCTCTATTTGTCTTTTTGACATATCTGTCTCTCGTTATGAGCTGTGAGTCAGACTAATACGTATGGATGGCCTGAGCATGAAATACTGTGTAGTTGCATTATGCAGTTTTATATATTGTCAATGGATTCACTAATGCACTCTGACAATAAACATTGCTTTGTTCAGGACTGTTCACAAAAGGATTTTTGTGACTTTTGGAGCTAAAGAAGATATTTAGTCAGTCTAATGTTGCAGTAGAATAATATCAGCTGTTTTGAAAACTATCTCTGTGCTGTTTTCTCAGGCTCTCCTTCAGTATCAAAAACTTTACTTGATAGTATCAAATAGCTTGCATACACAAAATCAGAAACCATGACAGAATTAAATCACGGCAGGCTGTCCATTATGGTGATGTTTACGAAAATGAACCATGGATTTAAAAGCTATGTAAAAAAACAATTACTATGGTATTTGTAGTAAATCTCTGGTTATACAAACGGTAATAAATACGCTAAAAACCATGGTTACTACACTTTTACTATAATAAAACTATGGTTAATTTCCATAAGGGCCAGGCACAAAAGAGCAAGAACAGCTAAGAAACGATACATGTATGGGGGAGATTTGTAATGAATAACAATTTAAGTGTAAATCATAATGCTATAGAAATAGTTCAGCCAAAAATAAAATGTGCTGTTAATTTACTCACGCTTATGCCATTCGAGATTTAGGTGACCTATTTCTTCAGTATAACAGTAAAGAGGATTTTTAGCTGAAACCGTGCTACTTGGTGATTCATTAAATGTGGCTGCCTAGCTTTGAGAATAATAAAAAAAAACTAGTTGAACCAGTTCACCAAATCGGACCGAACCATTTGAAACAGATCTATAAGTAACTCAATCTAAACTCACTTTCAGACAAACACTTGAATGAAGGGGCCAAATTAACCTTGTGTGGGTTCTCACTGTTTATGTAAAAAGTTGAGCTGATAAAGACTAGTTTATTAACTTTATATGCTTTAGACATGTAAAATATCCATGTTCCACATCATATTTGGGTGCTTTAATAATATAAATGCATATACATTACATCATTACATGTTTGCTGGTGAATCAGTGTTTTGAACTAGTTCATTGAATCGTATTTCCCTATTTGCCTGAGACTCTGGATTACAGGTAATAATGTTGTGAATAATGTTCAGTTTCTTGCACAGACCGATCATTTTGCTTCACAAGTCCTCAATATATCGTCAGGAGCCATGGTTACTAATTTTGTGTTGCTTAATATGTTTTATTTTTATTCTCAAAAATGGGCAGCCCCTTCAGAATCTCAAAATCGTATTTTCTGTTCTGCTGAAGAAATAAGCCGCCTACATTTTGGATGGCCTGTGTGTGAGCAAATTAACAACAATTTTTTTATTTTTGGGGGGTGAAAATTTAACAAACATACCAGCTTTACATTTGTACTTTTAAACCCTCTGGTACACCTGCCTAATTGACTTCAGTGCATTACTGAAAGCATGATTTGCGTTTGTTTTCATCTTAAGGCACCAGTGGAAGTGATTTTCATTAGTAGTCCATAGAGCTTGTACTGGAGCAGAGCATGTGTTGTATCTGCACTGTTAAATGTTAGAGCTGATGTTTTTCTCTCTTGGACATCGTGCTGTAATTACAAGCAAATTAACACAGCAGCTTTTCTTCCTGCACCGCACACACCGCCTAATGGATCTACTCACAGCTTTGTAGGAACAGCAGTAATTAAATGACAGATCAATTATATAGTTATTATGAACAAGACAGGTGAGAAACAGCCTTCCTGATTTGCAGCTTTTTTTAAATGTAGCCTGTGTGTTTGGTAACAGAGTAATGCAGCAGTTTCCCAGCAGTCACAAAAAAAAAACAGTGCCATTACCTGTCTGAGGAAAATATGAGTCTTAAAACATTCATGCCAATAAAGTTTCTCCTCTTACTTACGTAACCCATGTTCTCTGAGTATGGAATGAGACACTGCATAGCTTTACGCTATTCAGGTGTGACGATTGTCTGAAGCCCTCATAGAATCACACCAAGTCATTGGCTGATGGCACGAGATACCGCCCCTACGTCATGTGTGATTGACATAGATCCGCATTCGTGCAATCTTACCCCTCAAATTTTCCTGTCGAAGAAGCAAGCCGTCAACAAGAGGAGCTTGGCAGCGGATGCAGCGTCTCGTTCCATACTCAGAGAACATGGGTTACGTAAGTAACCAGAGACGTTCTCTTTCATATGTTCATTCAAAGCTGCGTGGCTTTACGCAATGGGAACAATATACCACACACGCCAAGCTAACGTGCTGTCAGATCTGGCCCATTACAGACCAGAACACCAAAACAGCTGGCTCAAACAGAAAGAACCTGGGAGCCAGTTCACATCAAGATTATAGAACCTCACAAAAGTATGGCGAGAGGACCAACCTGCTGCCATACAAATGTCCTCCAGGGGTACCCCTCTAAACAAAGCTTGGGTGGAGGCCACACCCCTGGTGGAATGAGCTCTGATGCCTAGAGGCAAAGGCAGACCGCGCACCTCATAGTCCAACGAAATAGCATCCTTAACCCAGTGGGATATTGTGTGCTTAGATGCGGCTAACTTTGGGGACATAACCAGGTCTAAGTCTTAAAAATGCCTTGACCAGACCAGGAGCAAACTTAGTGCAGGGCTCGCTGACAGACAGAGCCTGCAAATCTGCCGCACGCTTAAAAGAGACCAAAGCCAACAAAAGATAAACTTTTAGCGTCAGAATTCTCTTGGGAGCTGACCCTAGAGGCTCAAAAGGAGGCTCCAGCACCCCCTTCAAGACAACAGAAAGGTCCTAAGAAGGGAAACTAGGAGGACAAATTGGCCTCAAGCGCTTAACTCCACGCATAAAGGAGGATGTCTTCCCAGCAGGACATTGTCCGAGTCCCTTCGAGCAGCAATAGCTGCAACGTAGACTCTCAGGGTGGTAGCGGCCACTCCAGCCGAAAAATGATCTTGCAAGTACTCCAGCACTGAAACAACTGGGCAGTTGTTTCAACTGGGTCCACGGCATGAGCCGAACACCAGGATTCGAAAACCCTCCATTTGGAGGAATAGAGCCTTCAATATTAATGGTCTCACGGACTACATCTGAGAGATCAAAGGTTATGGGTGACCTCTGATTGGCCATACCCACAACTTCCAGATCTCTGGACGTGGGTGCCGAATTCTGCCCTGGAGCTGACACAGCAGGTCTTTCCTGATTGGAATATCCCACGGATAGCCCTCCAGAAAAGAGACCAACTCCGAGAACCACGTCTGGGAAGGCCAGAACGGGGTTACTAGGAGAAGGCGGGCTTCGGATATTTTCACCCTGCACAGAAATGCTGGGATGAGCTTGACCGGCGGGAAAGCATACAGCTTCATGTCCGGCCAGGGTTTCGCTAGAGAGAGGGTGAACTAAAGGAGGCATTGGGTCGACTCCTGAGATGCAAAGAGGTCCACCTCTGCCACAACGAATATTCCCAAATCTGAGCCATCGTCCGGCGGTTCAGTATCCATTCCCCTGACCTGAGTTTCTGTCTTAACAAAAAAGTCCACCGCTAGGTTCAAGACCCCTGGGACATGGACCGCTCTCAGGGACAAAAATCTGCCCTGTGCCCAAAGGAGGAGTTTGCTCACATGCCTGTTTAGGGTCCACAACCGGGAACCCCCCTGACGATTGATGTGAAACACCACCGCCATGTTGTCCATCCTGACGATGACATGAGAGTGCGCCAGGAATGGAAGAAAGTGAATGAGAGCCAGATGAACCGCTCTCAACTCCAGGCTGTTAATGTGCCAGGTGAAGTACTTGCCTGACCAGACACCACAAGCCGGCCTTCCCTCGCAGACCACCCTGAGAGGTAGGCATCCATCGTTATCATCCTGCTCCCTGGAACTGGCTAAATAAAGCCAGTCGTCCAGGTAGTTGAGCCTCAGCAGGGCCAGAGCCGCATCCATACAGAGCTAGCCCAAAGGGAAGAACCTTGTATTGGTAAGAATTTCCCCCAAAGGACAAGCCTGAGGAAATTCCTGAGTCTCTGAACCACCTGAATAAGGAAGTAGGCATCCTTCAAGTCGACAGTGATGAACCATTCTCCCTCTTGGACCTGGGAAAGAATGATCTTGAGTGTCAGCATCCTGAATTTCTCTCTGTAGAGGGAGTAATTCAGTCTGCGCAGATCTAGTACAGGATGCAAATCCCATCGTTCTTCAGGACTAGAAAGTTACGGTTTAGGTCCAAAGAAGGGACTTCCTCTATTGTCCCTTTGAGCAGAAGAGAGGAGACTTCCTGTTGCAGGACAGAAGCCCTGTCGGAGCTGTTCACAGAGCAAATTGGAGCAAATTGGAGTGTGTAACCGAACTGCATCGTACGAAGGACCCAGAGCGACACTCTTGGCCGGTCCCTCCAAGTGTGAAGGAAGGCAGACAGAGGTAGGAGAGTGGAACAGTTCAAGGGGGATACCAACACGGGGTCCCCGCTCTGAACGTCCCCCTGAAGGGAGGGATATGCATTTGGCCGAAGTAGAGGAAAGCTCACAGTGTCCTCGTGCGTGGAGGTATGATCTAATGAGGCCGTAAAGGCAAGGGAAGGAGATACTGATGCAGGGAAAGTGCTGGGCGTCCCTTACCGCGTGTACACTGCCTGCAACCTGCAGCAACCCTGCGGGGAGAAAACCTGGAGTGTCTCTTATCTTCAACGGTCGCCAATGAGGGGAAGTGGCCTGTGCTCCTCGAGGTGCCTTTAGCGGCGAGGGTGGCGCAGTTGGAGGAGAGCATCTCGGAGATGAACAGATACGTTTTAGCGGTCCGCCGCAATCCAACGAGGCGGGAGAAGCTTTCCTCTTCCTTCTCAGTGGCGTGCGGCAAAACGTCAACCAGCTCAGTGTAGGCCGGAGAAGGCTGCGCCTCCTGGCCGCTAGGTGGGAAGTGCGGCTCCGAAATCTGAAAAATTTAGTGTCTGCTAAATGCATAAATGCAAAGTCTCGCGCTCTGCATCCGAAGTCCAGGCCGAGGCTTCGCGGAGGGAGGAGGCCTCCAGAGCGGCAGGAAAGAATGGCAGATTCTCGGTCAAAACCCGCGAGTTTAGCCTGCAAGGTTTTTAAAGAGAAATTCTCGCAGTACTTGCAGCTAGAAATCTGACGTACTTACCGTGCTGATTATCAATCACGTATGACGTAGGGGCGGTAACTCGCGCCATCAGCCAATGAATTGGCGTGATTCTATAAGGGCTTCAGACAATAATCACACCGGGGTGTGTTCCCATTGCGTGAAGCTACGCAGCGTTGAGTGAACCTATGAAAGAGAACAAATACAGACATCAGAGGGCATCAAGGCTTTAAATTCAGCTCACCTGTGTGCATGTTTGCAGTTATTTCTGCAGTAAAGATGAAGCTGGGGAAATACCCTTTAGAGATCTAGCAAGGTAAGATAGTAATTTACACCGCTGTTTGTTGCTTTGGTATTTCAGACACATCTTTTGTTAAGGTTACAACATGCCTTGAAAATGTGGAAGAAAGAAAAACTGTGTCTGAATTGTTTCCTGTTTCCAACTTCACTTATAGTGAAATACTGAATTAATTACCAAAAACATATTTATCTGTTTAGATTTTTAAGTGTAGCTTTGCTATTGCATATTTTTAGCCATTACAACAAAATGTAACATTACTTAAATGTGTGACACCCAGGAAGTGATTTTTTTTGTATTTCTTGCAGTATTTTTTTATAACAATACACAGACATGCCCCAAAATATGGTAACAAGGCTGCAAAATTTTCTCCTAAAAATAAATTGAAAAAAACCTTATATAATATTTAGTTTGACCTCTTGAAATTGATCTCAGTTCAGCTAAAAAAAAACTATTTTTAAAACTTTTCAATAGTTTTCATTTGATAATATTTTGTATGCAGATTCATACACCTTAAAACAGAATGATCTGTGTGTCTCTTTCCTCTTGTTAAGAAGTGTTTTTTATGATCCAGACACAAGTGATCAGCTCTGAATACAGGGTCTAAAACATTTCATGATCACTGAATGCCCAGGTCATCAGAAACGCTTGGCATGTACTGGAAATGTCCATCTGTCCCGAATGTGTCCTGGACATGTGAAGCTCCGCCTACTCACCTGTCAATCAAACACTGCTCAAATATTCCCAGTGAAGAGCAGCTTTAAAAGAAAGCAACCTGGTTTTTGGGAAAACCCCACACAGACTTCCCATGACACGATGCTGCATGCACCGACAGACATTTCGCTTTGGATAAAACGGCTAAATTACATGTGCGAACCACATTTGAACAGGTACAGGTATTCCTACAAAATAACTATGAACAATTTTGCAACATCACATTTTGCTAAAGATTTGACAGATCACCTGAGATGAATATTAATATGGGTTGTAAATGGCTGAGGCCAGACAATCTCCACATCAAATTCACATCTTCAAAGGTGGAGCCATAAATGTTTAGTTGCATGTATCATAATTCAACTGTGAATCACACGGAAGATTAGAATCAATGAGTTTATGATGCTGACGGAGGACAGTTACCCATTAATGCATCAGTGTGTGTTTATGGCAGCTGTGATTATGATTATAGTTTGTCGAGTATTGCTTACAGAAAACTGACCTTTGGTTCAATTAAGTATTCAGATCATGCACAACTTATCTTTGTTCCCTCGGTCTCTGTTTTGTCCTGTTATTTCGTAGCATTTAAACAATGGCTTCATATTTCTGACCTCACACAGCAAGTTTTGAAAGTAGAAGTTTCTCTTCATCACTTACTCTTAACACTGACATTGGCCAAAATTAATTTTTAAAGAACATAATTGGTCTTGATAGAAAAGTACACAACAGCTGTCATATGTAAATTATTTTATATAAAACATCAAAACGCCAAGGCTGCATTTATTTGATCAAATGTGACCCTGGAGCACAAAGTCGCCTAAAGTCTTAAGTCGCTGGGGTATATTTATAGCAATAGCCATTGAATACATTGAATGGGTCAAAATTATTGATTTTTCTTTTATGCCAAAAATAATTGGGATATTAAGTAAAGATTATGCTACATGAAGATATTTTGTAAATGTCCTACAGTAAATATATCAATAGTAAAATATATTTGAGTAGTAATATGCATTGCTAAAAACTTAATTTGAACAACTTTAAAGATGATTTTCTCAATATTTAGATTTTTTTGCACCCTCAGATTCCAGATATACAAATATTGTCCAAACCATACATCAATGGAAATATGATTTATTCAGCTTTCAGATGATCTATAAATCTCAATTTAGAAAAATGACTGTAATAATGTGCTGTTTTGTCATGACATTTACTGTAAAGCCATGTTTGAACCGACCTTCAGCCACAAACACTTCGAATTAACACTTTCACCAACCATGGTTTGAAAGAGAAATTCTAGTTTATACAGGTACTAACATAATACATACTAACAGTATTAATGTCAATTGTTAACTTTTAAAAAATGGTATGTGTGATTTATAGCACGATGTATTCACATTTTACACACATCAGATTGTATTGTTTTGTGAAGAGCTGCTCTTTGAGCCTTCAATCAGTGATTTATTGACAGTTCAAATGAAACCATAAAAATCAGGCAGAGAAGGGACCATATACACTCAGAATGATTATATTAGCAGCCATGACAGTAAAACAATGTCTGTTTTATCTCAGCGCATTATGGGATTGGACTTCGTCTGTGCTGCTGAGAGAGTTCAGACGCTCTGTGGATCTGATGCCTTCATGACACTCGCTCTACATCTCATCTGATGGGAAAGTGATTCAGGAATATGCTCTACGGCAGGGTTCCTCAAATCTTTCTTTTAGTTTAAGAAAGAAAACATTGAGAGGCGAATCATGTGAACTTTACATTATAAGCAACATGACCATTTTCCTGCAGTTCAGATGTTTGGGGTCAGGAAGATTTCATGTTTCTGAAAGAAGGGTCCTCTGCTCACCAATACCTCATTATTTAATCAAAAATACAGAAAAATGTGAAATATTATTACAATTTCAATCAACTGTTTTCTATGTGAATGTATGTTAAACTGTAATTGATGCGCAGCTGTATTTTCAGCATCATTACTGCAGTCTTCAGCGTCACATGATCTTCAGAAATCATAATAATTTACTGCTCAAGAAACATTTCTGATTATTATCAATGCTGAACACAGTTGTGCTCTACAGTATTTTTGTGGAAACCGTGATACGTTTTATTTTTCAGGATTCACAGATTAATAGAAAGTTCAACACAACAGCATTTATTTGAAGTAGAAATATTTTGTGACAAATAAAAGTATTAATTTCTTTCAAAAAATATGACTCTCTATAAATAACAGTGGTTTTAATTTGACAATTATATTATATGCATAGTATATTATATACATATTAGGTGGCAATGACCATGAGAGAAGTGAACGTCCAATTCTTCTTTAGTTTTAAAAACATGTCCTCAGTGAATTATTTGGCTTCTGAATTCCTGAGTTTTATCCACACAATCATTCTTCTACAGACGCCCTGCTGAGGAATAATTACCCAGCAGCAGCTCAGGAAAGCCCTGAGATACAAGATACAATCTCAACCTCCATGATTAACAGACCCGCTGAGAGAATGAATCACGTCCACTCGCCGTCATCTCCTCTTTTATTTTCAAGAGTAAAAAAAGTGTCAGATGGGAAACGAAACGCTAAAGCAATGACATCTTAGTACTGTTGACATGAATGGTGTCGGCATCGATAGGGCCGAACTCAAAGATCAGGACAGGGAGCATAAAAGACACATGTTGGTGAAAGAACGCATCTGTGAATGAGAGGAAACTGAAAGGGCAAGTTCTTCAGTAATATAACACGGTGTGATTTCTCTAAGGCCACTGTGGCTGCAGACATCAGACCAGCTCATATACATCTCAATTCCCCCAAACATCATACAGTAAACTTACTTCAGACGGGCCTCCTGTCAGTGTGAACTAATGTGTGTGTGTGTGTCTCTATCTGTGTGTGTGTCTCTCTATCTGTGTGTGTGTGTGTGTGTGTGTGTGTGTGTGTGTGTGTGTGTGTGTGTGTGTGTGTCTCTCTGTGTGTGTGTGATTTACTCTGAGATGATTTTGTGTGTGTGTGGTGTGTGTGATTTACTCTGGGATGTGTGTGTGTGTGTGTGTCTCTCTCTGTGTGTGTGTGTGTGTGTGATTTACTCTGATGTGTGTGTGTGTGTGTGTGTGTGTCTGTGTGTGTGTGTGTGTGTGTGTGTGTGTGATTTACTGTGAGATGGTTTTGTGTGTGTGTGTGTGTGTGATTTACTCTGGGATGTGTGTGTGTGTGTGTGATCTCTCTCTGGGTGTGTGTGTGTGTGTGATTTACTCTGAGATGTGTGTGTGTGTGTGTGTGTGTGTGTGTGTGTGATTTACTCGGAGATGGTTTTGTGTGTGTGTGTGTGTGTGTGTGTGTATGTGTGTGTGTGATTTACTTAGAGATGGTTGTGTGTGTGTGTGTGATTTACTCGGAGATGGTTTTGTGTGTGTGTGTGTGTTGTGTGTGTGTGATTTACTCGAGATGGTTTTGTGTGTGTGTGTGTGTGTGTGTGTGTGTGTGATTTACTTAGAGATGGTTGTGTGTGTGTGTGATTTACTCGGAGATGATGGTTGTGTGTGTGTGTGTGGAGATGGTTGTCTGTGTGTGATTTACTCGGAGATGTGTGTGTGTGTGTGTGATTTACTCGGAGATGGTTGTGTGTGTGTGTGATTTACTCGGAGATGGTTGTGTGTGTGTGTGATTTACTCGGAGATGGTTGTCTGTGTGTGATTTACTCGGAGATGGTTGTGTGTCTGTGTGTGATTTACTCGGAGATGGTTGTGTGTGTGTGATTTACTCGGAGATGGTTGTGTGTGTGTGTGATTTACTCGGAGATGGTTGTCTGTGTGTGATTTACTCGGAGATGGTTGTGTGTCTGTGTGTGATTTACTCGGAGATGGTTGTGTGTGTGTGATTTACTCGGAGATGGTTGTGTGTGTGTGTGATTTACTCGGAGATGGTTGTCTGTGTCCATGAGCTTCAGTGTCGAGCCGAGTCGAGCTCCTGCCGGATCTTAGCTTGAATGTTTTCCTGTGCTAACAGTGTCTTTATGGCCTCTACCTGCGTCCGCCTGCGCTCTCTTTCCTGATCCATTCTGCTCTGAGCAAACGCACACCCTACGGCACAAACACACACACATCATCATGTGACACACACAAGCAGATCAAACAGCGTTCTCAGAGTTCATAAACGGTTCTGATGGCTGTGCTTTGGATCGGGCTTCAGGCCTGCAGTTCATGAGCAGTCAAACTGAGCAGTTCGCTGGGATTGTCAGATGTGAAGATGATAAAGCAACACTGACAGACTCGAACGCCTCCAGACACTACAGCAGCGTCCTCTGAACAAATACAGTCAAAGGTTTCCTTTAACGCATTCCGCTGAATGTACTTAACATTGCACCTACATATCTACCAAGTCTCACTAGAGTATTAGTCGACTGGTAGGGTTAGAATAAGTAGACATGTACTTGCTAAGTTATAGTCAGTTGGGAGACCATCACAATAAAAGTTATCAGACATTAAGCAGACAGTCTACTAATACTCTAATGAGAGTTAGTGCACATGTAGGAGCAACGTTACTTATAGTCAACACGTAGGGCTGCGATGATAAATCGATGGAGACTGGATTCGTGGATCGATCTTCTGAAAGCACGGTGATTCCTCTGGGATGGATTCTGAGCTTAGATTTTAACAGCAGATGCGCTCTACTCTAGTTTTTATCCGGACACTCGAATGCTGATGAAGATGAGCGATGAAGAGTCTGTAATCTCGGCTCAGAATGCTTTTATGACGCCAGATTGATGTAAACGCAGCCTACTGTGAACACCCTTGTGATTCGCTTAGGTTCGAGCGTGTGTAAGGATTTGGAGACGAGCAGAGTACGGCTGTTTCTGAAGCATGCAGCGCCATCTGCTGTTCAAAACTAAACTCAGAATCCACTCCAGAAAGAGATTCGGCAAATCTCCGAATCCTTGCTCGATTCACGATGCATCGATTTATTTTCCCAGCACTAGTCAACAGAATGCTCACAAGGGATCATCAAAATATGTTGCCAAAATCAAACGGACAGTTGTGATGCAGGACGGGGAAAGGCAGAAAGTAAAGTCGAGTTTAGTGCTGCGTGTCCAGAGATCCAGCTTCGCTCGTGCTCCACAAGCCTTCTCTTCAGCTCATACGCTCTCGGCTGCGCTCTGACGCCGCTGGCAGGTGGAGGCGTCTGCGGCTCTCGGGGGACGGCTCAGGGCTCGTGCTCTCATTTGGTGGTGTTGAGTTTGCTGGCGGCCCCCGGCGGAGCATCGTCTCTCGGCACGGCGCCGTTCTGCTGGGTTTCCTCCATGTACTGCTGCACGGCCCGCAACACGGCATCTTCCACCAGCCGCTTACTCAGACTCACTAACTCCTCATCGTCCGGCGCCTTCTTAACACCTACACACACAGAGGAATCAATAAACACACACACACACAGATCTGAAGATCACACACGTCTGCCTCAGGCTACAGGTGCGAATGAGGACCTTTCTCAGCCTTCAGATATTTTGTTCATCATTAGATTGATACAAACAGGAATGATTTATGGATGCACAGATATTGACATTTTGGCAGATGCCAGTAATTATTCAGCTAATAACCGATAAATACATTATTGTTTAAAAGTTTGGAAAAAGTATGATTTTTTCTTCTGCTTTCCAAGGCTGCATTTATTTGATCAGAAATATGATTAAAACAGTAAATATGTGAAATATTATTGTGATTTGAAATAGCTGTTTTCTATGTGAATTTATTAGTGATTTATGTGATGCACAGATGTATTATCAGCATCATTACTGCAGTCTTCAGTGTCACATGATCTTCAGAAATCATTATAATATGCTGCTCAAGAAACATTTCAGATTATAATCAATGCTGAACACAGTTGTGCTGCACGATATTTTTGTGTAAACTGTGATGTATGTTGTTTTCCAGGATTCACAGATGAACAGAAAGTTGACAAGAGCAGCATTTATTTGAAATATAAATCTTTTGTAACATTATAAACGTCATTACTGATCAATTTAATGCATCCTTGATGGAAAATATTAATACTGATATATAATTGTCACTTGTTTTAAATTTGACAGTAAAATAATGTACTGTAATTTAGACAATATCATAAATATATACAGTTTTGTATGTTAGACTGGATCTTGTACTTGTCTAATTTAATGCTTTAAAAATTAAATGTTGTGCCTTTGTAACCTGGCACAGAAAAACAATATATCTGCTTGCAGCATATCAGCCCAATCAGAGAAGTTCAAATACTGATTTGCCCGGCGATATATTGTGCATTGCTCAAACAGTGGATAAGATGACAGTGCTGACTACTGCACACACAGTGGGTGGATCTGTGTCTATAGTCCCTCAGTAGTAGGGTAGTGAGGGGTTGAAGTACACTACACAGAGACATGAAGGGAGGAGCACGTACTTGTCCGTGTGGCACGCTGCCTGCTTTGCACAAGATCTGCAAGATAAACAACATATTTAGCAACCTGAAGTGATTTCCTCTCAACCTGAGCATCATAAACCATCAGAATCACGCAGATGGTGTGATGAAGCCGGACGAGACGCCGCTGATTCACTGTCATGAGCAGTGTTGGGTTACGTAATCAGATTACTTTTTAAAGTAACTAGTAAAGTAATGCATTACATTTTACTTTAGAAGGAAATATCGGAGTTACTTTTACAAATAAGTAACTCCGGTTACTTTGTTTCTGATGTTTCTTTGTTTCAAGTGTGTGAACATGCTCTTACTGTAGATCTAGACTAAATATTAACAGTATTTATCATCTCACTGCACACAGTGTTCCCCAGAATCAATAAAGAACAGTGAAACGCAAATTCAGAATATTATACAAACATGCAATAATTAAATATGTTAACTAATATCATTTATGTATTTAGTCCCATTTTATTAACCAATGTCTTTGCTACTGACCTTCGATCATACTGAGCAAAACTTACACACTTGTGTTTGATTTTAGTTGCTGAATGCGTCATATTCTTCATGTGATTAGTTTGAGCGGCGCCCTCTACTGTACAGACGTGAATTTACATTTCCTTCAGCACGAGGCCTATTCATTTCACTTTGATGCTTTTACATTTGTAAAATTAAAAACAAGCAAGCAAGCCCTGCCCAGATTTAAAAAGCAACTCAAAAAAATTTAATGCATTACTTCCCGTAAAAAGTAACTAAGTAACAAAATTAGTTACTTTTTTAGGGAGTAACGCAATATCGTAATGCATTACTTTTAAAAGTACGTTTCTCCAACACTGGCCATGACTCACGAGCGCATGCTTCAGTCTCAATCACATCAGATCAGCTCCAGATCATCTTCTGCAGATTTCTCCACAACCATTCTCCAGCTCCACCACCAGCATAGCAATAATGACATTGCTTGATTGATTATTTCCCTTGATACGGTAATTGTGATTATTAAATGTTGAAAATGCACAATCAATGCCTTATTTCGCCACATCTACTCCTAGGTGATTAGAAAAAGAGCAGCTGTAGTTCCTGAGACACTCATTCCTCACATCACTCGTTGGTCAACTAGAGCAAAAACACGTTATAAACACAATCCACAGATGAGCAGATCTGAAAGCAGCGCAGAAATCGACCCTTTTACGATGAACTGCATCATCATCATCTCCATTACTTGTTTAATTGTGCAGCTTTATTTGATTCCATAATTGATTTGATGCTGTGAGCCTTGTTTACATCAGCACAATAACGGATTGGTGTTAGTTGAATCATCCATCAAATCACAGGCCAAACACAACATCAGACTCTCCAGTGTCTCGGCTATTCTCGCCTGTCTTGCTCTTTGATGCTTGAAATCTTTCTCAAATCTCAGGTTAATATGCAGAGTCACATTAAAACACTGGGATGCTTTCATAACATTGATCTGCTTGAGCATCAGAAGAGACACACTTAAAATACATACAAAAACCGAGAAGCAACACATCAGCCATTTACAACATCTAATCAATCAATTCAATGTTTGACTCATTGAGCATCTACAGTCCAGATCTCACACGTTCTCCTCACGATCTAGCCGGCCTTCTGGATCTGGGAAAAACTCTCTTAATCACTGGGATAATGAATTGACCTTACAACAGATACATGAGTGACAGGCCAAATCCCTGCACTGAGAAGCCTTGCTGTCCATCAAGCTTTACCGAACTGTTGGATGCATACTGCACAAACCTCATTTATGTGGACAATTCCTTTAACAGCGGTGAAAGGGTGTTGTTATAATACATGCAATGCAGTTACGTTCATTCTGATCCCAAAATCAGTGCTGGGTCAGACTCGGACTGGCTCATTTTGACACTGCATTAAATAAAAAGACTACAAATGAAGTGCATGAGTTTTGATTAACACTAGATTTGATTTGAGAAACTGGAGCAGGTGTGAATCTCCGGTTTCAACATCTCTGTGCTCTGGTTAGTAATGAATCTTGTGACTTATGAGCTACGTTTATGGCATTGGGGTAGGTTTCTCACTTGACGTGTGACTGATTTCTCATCTTCTACTGTTACAGTGTTTTAGTTTTAGTGTTTCAACATAACCTGATACAAAAGCTTGTGATTCCTGATTTTTGTTCAGTGACACATTGTAATAAATTACTGTCACTTCCAGCTAAAGCACAAATCCATAATCCATAACAACGTTTTATCCAGTTAAAAAGTGCATCTGCTGTTGTCTCTCACATCAAAATCCAGCCACATGTTTGTTTCGAGCTGTTTTGTAAACGCTGCAGATTTCTCTCCTGATTCAGACCAGAACACGTTTTCACTGCAGGAAGTGTTATTATGGATTATGAACTCGTGTTTTGGGTTAAAAACATCTCAATGCTGGATTTGTTTCAGCTTTTGTCTTCTCCAAATGTTAACTGATGGACTAGAGCGATGTTTTTATCAGACTCTCATTCTGACGGCACCCATTCACTGCAGAGCATCCATTGCTGAGACACCGATGCAGAGACACATTTCTCCAAACCTGATGAAGAAACAAACTCACCTGCCCGTGAGGACATTTTCATTTTTGGGTGAACTATTGCTTTAAGTAACCACTGATGTAAGGTCAGCTCAAATATATATACTATCCTGAAGCAGCTCCTCAAGTAAGTTGAATGCTGTTTTCGCTCTTTACTCAGTGGTTTGTGTGCGTGTAGAATGCATGTCTGTGTTTCTCTGAAGGCATTTCTGAGGTCAGGATCTGTGCCGGAGAGATCAGTGTAATGAGCCGTCTCACCTCTAATCAACCAGCGCTTCCCATTGAGGAACAATGTGAATTTAGGTCAGTCTGTTTGTCTTCCACCCAGTTTAGAAAGCAAAGCGCCAGCTGCTATTTCAAGAACTCAATTCCAGTGAAACGGTGCTGGTGCGCGGCCAGTAAGTCTCTCAGTAACAGCCCATAATTCCACTGCATGACAGCCAATGATGCCAAAACTGTTACCACATAACCTGCCCACAAATAAGCATGCCTTTGCTTTTCACATCTTACATTTTGAGTGTCCAAATTTGTTTAATTCATCTTTGTACCATTGCGAGCTGCTTATGAAACTCATATAAGTTAATACAACCAATCAACCTTTTTTTGTCAGTGTAGGTTTACATGGTTCACGGCAGCTGTTTTAAGGAGCTGTTTTTGGTTCTCCAGAGCGACTGTGACATGTTTCCAGAATGGCCACTGCCTAAAAATGCATTTTTACAAAGCGCTGGAGTCAATCTGGTTGTCAATTAGTCCCATTTATTGTACTGGAGTGAAGCTGGTTTTCATTCAGTTTAACATTATTGTCTTGCTCCTGGTGTGAACAAGCCTTTCATCTACAATCTGTCTCGCTCTTAGTGTCCAAGACCTTAATTAACAACTCTCAACCATATTTAACAATTGTCAGAATTTGACATTTTTTAATTATCAACATCGGCTAATACGTTTTCTGTCAGGCCAATAAGTGCTGGAAGCGGGACTTTTATTTTGACAGCGCTTCTTCATTAGCTCACTGTCTGTGTTTAACAGTTCTGCTTAATATATTACAAGACAGAAATGTTAAGCAATAAACTAAATGGTAAATGAAAAAATATTATAGAAATAAAATATCAAATTGGTTTGTGAAAAATATTATAATGGGATTACAGAATTGAAAAGATGATATATAAAGATTAAAACAGGTTTATTTTTCAGCTTACGAAGTTCAAATTATTTTACAAAAATTATTGCCATTTCTGTGACTCCAAATGTAATATAAAGGTGGCGTTTACATGACTCTGCGCTCAACTAAAAACAGAAAACGTTTTGTGTGCTAGAGTCTGAAAATACTAACTTTTGAAAATGGATTTCAAAGTGCCAGTTTTTGAAAATTACCCATTGATTGTGTCTGCGTAAACTACAAAAATACTAATTTGCGAATGTGGTGACCATGCATATCACATGCTTAGTCTATATGCATGTGTGTGTTTCTTTACAAAGTGACATCGCCAGCTACTGGCCTGGCATGAATAATACATCCTTTGAGTCGTTTTCACAGATCAGTGTGAATGGGGAATTTTTTTTGGGTGATTCATAATGCTTTTTAGTTTAGTTTCGAATCTGAGAGCCTCAGCTCGAATAAGATTCCTAAAAACTGTGCATCATACACAATCGTGTCCAGCATTATTTTTGGTGTGCCGCTGAGAGCTCGGAGAGTTTGGGAGCTCTTATCTGTGTGTGCTGTATCTCTGGAGAACCACAAGGTAATCAAATCTGACCTTACACACACACACACACACACACACACACACACACTCTCACACACACACACACTCTCACACACACACACACGCGCACGCACGCACGCACGCACACACACACACACACACACACACACACAAAAACCTTGTGTACTTTCTGAGCTCAAGGCTGGTGTTTCTGCTCTGATGCATCACCGTCCTTCAGTTCATCTCAACAAACAGAAGACAGATAAAGTCGTCAGCCTCTGTTCATCTACTGAGACGTCTTTAAGAGAGCAGCATCTAACGCTGTTCCTCAGGTGGGGAGTGTGTGTTTGTGTTCCTCATCTCCAGACCATCAGACAGCGGCGTATGAATGTGCAGACGGCCATGCTGTGTGTGTGTCAGTGTCTATTATTTATATGCATCCCACTGCTTTAACAAAGCTCCGGCTCGGAGAGCATCACACACATACACACACATACACACGCTGAGCTGTCGCCGTGATAAACACACTGTATTCCTGAGCCCCATGAGCTCTTCTCATGCATACAGCGCGCTGCTCTCTTGCACGTGACTTACTGCTCCTCACCATCATGTGAGCTCTAAGTAGGACACAAGCTTTAGTGCGCACCATGTGTTGCGTCTGCACTCCCCATCGTCAAACTGAGGCTCATCTAAACAATGACGGATTGCTGTGGGTCCCCGTGGATGCCCCTCTCTGTGGGGACTGAGAGATGCATGTCACAATGACGTGGAATTGTGCTTCCTTCAATGCAAATGAGAGCGCGTACTAAACAAAACATGACAGTAGCCTCCGTTCTTAAAGCAAAGATTTCACAAGAAGGGGTAATACTTTTGTTTTTTGGGGTAACACTTTAGTATAGGGACCAATTCTCACTATTAACTAGTTGTTTATTAGCATGCCTATTATTGACATATTGGCTGTTTATTAATATTAAGTACATATTTTGCACGACCATATTTTACATCCCTAATCCTACCCAATAGCTAAATTTAACAACTATCTTACTAATGATTAATGAGCAGCAAATTAAGAGTTTATTGAGGGAAAAGTCATAGTTAATGGTTTGTTAATAGTGAGAATTGGACTTTAAAGCTGCAGTCCATAAGTTTTGCCTCTTTGTCGCCATCTATGTTTGAAAACCTGGAACTGCAGTTATTTGTGTAATTATGTTCATTATGTGGGTTGTGCTCGGCGGATGAATCTAATGTTTTTTTTTTAAAGCTGCAGTCCGTAAGTTTTGCCTCTTTGTCGCCATCTATGTTTGAAAACCTGGAACTGCAGTTATTTGTGCAATAATGTTCATTACGTGGGTTGTGCTCGCGCGGATGAATCTAATGTTTTGAGGTGAATGTGTGGCAGTCAGTCACGCACCGGTGTGGATACTGTACTCAGGAATCACTGATTAGTCTATGTCTGGGAATAATGTCCCAAATAACACTTTTCACCAGATATTGCCATCTGAACACAAGTCTGCCACGTTTGTTCTGACCAACTGAGAAAAAAAGCATTACAATAAATCACGCTAACTAATGGTGATTAAATCTAATGATCGGTTAGCTCATATCACATCTAACCATGCAAATTATTATTATACTTTATTCAGAAATTATTAATGTCAACAACATCAACATTGAGTGCCATCAAAATGATGTTTAATTATTCCAGCTGTTGTGAGAAACATTATTATAAGCTAACCGTGTGAATCGGGCTAAAGTAAGAGATAGTTTTAAACACTGGCTGGTTATGTACTTGCTCAAATATTGATTTCGGATAATGTTTAACCCAAAAAATGCAGCTTTAAAATAAAGTGACCCTTTTTTTACATTTGAATAATCTAAAATCAATTTTCCACGGTAACATACCTCTTTTGCAATGGAACGTTTTCATGAATGTTATAAGTTCTTTGTGGAACCATCAATGCCAATAAAAAACAAGATATATCGATAAACAGAAAACCCTAAAAGTACATATGAATTCAAAATAATGAAAATTATTAATTGCTATCACAACTAAATGTTTGTCGCATACAGCAAACGTTAAATCGATCGATTAACATCGTTTTTGATAAGCTGATCCATACATCACGCCTTTAAAATGATTACACGTAAAATTAAAATGACTAGCTAAATCAATTATTATAAGACCTGCTCAGTGATCTACAGATTATAGATATATTACAGATCAGCGTTTCTGCCTCTGTTTTTAATTGACACCCCTTCCAACTTTACTCAACCATTCATATCATCAGACTAGATTATGATATTTATTTCCACTTGAAGCACAGATTACACCACATATAGGAACTGTGCTGTGAGATGACAAGAACACACCGTGCACAACATACATAACTCTACAAGAGACAACAGTGAAGCACGACTAGCAGACTACAACGTGAAAGATGTTACAGGAGTTCTTCCACAACACTTCTCCTCATTTAAAGCTACAGTTCTCCTTCTACAGCCTGGTGCACCTTCATTACAGACTGAGAGCTGAGCTGATCAAGATCCTAACCCTAATTCTAGACCTAAATGTCATTTTCATGCATCTAAATGGTATTTCAGTGGGTTTGCATCCAGAGCACAGTCACTCCCCCCCAAGCCA
>CM050412.1:1451595-1491595 GCA_027564155.1 Gymnocypris eckloni scoliostomus
ATGTCCCCGATCACATGACCTTCCTCCCCGATGTCCCCGGTCACATGACCATCCCGCCCGATGTCCTCGATCACATGACCTTATCCTCCCCTGATGATCCTGGTCAGATGACTGTGCTGCACGATAAACCCGGTCACATGACCGTCCCCCCCGATGACCCGGTCACATGACCGTCCCGCCCGATGTCCCCGGTCACATGACCGTCCCGCCCGATGACCCCGGTCACATGACCGTCCCGCCCGATGACCCCGGTCACACCTCTGAACCCAGATTCGGTTAGCCTGTAATGTGGCTGTTGCATGGCAGAATTAGAGCCGGACACAATGTGAGACGTGTCTCTGCTGCTGCTGACTCACGCTATTACTAATGCCATAAATGTTACACAACGCTACATAAAGAGCCCACAGTTCAAACTTTATGAGGCCAAAGTCCACACTAAGAGGCCACTGCAGCAACAACCCATCATTAAACACTCGACAAGACTCCTCTTTATTACAGCTCCTTTTAGGTTTCACACTGTTCCAGGGTTATTATTATTATATTATTATTATTATTATAGGACTATTATTATAGTCCGGATAGTTTTTATTTCGCTGATATTTTAGTCGCCAATTTCAGTTCAGATTCAGAACGTTTTTCTTTTGAATAAATACTTCTTAATTTGTTTTATTTCCATAACTGCTTTGAAAATTAACATTAGGAATTAAAATGATTATTTTCTGCACTTTATATTTGAGTTCAGAACGCTGACATTAAGGTAACACTTTATTTTAAGGTCTAATTCTCACTATTAACTATCATGCATATTATTACCGCACTGGCTGTTTATTAGTACTTACAAAGCACATATTAATGTCCAATTCTGCATAAGCATATTTTAGATCCCTTAACCCGCCTATACCTAAACTTAACAGGTACCTTACTAACTCATAGTTAATAGTGAGAATTGGTCACGAAACCAAAGATTCATTTAATCAGACCACAGAAGAGACTCTATTTGGCATGCTAATGGTTCAGCTTAGTTTTAAACTAACTACCTTTTTTGTACCCCCCAGGTAGTTTTAGTTAATGATATTAATCCAGCACTTGTTCCAGCTGTATCTAAAATCCCCGAAGAGGCTGGGAATGAAATAATGTTGCAGACTAGTACATGACACTATAGAGATGCTGATATATATATATATACACACTGTACATATGCCAACGTGAAGACTGATGCAGCAAGAGAGATGCTTGAAGTCACATCTCCAATCAACAACAAACGGTCAGAGCAAGAGTTCCTCACACACACGTCAGCAGCTGTAGAGGCTTTAACTAGTTTAACTCGTCACTGAGTGAGTCCAGAGATCACGAGAGATTGACTGGGGTGTGTTTAGGGTGGCATTGTGTGCAGACGCTGCTTCTTACGTTCAGATAAGTGGTTTGTTGTTTGTATATGATGTTGTCATGGACGGACAGCAGACGTGTGTTTGAATCAAAGTCTAGTCAATGTTTGCAACACAGCTGAAATCAATACAGCACCTTTAAGATACTGTAGACTCGTTTGGAGAACAGGTTGCAGTTACAAAACACTGGAACAAGAGGAATAAGAGGAAAAACAGTATTGACGTGCCTTTGGATGTCAGAATCGAATACAGTTGACAAAGATACCGTTTGACGCTAAACACAGACGTTTAAACTCGCTACGATTACACCACTTTTAAAGAAGAAATTTGAACATGTGGAGTTCATAGGGGACATATTGTATTAGTCTTAAAGCATGACATATTATTTAAACCTTTAACATTTACACATTGTATCTCTCAAATGCAAGTTTATATCTTCTAGTTGAGACTTTATGACTCGATTATGGACCCAACAACAGTTATTTAGTCAGTTCTGAGGGGGGGGAAAGCGCTAAATATATTGCTATGTATTTAAAGTTAGTTTAATATGTTATATCCATTCAAATGAAAGCTTGAGAACATTTATGTATTTAAATAATTTCAATCAAACACTGGTGACACAGCCACTTGTGTCATTTTGAAGTAACACCACAGACTTTTTGCAAGTTACCGTAGTTACCAGAAAAGACACCACAGATACTAATAAAGTCAGAAATGTAGGTAAACTTAAGAAAATTAATAAGTAAGAAGGAATGTCCTCCCCATGCACCCCTCAGATCAGCCAGCACTGCAGTGACCTTTACACACAGGAAGTAGTCCAGATATAACCCCCCCCCTTGTCTTATCACTTGCTGTAACACCCCAGACATTAATTTTGGGGACACAACTTTTTTCTTAAACAAAACAAAATATTTTTTTTTGGGATTTAATAAAATTGCACATATTAAATCAAATCTATAACCACTGTATTTGTGTTAAAAATGTTATGTTGCAATTACATTCCATGATTCCTCTCTAAGGTACAGGAACGTGCATATTTTGTTACAAATGCAATCTCTCAAACTCAATTAAATACGTATTTTAAAACAAAAATGCAACTATTAGTAGTGCACAAATTGTGTTTACCCTACAGAATACAAAGATTTAATAATTTATTGATATTTAACGTTTATTTCAACTGTTGTAAAGTAGAGGGTCACCACTAGCCACCACAAATGAAGAATGACCAGTTGGTTTTCCTCATCACAACTGAGATATAATCTCGGAATTATGAGGAAAAAAAATCAGAATTATGAATATAAACTAAAATGACCTGCTGCTTCAAATCGGTCATGATAGGCTCCGCCCACAAACCCAGTCATCCAATCAGAAACCGTCTATGTTGTTCAGCTCAAACAGCATGCTGTCGAAATATGTTTACATGCCATTCATCATTTCATAACACCATCAGTCAATCATTTTAACCTCATGAAGGACAAACTGGTCAAACAGAGATAAATCAGTTCATTCTTACCATCTGCACACTACAGTAACATCTTCACTAATGCTCACACTGTATTAGGCCGAGATGAAACAGACCCCAGTGTCGTCTGAGGGGCATACAAGGGCCCTATGAAGTGAACTGGGCAGATCTGAACGCTCACACATTTACCCATCAGTCATTGCTCATCCCTCCAGCACTAAAGATATCTGACTCAAATAAAGAGTGTAAATGATTTTTATTGAGTTTTATTAGTCCCAGGTGTGGCTGTGGGTATGAAGTGTGTGAGATGAGACACTTACAGTACAACAATCATTTTATACATTGTGTTTTTGATATTTTGTACATTGTCTATTTTATACATTATCCCTTTTATTATCTGTGTCCTGTCTTGTCGCGGTCATTCTGTTGCACTGTGTATGAAATGAACAATAACACTGGTCTGGGCAGGCATCATTTATCCCAGTCGTTATGCCTTTGCATTGAATTTTGATCAGGCACAGAGCAGCCTTAACTCAGCTGTGTAAAGACACCTTTATAATATAAGCAAGTGTTGCAGATGTGGCCATTAAGAAAGCGCATCACAGGGAAAGGTCCCATGACCTGCCACAGCAAGACGCGGCCCGTAGACAAGATAACACATGAAGTACATTACCAGTGTTTTATTCTCAGTTATAGCGTGTACTGAAGCCAATAATATGACAGAGCTCACAAATGCATGAGAACCATATTTTTTAAGTATATTGTTTATGTACAGCTGAAAAAAATGAAATATTAATGATTCCGATATTAAGGTTTTTACATGCTTGTCATTGAAGTTTCAACTCACTTATATTGTGTTGTTATGTTGATAGGATTGTTTACATTTTAGTCTATTGAACACTACTAAGAATATGTTGTGTGCATGTGAGGCGGCGGCGACCGCTGTTATTCGTTCATTTATGGTCATATAAAACTGACAGTATTTCATTACACCACATTCAGTAGCGCTCAAACCACAATAATCAACGTATCAAAGCAACCCACACATTATTGCTTCACAATCATACACAACGTGTGCTTTTATCCAGAGACACTAAAGTCAAAAACAATCATCTCTCTAGCCATTATCGCCATCAATCGTCCCCAGGATCGCATGCAAACCATTGATTAACATCACAACATGTGCTTTTATCCAGAGTCACTAAAGTCAACAATCATCTAGCCATTATCGCCATCAATCGTCCCCAGGATCGCATGCAAACCATTGATTAACATCAGTCAGTCTGGCATTTCTTCATGTCTCACTGAATACTGAACAGACCGATACTGGCCACAGCCGTTCACAGCTCATGTGATGTTACAGAGAAAGCATCAACTAGCAGGTCTGAGCAAGCACAGCAAATCTGACCGAGAGGAGATCAATGGCGTCCAGGAGGCATCCGGAACAGATGCCCGAGTCACCTCAGCTGGCTCCTCTCGATGTCGAGGAGCAGCGTCTCTACTCTTGAGCTCCTCCCGAGTGACCGAGCTCCTCACCCTATCTCTAAGAAAGCGCCCAGACACCTTGCAGAGAAAGCTCATTTCGGCCGCCTGTATCCGGGATCTTGTCCTTTCGGTCATGACCCACAGCTCATGACCATAGGTGAGTGTAGGAACGTAGATTGACCGGTAAATCGAGAGCTCCGCCTTGCAGCTCAGCTCCTTCTTCACCACGACAGACCGGTACATCGACCGCATTACCGTTAACCGTCTTTCAATCACCCGTTCCATCCTTCCCTCACTCGTGAACAAGACCCCAAGATACTTAAACTCCTCCACATGCGGCAGGAGCTCTCCACCAACCTGAAGTGGGCAAGCCACCTTTTTCCGACTGCACAAGTGAATACCTAAAACTACTATAAAAGCCAAAACAATGTGCATTAACTAACATAACTATAAGGTATTTTCAGTCAAGTGTGATTTAATTCATCTCTCAAGCATGAGTGTATAATCAACCAGAAGCACCACAACGACCCAGTGTTACTTTAGATACTATTATAGTTTTCATTCATATATTTAAATAATATATATATTTTCTGATTTAGTTTGAATTGTATTGATTTTTGTGAAAAAAACAACAACATTTGTTTCAATTTTAGTATATCATGTATATAAGTGAATACAAATAAGAACTGTTGGCTTGGCAACTAGGGGAAATAAAATAAGTTTAATTTCAGTAATAACATGTTTATGGCTTCAGCTGCAGGTTTTACATTGCATTTAGCAGGTTTTTATATGAAATAAATAAATAACAACTCATTCTCATTAATTCATAACTACATGTCTACTATCTCTCAGTAGGGTAGGCTCATGTTAGTAGATAAAGTTTCTCAGTCAGTATTTTGTGGATCCATCAATATAAAGTGTTAGCAGATATTAAGTCTACTAATAGACTATCAAAATAAAAAAATGTAGTTTTGAAATGATACATTGGATAAAGACTATTAATAATACCAAGGCATCAGTAAATGTCTACATTATCTTTATATTACAAAGGCTGCTAGACAGATGTCTCTATATATTCTCGTGAGTTGTGCAAAATGCAAATATACAAGCCAATATCTGGTGGAAATATGGAAGGTCAAATGAATTTGTATGCAGATGATATATTGTTGCATCTTCGAGATCCAGTTAATTCATTACCGGAACCTTTGAAGATTCCATTCACAGATTTCTGATGATACTATAAACTGGAAATACTGCAGTCATGGATCCTCCATCTCAATCCTTATTCTCATTAACTGTTGAGATCCCGTATTAATGGAAATGAGTTATGATTGAAGACGTGGACTCTTTCTTTAATAGGGCGAATAGCAAATGTCAAAATGAAAATCAGATAAAAAAAAAAATTATGATTCCATTTGAGCTCTCGTTTTAAATGCTTCCAATCTTTAAATTCAGTTTAATCTGGATTTTACTGCAAGAAAGTTACGATTAGTTTGTCTACTTTACAAAAAAATTAAAATAATTATGTACTATATGGCAAATCAATTACAATTTCTTATACATATGAATTCAGATAATGAGGCTTGGGTGGACATGACTGTGAGGATATTAAATTAGCTGATCTAACTCTTTTACTGGACTTCCATCATAAATAAAACTGTTTTAAGAATGATTAATTTCTTTAACTTCTCGGTGGAAAATCAAAATAATTAATCTCCCTGCAATGGACCCATGTTAAACTCTCTTTATTTTCAATATAATGATTTAAAGTTGATCATAAAATCCTCTTTTTGAGTCAATGTGGCATAACTCATTTATTTAGTGATGACAGGTTCATTTCCATTAAAGATGTAACCGATAATTAAACCATGTCCCAGAATGTATTCACTATATACATATAAAGAATAATACTCACAGCACTGAAACTGTATTTGTGACTCAGATCAGAACACTTACACCATAAAAAAATGCTATTTAAATTATTAATCAGATCATTTGATGTATCTACATATTGAAGAATGGGACTTGTATTATGGGATATTTAATATATGGACACAAGTTGTAAATAACTTTTTTTATGATTAATATTGACATGATTTTGCACAGAGTATATATTACACAATATAAATGTGTTTGGCCGTTTGTGTTCAATGTAATCTTGGTACAACACTCTTTATGGTATCATACTCCTGATCAGAATTATTATAGTTATAGAGAAATTGCACATGGTTTTAATATAGAAATACCTTAACCTCATTCGTGCTGTTTATTAGGATTATGCTTCGAGATGGATGTAAAATTGGTTTACACTGCTCTAATTATAGCTGAAAAAAGCTGTTCTCCAACAGTGTGAAACTAAGCACTCGTTAAATATGAATCATTAGATCACAAGAGCATGCGATCATATCTGGGATTGTGCTCGGCTCTAATACATTGGTTTGGATTAGAGTGATTAATGCATGCATGGATGCTTTTTTACTTCTTTTTATGTGAAAATAATATAAAGTTAAGTCTTTATATTCCTTCATTTATGCATTTTTAATTATATAAATCACAAAACTGACATCACGTGTGCTGTATATTGGTATTTGTATGCTTTTTTTAATGTGTAGTGATGTTAAATATATAAAAAAATACATTTAAAAAATATATACTTAATGTTTTCAATCAACATTAATAATAATTTTTGAGCAAAATCATGATTTATATGAAGATCATGTGACACTGAAGATCTGTAATGATGCTGAAAATACAGCACATCACAAAATAAATTACAGTTTAAAATATATGAAAATAGAAAACAGTTATTTAAAATATGAAAAATATTTAAAAATGTATTTTGATCAAATAAATGCAGATTTCTTTATAAAACATAAAACAATGCACTGTTCAAAAACGTCTAACTGTTAGTGTTGTGTGTGGATCATTATTGTCATTATCAATTAATATAGATTATTTAAATGTGTTTACATGCACTCATTTCTGACCATCAGAATGAACCCAATCCGATTCCCGGTTCTGAACGTGTTAATATGAACGTTAATAAACATGCACATGCACGATCATAGTGTTTACAAGCTTAATTAGTTCTTATATTAATCAGATTATTTCCAGATCAACTTTTAAAAGCGACTGAATCATCGCTCCATTATAGATTATTATTTTGGGTCTATTTTAGCTATGTACAGACAGCAAATACTATCTACTACATAGCATTTGTTGTGTTTAAAGATTACTGTGAAATGAATGAGCCACCCAAAGTGTCTTAAAACGGACTGAGTGACTCAGTGACCAGATCATTCTTTCAGATCTGTGAATTACACAATTAGAAAATGTGTTTGCAGTGATTATGATGTTTCCTACAAACACATGATGCAAGAGACAAAGCCTGACTGTATACTGAGTAGAGTACAAAACCTAAGAACAGCCCAGAGGGATTGAGACGAGAAGCAGAGGATCAACACTGACCTCTAGTGTCTTCATGTGCTTCTCACAAACCCTTGCATCAGGATCAACTCAGGGGAACAAAATAAGCCCAAATGTGTCCCTCAAAACGCAGTCTGAAGCAGCACGGGTATATTTGTACTAATAGCCAACAATACACTGTATGGGTCAAAACTATCAACTTTTCTTTTATGCCAAAAATCATTAGGATATTATGTAAATACCGTAAATATAGCTAAACTTAATTTTTGATTAGTAATACGCATTGCTAAGAATTCATTTGAACAACTTTAAAGATGATTTTCTCAATATTTAGATTTTTTGCACCCTCAGATTCCAGATTTTCAAATATTGTCCGATCATAACAAACCATACATCAATGGAATAATAATATTTATTCAGATTATGTATAAATCCATTTTTTATTGACTCTTATGACTGGTTTTGTGAAGCACTGGGACACAAATGATCTCTAAATCTAGAGACTACAGAACATGATGAGCTACTTTACAAATTATGTATACACACACATTACACACACACACACACACACACACACTAAACACACACTGAAAAACACAGAGACAGACGCCAGATAGACAGACAATAGACATCACACACACACACAAACACACACACAGACAGACAGACACACACACACACACACATACACAATCACAGACAGCAGACACACACATGATAGATTCACACAATGAGACACACACACACACACACACATGACAGACAGACAGACAGACAGACAGACAGACACACACACACACAGACACAGACAGACAGACAGACAGACACAGACAGACACACACACACACACACACACACACACACACACACACAGACAGACAGACACAGAGACACACACACACACACACACACACACACACACACACACACACACACACAGACAGACAGACACACACACACACACACACACACACACACACAGACACAGAGACACACACACACACACACACACACAGTCACACAGAGACACACACACACACACACACACACACACACACACACACACAGACAGACAGACAGACACACACACACACACACACACACACACAGACAGACAGACACAGAGACGCACACACACTTTATAATTTACAAAAACAAATAGCTTAATTAGAATATGTAAATATCTTGTCCTGAATACCTGCTGTTCTTCCTCAGTGCGAATGTCTCTCAAATCAAGATGCATTTACCCGACGGCAGAAGATGAGTCTTGCTTTTTCTGAAAGTGAGTTTATGACTAAACCTAACAAATATCTGCCAATAGTCTCATAGAGCTCAATTAAAACGATAGTCTGCTCCATTGACAGATGTTCTTGTTTTATGCACAGACTCAGGGGAGCAGATGGATTTTTTTTAATTTTGGGGTGGGGTTGGGGACAAACTGTCAGCGGGGGTGGGGTGGGACCAAACTGTCAGCGGGGGGTTTGTCGAAAGTGAAACTAAAAACACACAACCCCATGGCAACGACAACCGCGGAAACAAGCGAGGATGACACAAAAGCATATTCAAGCAAAGCCAGCATGTTGTGTAAAACAAAGCAAAATCAACGTTACTCTTCTATCAAAAAGAAAAAACACCACCTCGGAGCCCCATTCCCACTCTTTGAGTTCTCTCCACCGCTGGAAAACTGCTCCGATATTTACCTGATCATAACCCTTCTCTTTAATGTTTTGTTTCTCTGATATTCTCCTCTTATGTTTATCTGTCATCTCTCTCTATCAGTACAAGACACGCCCCCTTACTGCTGATTGGCTACAAGTGTGTTTTGTGACTCGGTCAGCGTTTTCGTATGTTGAAGGAGCGGCGGACCGGGCTAATGAACATAGCGGAAACCCTGATCAATCCTCTGTTTACCGATGGTGTCTTTCGTAGAGACAGTGAGGGGGACGGATCGGGTCACTATGAATCTGGGGCGGTCATGCCCCCCCCCGTCCCCAGTGCAATCTGTGCGCCTGCACAGACTAAAACAGACATAAATACTGGCAACATAAGGGGACTGCCATGTATTACGCAACACACACACACACAGAATGCTCTTCAAACAGCTTTTAATAACAGTGTCTATTTACACTAACTCCGCCCATCAGCGTGTGATTGGTCTGGTCAATATTACAAAAGACTGTTGAGCTTTTCAGCTCCAGTGGCGCGGTGTGTCATTATTTTGACCTGATCGACCCGGGTACGAACCCGCCTTTTCGTGAACTTTTTTCTCCATTTTCAAATCTCATATCGCATCGGAAAGGCATTTATTTTCAATACAAATGAAGGAAATAATCAAAAAGTTGAAAATCGGGTAGGTGTAGAGAGCGCTTTATTGTCCCAATAAGGTGGCATCCATTTAATAATTTGAATTAAAATTAAAATGTACCCTTAATAAGTTATTATTGCATACTTTTTTATAATGTATTATAATACTGAGGTGCAGATAATTGCCACTATTATCAAAAAGTAGTATAAATAGCAGAACATATTTCTATTTTAACCATGTAAATAGAATCTATGGCTATTATACACTTAGTGCAAATCGCCGCTGCCTTTTAATAATGAGCTCAGGTACTTACACAGTACACACGAGACATGCAATACTGTGCAAAAAGTCTAGTATTTTCACCAGCAAAAGTCTTTTAACAACTCACGATAAATAAATACTGTCCAGCATAAAGCACAGTTTTCAGTAACAGTGTAATACATAAAGAAGAGTTTTTAGTTCACGGGGAACAGCTGTAATTCAGCGTTTCCATATAAAGCGCCACCTAGTGTCAGTGAGTGGATTTACACAGACTCATATTGTCTGTGTGCGCTTTCTGTCTGGTCAAAAACGGACCGAATTTTGACCGGTTGAGGAAAAACAAGCGTATGTGGATTACACATTTAAACAATTCAGATAAGTTATCTAGAAGTATTTATGGAGCAGATAAAATACATAAAATAGTTTATTAACCAATTATCATTTTGACTTAACCCTTGCCTGCTGAAACAAACAATAGAACCCTGCCCCAAACACAATAGAAAATGTAATGGGTTTAATGGTTATACTGGGAATTGTATTGGTTTTAATGGAAGCTATAATGGTGTCAACTGGTATGTGATGGATTCTATTGGTGAGATGTTAAATTATATTGTAAAAATGCCCAATTTTGTAATGTTTTACTGGAAAAAGCTAATGGTTTATAATGGTATTTTAATGGAAACCATTGGAATTTATGTGATGGTTTATGTTGAGCTACTATTGGCATCCTTTCGTGCAGATACAAGTTGTAATGTTAAGTCTATGTTATGCATCTAAGTCATATTTTCATAGACAGGTTTTCATGTCTGTTATTTTCATAATGCAGTCTTCAGATTTTCCATTTTAGCTGCTGAAAATACTAGTGGCCTAAAACCTTCACACAGTACATTTATATACAAAACGATATGAACAACCCCCCCACTAAAACCTTTCAGAGTATAGATAGTAATAAAACTGCACCGCTTTTAAAAACATGCATTGAAATCTACAGACAAATAGATAAAGTGCAATAAATAATAAACGCTTAAATGTGCATTTTGGATGTTTTATTTGCACAAGCACAAAAAAAAAACACGTTATGGAAGCAAAATAGACAAACATCTCAAACAACAACAAAACAATGGTCTTTGCCTGTAGTGTCTCATCTTAACAAATACTCAATCAGTACTGTGGTATATTTGACAGTACTGTGGCATCACTATCTGATAGCATTACTGTACCACAGTAACAGGCTGAAATGAAAGAGTCTGCAAATGACCTGCAAACCTGAGCCCAAATACAAAGCAGGAACCTAGATGTGCTCTACAGCAGTGCTTCTGAACGGACTGTACTTCAGGATCCAGAAGTGAGGAGAGAGCAGACGTGATCTAAACAAACACAGGTGAATACTGTACATGACGAGTGTTTTTCTCCTCATTCAAAGACCGTGAGCCGCCCGTCCAGAAGCACTGGTTACTGATCTATCTGTGAGAGCATGCTGGTGGTTTACTCACTGAAGCTGATGCTCTTCTCTCGGTGGTAGTATCCATCTGCACTCTTTTTCTTCAGCATGGAGCACAGGTCCACTCTACACACGCATTCGTCTCCAAACACACGGCCCTTAAACTCAGAGAACAGCACCAGATCCAGCTTCTTAACGCCCTGTGAAGACACATGCACACGTCACACAGTAAGTCTAGAGCAAACAGATGGACTGGCGAGGGAAGAGAGAGTACAGCAGGGTGTAAACTCTGTCGTGGAACCTCAGCAGGAAGATTAGAGACCCGCCTCCTATCTGTGTCCTCCACATGAAGAAGAAGCATCCTCACTGTACTCACACACACACACACACACAGACACACACACACACACACACCACACACACACACACACACACACACAGAGACAGACACACACACACACACACACACACACACACACACACACACACACACACAGAGAGAGAGACACACACACACACACACACACACTGACACTCTCTCTCTCACACACACACACACACACAGAAGCCCTGAGACAGACACACAGTTACACAGCACAGACACACACAGACAGACTGAAGCCCTGAGACACACACACACTCTCTCTCTCTCACACTCACACACACACACACACACACACACACACACACACACACACACACACACACACACACTGAGAGACAGACACACACACACACACACACACACACACACACACACACACACACACACACACACACACACACACACACGTTTCTCTCTCTCACACACACACACACACACATACACATGAGACTGCCCTACAGTTACTCACACACACACACACACACACACACACACACACACACACACACACACACACACAAGCTCTCTCTCTCTCACACACACACACACACACACACACACACTCTCTCACACACACACACAGACAGACAGAGACAGACACACACACACACACACACACACACACTCTCTCTCTCACACACACACACACACACACACACACACACACACACACAGACAGACAGAGACAGACACACACACACACACACACAGAGACACACACACACACACACACACACACTCTCTCTCTTTCAGCCGCAGTCTCTTTGATTATATGGAGAAGAGAAGCGTGTACATTTGGTTAAACGTCTCCTGTTTGATAGAAAGAGGTTGAGGAGACTCTTTAAAGAGTCCGGTGGATTGTGGGAAGGTTAACGCTGTGTAATGCGTGTTAATTTGATTGTGATGGACTGATGAGAAGATCTGGCGTCAGGTCTCAGCCCTCAACGTCTGAACAGATAGCATTTTTAGGATTATTGGATGAATGCACAGTTCAAAAGAACAGCATTTATTTGAAAGTTAAACATTTTGTAAATGCATTCACTGTCACTTTTGATCAGTTTAATGCATCCTTGATGAATACAAATATTAATTTCCATTGCTTCCGTTATCAATTAAAATCGTACTGACCCCAAAAACTCGTAACGATGGTGTATTTAATCAATAGATGTCATGCACGTTATTCTCACTTATCAAAGCTGATATTTACCTGAATTATGCACACACCTGTGACTGCACAAATACAGGAACTTATTCAGTCTATTTATTTACAGATACACCATATTATTTGAAGGAAGAGTAGTTTGAGTAGCACAAATAAATAATTATCTATTCATCATTGTTGTTGTGTTGTGGTAAAAATCAGCTTTAATGCTTCAAGTCTCATTCAGCAGAAAGTGAAGAATCTGAACTCAGTTTATGTGAAAAGGAAAGAGTACGACCTCACCTGCTTGCGTAGTTTAGGTGCTTGAGAGAGTTTGAGGATCGTCAGATGAGGTTTGAATGCTTTGTCATCTCCAGACGCGATGCCTCGCTCCTCAAACGCCTTCCTGATGCTCTCTGGGTGGAGAGAAACAACAGACAGATGCATCCTGGGATAGTCTATTTACAGCCTCCGCGGCCAGGCCCGAGACTACTCCACTGTCCTCAATGTAAGACAAGACCATAATCAATACAGAGAGAGAGCTCTCAGAATCTCTCTGCATCTCAACCTTCAACACGCTTCACTGGGTTTACAGTAAGCACCTGAAACACTGTGCTCATGTAATTATCAGCCAGTGTTAGTTCCTCTTATCAATCTGATCAAGCCAATACTGAAATACTGGAAATGTCAACTCATTATGTTATGACAGCTGCAGACAGCTGTACAAATCTAACCGTGTGGGGGTCACACATTACAAATAACACGCGTTATTTACTCAAATTACTTTTTCAAATAAGTAATGCTCGTGTCCTTCAGCCTGAGGCTTATTCATTTCAGTTTTGTTGTGAAAGGGCCTTTACAGTCGCTAAAAATATTACTTTGGTGTTTTTTGTTATTAAAAAACAAATAAGCAAGCCCAGCCCAAGTGGCATAAAGGAACGACATTGCATTACTTTTAATAAAAAGCAATGCAATTAGTTATTTTTTATGGAGTAACGCAATACTGTAATGCATTACTTTTAAAAGTAACATTCCTGGTCACAGCAGGGTATGGTTGCACCAGCCATCCAGAAGACAACTGACTTAAACTGGAAAGTAAAGTCCACACAGCTGAGTCTTTAGCCATTTTCAAAACAAACAAATCTTTTTGCCAGCACCTGACCAACTAATACTAACACTTACCTATTCTATCCTATATAAATGAGACCCTTTCTGTGAAATCCAGGCTAAAGTCTCAAAATCTAATTCTGAGAAAACAAGCATCAAAGTTGGGTTTCAACCATTAATTTCACTATAATTTCGATTTTTGACATGGCCTTACTCAGTCAATATTAAAGATATGAAGGTTACATTTTCACAGAATGTTCTTTACCTTATAAAGATGATATTATGTAGAAAACAGTAAATCACAAACAAATCGACTTTAGCTGGGTTTTCACAGAGAGGGTCACATATATATAAAAATAATAAAAAAACTAGCTACGTGTACTGTGCTAGACTAACTGAGACTTGTCATGACACTTGTATACTGTTGCTCTCTCAATGGTCTGATTGCTTCTATTATTCTCCTCATTTGTACATTGCTTTGGATAAATGCATCTGCTAAATTATTAAATGTAAAATATAAAAGTGTGCAAACATCATCATCATCGTCATAAGTGAAAATGATATTTAAAGGACAAGAGCTTACTGATGCAATTCAATCAGACATTAACCATTACCCCTGGTCGGATGCTTCATCAAATATATATAAAGTTATATTTCGACTAGGTTTAATGGTGCAATGCAAAAAATATTTAGGCTAGTGAATAATTGATAACTTTTACCCTGCAAGCTGGTGCAATAGCTGGGTTGTGGATAAAAGCAATGGATGTGCAGATCCACTTCCAGAACAGAGCGAGCGTGACAACACCAACTCATGACTAACACACCAGTGTACAGGAGGATTATTCAGACATCAATGACTTCATATGCAGCTGCGCTATAAAGTCATGATGAAGCATTATGAAGATGCATTAGAATTTATTGACCATGATGCCTTGCAAACACAGACAACAGGACAGTCACATGACATTTGACATACCCCCATGTGTGTAATGCGATATTACTGTAATCCAAAAATTAAATATTAAATCAATGCATCTGAATTTTCATTCTTCACAAAAGAAGATATTTTGAAGGAAGCTGATGATGAAAACAGTTTGAAACTCTACTGGCTTCCACCATTAGGACAAAAAAAAAACTGAGACGTTCTGGAATGAAGGTGAGTAAAGGATGACAACAACTAAATATATATAGTATGTGTATTTGCATAATCAGCCACAATATTGCATTAATAATTAGCTATAAATGGTTTTGGATTTTTTCCCTCGAGCAATGTTGTGAGATGGGGGTGGGACTATCAGTCTGACTGACCAATGGCAGCCTGGCACATGATCTGAAGCATGAACACCGTGTACTGATGAGCGGATGCAGAGTGGTGTACCTGCCATGAGCGTGAGCGTGGTCAGATGCTCTCCGTCCGCGATCTGAATGAAAAACACTTCCTTTTTAAAGTGTCCGATCCCACAGAAGGGCAGGGTCAGCCTCCGGCCCCCCAGCAGTGCGTTCAGAGGAGACTCCAGCTCTGATAAAGTAGACGCAGCGCTGCACACAAACACCACAGTCAAGTCCTCACGCTTCTGCTGACACTAATCACAGATAATGAGAGCGAAGGCATGTCTGAATGACTGCTGTGGTGTGTGAGATGAATGCGCACGCAGCTCTGACAGATCAGTGTGTGTTCCTGGCCTCTAAAGACGATGATTCGAGTACAAAGACTGACCTGTTATAATAATAATACTATTATAAACTGAATCAACATTGAAGTGACTAAAGCTGAACTTAAAACAATATTTGCCCCTGGACTTGATTTTAGGGCATTTCTTTTAGCCCTGTGAGGGAAATTTTATAATTACATTATTAAATGTTTCTGTGTTGTTTTCTATGTCAAAAACTTCAATCTATCACAATGTTAAGCCACTGTTTCCGCAAATACAGAGCAGAAGGCAAAACTGATTAATGCAAATAGCATATAAATTAAAACCAAACTAATTAGAGTGTGAAGCTGCAATATCATGACTGTCGATTATTGCTTTTGATATTGTAATACAGTTTTTCTCGACTTCCACTGCTCCAGGTGTGTGTGTGTGTGTGTGTGTGTCCACTGCTCCAGGTGTGTGTGTCCACTGCTCCAGGTGTGTGTGTCCACTGCTCCAGGTGTGTGTGTGTGTGTCCACTGCTCCAGGTGTGTGTGTGTGTGTGTGTGTGTGTGTGTGTGTGTCCACTGCTCCAGGTTTGTGTGTGTGTGTGTGTGTCCACTGCTCCAGGTGTGTGTGTGTGTGTGTGTGTCCACTGCTCCAGGTGTGTGTGTGTGTGTGTGTGTCCACTGCTCCAGGTGTGTGTGTGTGTGTGTGTGTGTCCACTGCTCCAGGTGTGTGTGTCTCCACTGCTCCAGGTGTGTGTGTGTGTGTGTGTGCATGTTTATGTGGTTTATGAGGACACAAATTTGTATAGTGGCATGGGTATGACATAGGTATTACAAGGAGAAGGTGATTTATGAGGACATTTTCAGTGTCCCCATAATTCAAAATGCTTATAAATCATACAGAGTAAGTTTTTTGGGGGGAAAGTAGAAATGCACTGTCTCCTGTGAGGGCTAAGTTTAGGTGTAGGGCAATATCACATACAGCTTGTACAGTATAAAAACCATTACGCCTATGGAGAGTCCCGTAAACCATAAAACCAACATGTGTGTGTGTGTGTGTGTGTGTGTGTGTGTGTGTGTGTGTGTGTGTGTGTGTGTGTGTTCTCACAGATCCAGCTGCTCCTGAGTGCTCAGGTGGGTCACCAGTAGAGTGATGTGTAGCGTGCCCACAGGTATCAGTGCTCGGGACAGACGACAATCCTTCTCCAGCAGCAGCTTCTGCACCTCCTCCACCGCCTGCTTGATCTGAAACACAAAGAAACTTACTCACGGCTCACGACGTAATCCAGTACTGAAACAATACACTTTTCAAACGGAGGAGAAAACTTCCTATCTCTATTGTTATTAAAGAAGACAAGTGGCACGTTTGGATTTGATTATCTCTGCTGTGCATGATGCGGTCACAACCTACTCGTAACCTACTATTTTTGACAGGGACAGTGCACATTAATTAACAAAAACTGGAGTTAGACATCTGTAGTCCCTGGCCAGCATAACAGGCAAAGTAAATGTAAAAAATAATAATCATAGAATAATCACTATTATATTAAAAAAAGATTTAAAAGCTTGTTTTGACCTCATTGATTTGACTGTTTTTGAAGCTGCTGCCTCCGATCTGGACGAGCTCACAGAGACATCATATGGACAACTTCAGAGGAGACTCCAGCTCTGATAATGTAGACGAGCTGCACTGCACAAACACCACAGTCAAGTCCTCACGCTTCTGCTGACACTAATCACAGATAATGAGAGCGAAGGCATGTCTGAATGACTGCTGTGGTGTGTGAGATGAATGCGCACGCAGCTCTGACAGATCAGTGTGTGTTCCTGGCCTCTAAAGACGATGATTCGAGTACAAAGACTGACCTGTTATAATAATAATACTATTATAAACTGAATCAACATTGAAGTGACTAAAGCTGAACTTAAAACAATATTTGCCCCTGGACTTGATTTTAGGGGCATTTCTTTTAGCCCTGTGAGGGGAAATTTTATAATTACATTATTAAATGTTTCTGTGTTGTTTTTCTATGTCAAAAACTTCAATCTATCACAATGTTAAGCCACTGTTTCCGCAAATACAGAGCAGAAGGCAAAAACTGATTAATGCAAATAGCATATAAATTAAAAACCAAACTAATTAGAGTGTGAAGCTGCAATATCATGACTGTCGATTATTGCTTTTGATATTGTAATACAGTTTTTCTCGACTTCCACTGCTCCAGGTGTGTGTGTGTGTGTGTGTGTGTCCACTGCTCCACCTCCTCCACCGCCTGCTTGATCTGAAACACAAAGAAACTTACTCACGGCTCACGACGTAATCCAGTACTGAAACAATACACTTTTCAAACGGAGGAGAAAACTTCCTATCTCTATTGTTATTAAAGAAGACAAGTGGCACGTTTGGATTTGATTATCTCTGCTGTGTATGATGCGGTCACAACCTACTCGTAACCTACAATTTTTGACAGGGACAGTGCACATTAATTAACAAAAACTAGAGTTAGACATCTGCAGACCCTGGCCAGCATAACAGGCAAAGTAAATATAAAAAATAATAATCATAGAATAATCACTATTATATTAAAAAAAGATTTAAAAGCTTGTTTTGACCTCATTGATTGGACTGTTTTTGAAGCTGCTGCAAACGATCTGGACGAGCTCACAGAGACATCATATAACAGTTTCTGTGAGGACATGTGCATTCCTACCAGGACTCATTTAACCTACAACAACGACAAACCATGGTTCACTGCAAAACTCAGACAGCTCCGTCAGGCCAAAGAAGATGCTTACAGGAAGAGGACAGAGTCTTGAATAAACAGGCCAAATACACACTGAAAATGAGATCAGAGCTGCAAAGAGGAATTATTCTGAATAAATAAGGATTCAATTATCTTCCAGTGACTCAGCATCAGTGTGGAAAGGTATGAAAGACATCACCAACTACAAGACACCATCCCCAGCACTGCGGAGAATCAACAACTGGAAGATGATCTGAATGAGTTCTACTGCAGGTTTGAAAAAACACCCCACACCCGCTCTGAACAACTCTCCATACAACCATTAACACCTCCAGCAACCCCCCTCTACCCCACACCGAACATAGGTGAAGCTGATGTGCGCCAGGTCTTCAGAATGAACAAGAGAAGGAAAGCACCAGGTCCAGACGGTGTGTCACCAGTCTGTGAAATCCTGTGCTGACCAGCTGACCTCAATCGTCACACAGATCTTCAACAGATCACTGGAACTGTGTGAAGTCGCTTCAAATGCTGCACCATCATCCCCATCCCAAAGAAACAGCAGCCAGTGAGGCTGGACAAATACACATCCAGCACCCGTACAACCAGCACTGGAGCTCCTCAGGGCTGTGTTCTCTCCCCACTGCTCTTCTCCCAGTACACCAATGACTGCACATCTAAAGACCCCTCTGTCAAGCTCCTGAAGTTTGCAGACGGCACCACACTGATCCGCCTCATCCAGGACGGTGACGAGTCTGCTTAAAGTCAGGAGGTTAAGGAGCTGTCTGTCTGATGCAGTCTTAACGACCTGGAGCTTAACACGCTCAAAACAGTGGAGATGATCATGGACTTCAGCAGAAACCTGTACACACATAATTGTCTATATTATATATTGTGTTTTTTTTGCTATATTGTACATTTGTATATTATTCTTTATTATCCTTGCCCTGTCATTCTGTTGCACTGTGGGGCTTCTGTCACTATAACACATTCCTCGTAGGTGTAAACATACCTGGCCAATATAGCTCATTCTCATAAATAATAATAATAAGATATCAGACGAATCATGCTAACACAGCACAGCTTCAGTTTAACAATGAAGGAACAGTTCTCTCATGCATGAGCTCCAGTGAAGCACTTCTTCTCTAGTCATTCCTCTTATGTACTTTGAGTGTTACTACTTTGCATTATACATTTATTAAATGATAAAAGACAGGATGAAAAGAAAGTAACTGACATCATAAGTATGTCACTCACAAACACCCAGATATTCAATAAATGGAGAAAAAACAGAGATTTTGCCTTATATTTGTGTATATGATATAACTAAGCAACATCTCAAAAGCAAGCTTGCAATTTTTTCTAAATATCTGCAAAACTTGCTTACGTGATACTGATTTTATACAACCATTCAACACACGTTATATTTAAAGTTAATATTGCGAATGTGATTTTAGACACAATGTTGTCAGCAATGAAACGATTCCACACGGTTCCTCAATATTCAAAATACTATTTTTAAAACATTAATCACTTCATGCAATTGTAAACGCATCTAAATGCCACTTCAGATGCCCTCTCTGCAGTGCAAAGCTCGTTTATACTGATTTCACCCCACTGGTAACAGCTCATTATAACTCAATTGATTGATTATATGTAAGAACTTGACATAAAGATGATGCATGCCTCTAATAAGACTAGAGAAAACTGTCCTTATGCAGGTCAAAACACTCTAGGAAGGCCTACACTAGCACACAAACAATGATCTGTATTCATAAACTCCCATAGATATTAGTTATGGTCAGTGTGGCACTACAGTAAGCTTGTACCTCGGGGTTTGTGATCGGCACAGAGATAAAGTAGTTGGGGCGAGCCGTCTCTTCTTCTTCTTCTCTCCATCTTCCTCATCCTCCACTCGACCGCTGTCTCCTCTCTTACGCTTCGTCTTTGTGCTGGAGACTGAAACACCATCCGAGTAATGAAGCAGCGTCATTCACTCCGCACAGAAACAGAAAGTGAATAAGACCGAACACAACTGTGCACTATCTCTAGGTGACTAATCTGAGGGACTCCAGGAAGTCGTAGAGTTGGTAAAATACACCACTCTTGCATTTCAACTTGCTGCAAGAGCAAAAGACTGAATGAGTATCAAGTGTTTCTACGACTTTGCAAAAGAGGGAAAACATTTGTTAGAGGAGAAAAATATGTGACCCTGGAGCACAAACGCAGTCATAAGTCGCTGGGGTATATTTGTAGCAATATCCAAAATTATACATTTTTATTTTATGCCAAAAATCATTAGGATATTAAGATCATGTTCCATGAAGATATTTTGTATCGTAAATATAATTTTGATTAGTAATATGCATTGCTAAGAACTTCATTTGAACAACTTTAAAGATGATTTTCTCAATATTTAGATTTTTTTGCATCCTCAGATTCCAGATTTACAAATATTGTCCAAACCATCACATCAATGGAAATATTATTTATTCAAATTTCCAAACATTATAACTGGATTTGTGGTCCAGGGACACATATGTCAAATGTGTGGTGACTTCCTCAGCCGTTGCTTTAGAAACACTGAGCTTTCTGTCATTTAATGCCAACGTAATATAAAAGTATGTTGTCATGAAATGAAAAAAAAAATACACTGCTAGATTTAATAACTGTGGAAACGTGTCACAGTCTGTAAATAGGCTCCATTGTCAGTCAAACGGATTATTATTAGTCATGTCATCGGGTTCAGTTCACTCACAATCACGCTGCTATTCAGCGGCTCATCTGAACTGATGCTGACTTTATCATTTATAGTGAAAACATTAGCATCAGAAACAGGAGCATGTTCACTGACTGTGAGCGCCATTGAGAAGCAATGCCAAAGCGCCCAACAAATGTTTAATTCATAGCATGTAGCCAGCTGGGACATTTGAATGCAGGAGCAGCTGCGGTACTGGGACGATCCAGGCAAACATCGTCCCTCCGCTCAGCAGTGTTTCACACAATGATTCCTCCGCCCGGAAGATGAGCCGAGTCGACAGGAGCCGCTTCACACCGCCGCTTCAAAGGTAAGTGAGCTCTGCTGTTGTTCTAGGAGCACGTGTGCACTCACTGGGCTCCTTCAAGACCTCTGTGTTCGTGAGGGGGAGCTCGGCCATCACGCTTTCTGCCTGCTTCTTCTTCTTCTTGCCTGACACTTTCTTTGCTCGTTTGACCTTCTTGACTGCTACAAAGAAAAGAACGAGAGCAAATAAGGACAGAAGCGTAACACATGATAGGTCAGACTCATAGACTGGACATCAAACCCAAACCAAATACTGTAGTACTGATGCAAACATTACTGCATGCTTGATTTCCAAACACCTGTTGAGTTGAGATGATTGGTTTTGCATGCACTGCACAAAACACAACTGCTCGCATATTTAGTGTGGCTGGAATTTTCTTTGGCTTTTCTTATAGTTGTGCTTTTAATTTTGGAAGAAATGCGACATATTCATGATGGCAGAAAAGGACGAGTTTGATAGGACACACGTGTTTTGACCTCAAACACAAAAGATGGAAAAAAAATCCTTCCCGCTTATTAAAATTAAAATATTGGGATATTTCAGACACTCCACCAAAAATCACATGCGAGATAAAAACTTACTGGAAAAAACAAGGCTTTTTATTTTTCAGTAAACCTTTATCTTGCATGTGATTTTTGGTGGAGCGTGCAGACCCCCCCCCAGTGAGTTTCTGGCTGTGTTTTATTCCCCATACCCCCCCATTAAAAGACTGATGAGTCTGTTTTTGCTGCCATTTCCATGATAACATGGCTTGCATGTATTATATAGCATTGAGTTCCCTCCAGTCTGAGACCCAATTAGGACCTACAATCACTTTTTGTGTGTTAAGCTTTATACCTCAACTAAAAATCTCCAAAACAACGCTGATTAATACACGCTGACCTCTAAAATTAATACAACTGTCAAAATACTATTTGCCACCGCTGTATATAAAGTTAGATAGTCTTATTACATGAGGCCTTGAGGTAAAGATATGTGTGCAGTAGTGAGCATGTCTCACCCTTGGTAGTGTTCTTCTGTTGTTGTGTGGACTCAGAGTTATTGTTGATCTCCTCCATGATGTGTGAGTGCTCTTCTGCATGTGTCTCATATGACTGAGATCTGACCCGCAGCTGAGTGCACGCGTGCTATAAAACACAAGAGCAGGCGCGTGACTGAGTGCTCGAGCGAACACACACGGTAGATGTCCAAACAAACAACACTATCGTGTCTGTGACAGCAAGTTATGTAGTGAACGTCGTAGGCGATTTAATCGGTAAATGATGTAATATAATAATCACGTAAAGAAGCTCTTGATCCTACAGTCCCGCGCTACAGGATCAGCTTTCATGATAAAAACAGACCAGTGTCAACAACATGACACACGTGGTACGGAAAGTCAGAGAGGACACGCGGTGCTCCATGAAAAAGCGCTTCGAAAAACAACGGTAATGATTTTAACACATAAATTCATATTATGACATAATTCATTCACTCTCGTGTAGTTTCAAACCTATTTTTTTTTTAATAAGATACACTGTATGGACAACAGTATTTGGACACCAATGACATCGCATTATAAATACACAGATTAATATGGAGTTGGAGGCTTTGGACTGTTTCTGTGGGATGTTTTGCTTTTTTGTCTGGTAGAGTATTTGTGAGGTCAGGCCCTGATGTTGAATGAGAAGACCAGGCTCACAGTTTTTGTTCAGGTTCATCACAAATGTGTTCAGTAATGTCTTCTTTCACTTGAACCCTAACCCAAACTCAGCCAAACATGTCTTCATGGACCTGGCTCTGTGCACCCAGGGGAAAAAGTGCACTTCCATTATTAAGTGCTCTATTTTTGCACACTAATTTTGTACTTAATATACTAAAAATGTATCTTTAGTAGTATTTAAGATAAATTAAAAGATCATCCAAGTGTACTCAACGGTGCTATTTTGGGACACCATGATGAATATGAACTGAAATGCACTTTTAACATATTATCTTTGTATTTAGTTACCCTCGAACCATCTTTCATACACTAGTACACTCAAGTTTACTTCAAGTGAAATTTTTAAATACAGAGATAATATGTTAAAAGTGCATTTAATTCATATTCATGGTGTCCCAAAATAGCACCGTTGAGTACACTTGGTTGATCTTAAGATTATCCTAAGAAGGATCTTTTTATTATTATTATTATTAGTGCATGGAAATAGAGCACTTTAAGTACATTATGGGATTAGTTTTTCACCTGTGCACTGGGGCACAGTCCAGCTGGGATAGAAAAGGGCCTTCCTTAAACTTCGGGGTTGGGGGTTCGAGTGGTTATGAATGAAACACATTTGTCCGTGTTTCACTACGTCTCGAATCACGCTCGCCGAAAGTGCTCGTTCGAGAAACTTCGTCTCGAGCAAGAGACTTTACGACATTCACAATTACATGATTTGACTGATTTTTATGTAGATAGGGCGACAGCACCGCATTTCAATAAATTAGCATTCATGTTTTCATAGCCGCTGGCCAAATTCTGAAACAAAACTAAAATGAAATCCTCTTTGAGAGCCCTCTTCGGGGCCCTTCGCAGCTTGGGGGAGGATCGGCTCTGGTCCCATACCATTATCCCTCCTCCAGCAAACTTTACAGTCAGCACAATGCAGTCAGGCAGGTGGCGTTCTCCAAACCCAGACTCATCCATCAGACGGTGACCGATCGCCCACAGAACAGGTTTCCACTGCTCCAGAGTCCAGTGTTTGCATGCTTTACTCCACTCCATCTGATGCTCGGCGGGGGTTTTGGTGATGTGAGGCTTGCATGGAGCTGCTCAATCTTCAGCTCTGGGATGAACAGATCGTTGGAGACTTTACATCACCTTGCTGCTGTTCCCAAACGCTCCCACTTTCCATTAACACCTCTCACAGTTGACCATGCAACATCTAGCAACTGACTCAGTGGTGACTTAAAGGTGGCCTTCCCATCACAGTGCCATTCTTGAATGCACTGAGCTCTTCTGAATAGTTTTTCACAGATGTGTGCAAATGCATGACTAGCTGCTTGATGTTATACAGGTCCTGTGGCAATGGGTCTGAATGAAACACATGCATAATCAATAATGTGAGGAGGTGTGTCTTATCAAATAATGCTTATCAAAATGCTATTTTTCATATAATGGAAGGGAACTGGTGCCATCAAGATCTATGACTTGTGCGCTGTATGTTAGGTCGTCTGAAGTCGTACGATGCTCCGTGTAAGAAACAGAGCAAAATTTAGGCCATCATTCACTCTTCCCTTTAATCTCACGTCTAATGCGGACTTCTGCATATTCAAACTAGGATGCTCAAAATAATTAAAATGCCCTTTTCTTTTGATTTTGTGGAGACGAATGACCTGACAAGTGGCTTGGCTCATGAATATTAATGACATAATTTGGCCCAGCAGGACCGACTGCAAAGCAGGCAGATGCTGGTAAGCGTTGGTCATAATTTTGGGTCATACTATTGTGAAGGCTTGGATTAATAATGAATATCATGTTCAGGCAACATCAGCGAGACCAAATGAATATTCATGAGCTAAGCCTATAAGTAGAAGCTGTATCTTTGTGTCTTATAATTATAATTAAACTTTACTTGTGCACAAATATGTCACTTTTGATGAGGACTTTATGATCTTTAAATAATATCAGACTTTAAATGCAAGATATTTAAGTATAGATCAAATACACTTCAGTATATCTTAATAATGCTAGCAACATGCTAATCATGCTAAAATCATGCTAGCAACATGCTAATCATGCTAAAATCATGCTAATCATGCTAAAATCATGCTAACAACATGCTAATCATGCTAAAATCATGCTAGCAAACATGCTATCAACAGGCTAATCATGCTGAAATCATGCTAGCAACATGCTAATAATGCTAGCAACATGCTAATAATGCTAAAATCATGCTAGCAACATGCTATCAACATGCTAGAAACATGCTAGCAACATGCTAATCATGCTAAAATAATGCTAGCAACATGCTAATAATGCTAGCAACATGCTAATCATGCTAGCAAACATGCTAATCATGCTAGCAACATGCTAATAATGCTAAAATCATGCTAGCAACATGCTAATCATGCTAGCAACATTCTATCAAAATGCTAGAAACATGCTAATAATTCTAACAACATGCTAGCAACATGCTAATCATGCTAAAATAATGCTAGCAACATGCTAATAATGCTAGCAACATGCTAATCATGCTAATCATGCTAGCAACATGCTAATCATGCTAAAATCATGCTAGCAACATGCTATCAACATGGTAGCAACATGCTAATCATGCTAGCAACATGCTAGCAACATGCTAATCATGCTAAAATCATGCTAGCAACATGTTAATCATGCTAAAATCATGCTAGCAACAATGCTATCAACATGCTAGCAACATGATAATCATGCTAGCAACATGCTAGCAACATGCTAATCATGCTAAAATCATGCTAGCAACATGCTAATCACGCTAGCAACATGCTAACAACATGCTAATAATGCTAGCAACATGCTAATAATGCTAGCAAACATGCTAATCATGCTAAAATCATGCTAGCAACATGCTAGTAACTTGCTAATCATGCTAGCAACATGCTAATCATGCTAAAATCATGCTAGCAACATGCTAATCATGCTAAAATCATGCTAGCAACATGCTAATCACGCTAGCAACATGCTAACAACATGCTAATAATGCTAAAATCATGCTAGCAACATGCTAGCAACATGCTAATCACGCTAGCAACATGCTAGCAACATGCTAGAAACATGCTAATCATGCTAACAACATGCTAGAAACATGCTAATCATGCTAGCAAAATGCTAGTCACATGCTAATCATGCTAGCAACATGCTAATCATGCTAAAATCAATCTAACCTGAGTAAGGTCACGCCAAAGATTGAAATTATAGTGGAATTAATGGTAGAAATCAAACTTTGATGCTTGTTTTCTCATAATTAGATTTTGAGACTTTAGCCTGGATTTCACAGAGAGGGTCACATTTGATTAAGTACATGAATATACAAATGTATTTGTAGTATACTTAGCATGCAATAAATGTATTTCAAATACATTTAAGTATATTTGTTTTTCACTAGGGTATGTGCATCCTGTGGGTAGATAAATATATACGTTTAGAATATATATAAAACCCCCATAGTCACTTCTGTTATTAATTTCTATATTATTTTATATGGTATTATATGTCAACAACAATATACCGTACATGCTATTCATGCATCTTTATTAAAACAACATATATTACAAATAATCTGTAAAAAAAAATTGAATAAATGCCTTTTGTAGTTAATTATATAATCAACACGCTTTAGGATGGACATGCCATATACGTCCAAAATGGTTTTACACATAAACATACATATTTGCACGGGCTGGATACATATGTTAAATTCAATTCAGTTCTATAAATAGCGCTTTTCACGATGCAAATTGTTGCAAAGCAGCTTCACAGGAAATTAATGTTTCTACGTTATATTCATCCGTGGTCTCACGTTGATGTCCATATGGCAGAAATGTACAGTAAATATCAAGCCGTTAGTTAATGTCATGTAATCAACATATATGTTTATACATGTAATTGTTCCAGTATAGAAAAAGGTTTCATATATGTTTTAACTTCATAACAATATACTTCATGTTTGGGGAACAACGAAACAGACGAAGCCGAAGCTGAAATCTGCGTATTGTTCAGTGTTTCTGGATGCTGTGAAAGCCTCGCTGATTTCACTGCTAACAATGCCTTTCTTGCTTGCATTTGTTGTCTTGTTTCCAGCCAAAATATCTAGAAATTATTCAATCAAGTAAAAATGATCGTCTTGTTTTCAGAGAAGTTGCTTGAAACAAGCTAAACAATCTGTTTTCTGTTTAAAATAACATTTATGCATTTATCAGACGCTTTTATCTCAAAGCGACTTATTCATGCTATATATATTTTGTCAGTACATGTGTTCCCTGGGAATCGAACCCACAACCTTTGCGCTGCTAACACAATGCTCTAACCGCTTAGCCACAGGAGCATAGTTTTGCTTGTTCTAAGCAAAAAACACTTAATTTTTACATGTCTAGAAAATCCTTCTTGATTTAAGAATGTCTAGATATTTTGGCTGGAAACAAGACAAGCATTTTTTGCAGTGAAACTCTTTGTTCTGAGCTTGAACCCAGCGAATGCTTTGGGAAGAAACGCACACAGCTTGTGATAACGCAGCTATTGTTTGCTGGAGAGTGGCTGTGTTCTGCTTCTCTCTCACACACCCTTGTTTGTGTTGTGTAACACTAGACCGCTGCTTGGGTTTCAGGCTGCGGAGGGCCAGGTTCACACAGCAAGGACCGGTTCGTCCGGGTGATACCGATGGCTGATGTTCAGCAGAGACGCTTCGGCTTGGAGTTAGAGGTAAGGGGGAGGACGGGGGGGGTGTTTAACAGGTTCAGGGCTTCAGTTACACACTATTCTCTCGTATCAATGTACTGTATAACAAAGCAAGAAACCTTTTTCATTTCCAGCAACCATGCAGAGTATTACAAAGCTCTGGTTCCACGGATGCCGTTTTGTCAGAGTTGTGCTGAACAAACATTTAAAGAATGACTCGATCGTCGTGTGACATACTGTATGACCTTTCTTTTCATGCCTTCACTGCGCATCGTGTTTTTAGTTCTGTGGAAATAACCAGGGTGCTTTCTGAAACATGATGATTTCCTCTGCTAATCTCTATTTTCATTTCCTTGGAAAACAAAAGGAGAGGTTTTGAATAATCAGCTAATGGCTGTTGGAATGTAAACAAATAATTCTGTAAGTTACTTTACTCGCAATATTCCCGAGGAAGTTGATATTTCAATAATTTACCAAAATATACTATATTGCCAAAAGTATTGGCACCCCTTCTAATGAAAGGTTTGACTACTTTAGTAATCTCCATGAGTACAGATCTTAATGTTTAACATATAATGATATTCTAGGGAATCTAATTGTATAGCAACAGTTTGGACTCTTTTCTATTCTAACATGACAGTGTCTCTGTGTATAAGACAAGAATCAAAGAGAAATGATGATTCAGTCAGTGTGGAAGAACTTGACTGGTCTGCAGAAAGCAGCTGAACACCTCTGGTGTGACTTTAAATGAGCCACAAACTCATCACCAAACACTAATGACTTGTACATATGGCTACCGTCATTTCATACACTTCAAAACTGATGCAACAGAGGTGGAAATACAATTTTTAAGTACATTAATTATGTTTCCATCTTTGTTGGCACAGTTTGGAAGTGCATTTTTCTCTTCTAAAGAAGGGGTGCCAGTACTTTTGTCCATATAATGAATGTACAAGTCATTAGTGTTTGGTGATGAGTTTTTGGCTCATTTAAAGTCACACACTGTGACTTTAAGAAAAGTTCTTCCACACTGACTGAATCATCATTTCTCTCCGATCCTTGTCTTATACACAGAGACACTGTCATGTTAGGATAGAAAAGGGTCCAAACTGTTGCTATAAAAAAGCACACAATTCCCTAGAATATCATTACATGCTTAAACATTAAGATCTGTACTCATGGAAATTACTAAAGTAGTCAAACCTGTTCAATAGAAGGGGGTGCCAATACTTTTGGCAATATAGTGTATATATGCAGTACAACTGGTATGCTCTAATATTTATAGAATCATTTCCAAAACTATAGCACTGTAGTAATCTTATTATGAATTGTTCTCCACGTCTCAGTGGCGTAATGTCTGAAGGTGCATGTGTTTATGTGTGTCCGAGGCCAAACTTAGCATCAAGAGGCTTTGAAAGCATCAGAGTCACTGTATCCTCCCTCCATCGCCGCATTGGTCAGCTGTCACATCAACAACACGCTATTTATACCCTGCAGGTATTAGCCCAGTTTGCTCCGAAGCGTCATTAGTTGTGCTGGGGAACGTCCGCAGCCGTCGGGCTCAGGAGGGTTATTTTGTTGGATATCTGGGCCAGGTGGAGGACAGTGATAATGCTGTAGCTGTAATCCGTTCGGTCATGCTCTGGGGTTTCAGCAGGAGTGATAGAGACGTTTTAAATGCTTCCAGGCTGAGTCAAGCAGAGTTATATCAGGATCATTGATTTCTTCCAGGTCATCAGATTCACCTCGGCACACAGGTACACACGCCCTGCTCACAATGTCATATCAAAATATGAGTACGCCTGGCCTAAACCTCTCTTTTCTCTTTCTTTCCATAAACCATGCGGATGGATTATGACCGTATTCTCCTCTGGACATCTGTTCATCCTCCGGTGAGTGGAAAGTTTTCTTCTGACACACTCTTCAAGTCTAGAGTTTATGTTTCTCATCATCTGATCTGTGGGCTTCTTCCTCAATGCTCTGGACTGGCGCTGTATGCCGTCACTGAGATTTATTGTTGTAAATATCAGAATGTAAAGTTGCATTGGTTTTCCGCTTGTGGAATATAAAATGTGTGTTTGCACAGGTTAAAGTGCGTGTGAACTGGAAGTCACAGTTGCCTTTACTTCAGTATTGTGATGTGTTTCTATATGAAATTGAATTTTGAATAGAAAGCTTGATTTTCATTACCTTGAATGGATTCATTGTTCACCACACGACTAGTGATGTGCATTAACAGAGTAAATCTGGTTAATTTTGATTGTATGCTGACTTTAATTAGACGTACAGCACACGGTGATGTGTGTTTTTGTTCATTCGTTGTTTTGGTTTGGGTAGTTTTGGAGGTTAACACACAGTACTGGTTCATTATGGGGTCTGTTTGTAGTCAGTTTTGTTTCTCATCTTTAACTCCTGGTGTGATAGTCTCACAGATCCTGACCTTCACGTCACTAAAGACGGTTACAGCGAAGCGCTTTAGCTTAGTTTATCAACTATGATGGTTCATTTGATGATGCTTACAGCTGTCGGTACACAGATTTCTTCAAATCTTCCACCAAAACCACTGCAGAAATTGCTCAAATAACCTGCGGATTGCATCTGAACATACTAACGGCCTTATAAAAATGACTGAATATGCCAGGACCTGAGAGTAAGCTAGTTCTCCTAATGATAACCCTGATCAGTACAGTCAGGGTTATGGACCCTTTTCACATTTCTGGGATTCTCAGGTCATCATAGTTGGTAAACTACTATAGTGATGAACGCAAGCTACAACTATATAATATAGATATATGTTGTGTTCTCATTTGCACCAATAGCAAAAGAAAAATCCATGATAGCATTTCAATGAATTTCCAAAAGAGGAAAGTGAACATAGAACGATTGAATGCGTAGAGAGAGAGATGTCAGATTTGTTAGAAACATGCAGACTAGTGTTAACTAGTTTTCTGTAATTTAATGTCAAGGCAAGAAAAAACACAAAGTATAGGGTCATGAATGGACATTAATTTTTTAATGAAAATCGTAAAAAAACGTCGATTTACAGTGTTAATAACTGTAGAAACGCAGCATCGCAGTTTGTGAACATGGAAAGGTCCATTACTATAAATATGCATGCTATTTAAGATGGTATGTACACCATCATCATTAAAGAAATGCAATGGTTTTTACTCAGTTTGGACGAGATCCCATGTTTATTTTACAGTTATAATAACTGCATGGTAAATAATAATAAAAAGTTACTTCAGTGCTCAAGTGAATAACTTGAGCTGCTGTTTTCTTCTCGTGCGGCTTTAAACAGATCCGCTAGTGCGCGCTGTTTCTCTTCGCCGTGATTCCTTTTGTCCGGAGTTCTGTAGTCAACGTCCTTATTAATAAACTACTCTCCGAGCCCGCCAATAGAACGCGAGGATTTTGAACAGACAGCGAGTCCCACCAATGACATCTCGAGTTCGATTTCCGCCAGCCAATCAACGCCACGCAGAGGCGGGCTTCGGCGCGATCGTAGAGGGGAGGATTTCGCATGTTTCACTACGTTGGCTCTACTCCCAGAAAGATTTCGGTGTGGGAATTTTCAATTTTACATTACTGAGGCTCTTTCACCGGAGACTACATCCTCAAAGTTTCGCTGAGCGCGTCTAGACTGAAAAAGGTACGGCATTTTGGCTGTTTTTAATCATATCAGCTGTGTTTGTGTGTATATTTCCTATAGGTGATTCTGCAAGGAGCTGCTTGAGGAGAACTTTATCACGAGCCGTTAACGTTAGTCTGATGTCACATCTTTCAAAACATAACGGCTATAATAACGTTATATATTAATACTGGAGTATGCTTCTTTCTGGCGGGCAGTGTTTGGGATGGTCACTCTGTGAATCTGTGTCTCGAATAAATCGTGTAAAGATGATTTACAGCCTGTCGTGGGTTATTCGCATTGCCGTGGTGTGTGGAAATGTCGTTAACCCGGTGTATGTAACGTTACAGTCCACTGGCGCTGTGTGATGTACGTTAAATGTGTGCGTTGCATATGTGACATATGGATACGCTCTATGTAACCCAAGCCAAATCCCATATGGCGTCTTTATGTAATGATATAATCTCCAGTCGTGATGTATACACCGATCACTGCTGTGCTGGCTGTCTGCTTCAACAGGTCTTTAACGTTACCCGCCCGAACTCGAACTGATTCACTCATCTGGATGTGACGCTGCGTAACATCAGCGCGTTTTCAAGCGACTGGGAGCCATTTAAATCATCTTAACGTGTTTTAGTTTGCCGTTAAAATTCAGTGGCACGTGGCTGGCGCGAGCTCTTAGTCCTGTGTGTGTGTGTGTGTGTGGTCACCTTTACACACCCCAGGACATCGCTGCGTGTCGTCCTTTGTCCGTTTTAACGCACGGAGTAAAACGTGAATGACGCGGCGCCATCTCCTGCAGCGTTGCGAGCGTTTCTCTGACGCCAGAGCTTCAGTCCTGATGTGCTCGTTTTATATCACACACTGCGAGCGACGCGACGAAAACCTCGTTTTATTCGCGTCGCACGCGAAAAAACGCCTCAAAACCTATTATTATTTTTCTCCACTCTATAAATGTAGTTGCCGCAAGCCTGTTAGTAATAATTTTGCCATCATAGTATTGGAGATTTGTCAAAATTCGCAAAAATGCTGGAACGCGCCAAAAATGCCTGAAGTGCGTTTCCGGTTATTTTACTCTGATGGCTTCATACTGTGTTTAAAGCTGTAGTAGGTTTACACGAGTTAAAAACAATAAAGATAGTAACTGTACAATGTCGGCAGACACCTTTGCATTTTTTGAAGGCCAGTCATAATTTATTAGTTAGTTGGATAGTTCCCCCAGAAATGAAATTCTGGCATATTTCCTTCACCCTCATATTGTTTCAAACCTATGAAATCATTTCTGAACACAAAATACATTTTGATGAATGTTAGTAACCAAACAACAACTTGTCCACACTGATACTATGGAAGTCAATGGCTACCGTCAACCGTTTGGTTACCCAGATTCTTAGAAATCTCTTCTTTTATGTTTAACAGAGGAAAGAAACAACACGAGGGTGAGTAAATGACAGACATGTATTTTCTGGGTGAACCGTCCCTGTTTGGGTTTCTGGACACAGCACTGGGTTTTTAGGGAAAATCCACTGCGATGTCAAACAGAGACTGAATGATACTCTTATCATACTGTACACTCAGTGCTTTCTTCTCAAAGTACATTTGATGCAGAGTGAGCACAGCCTGCGTTTTCCTGTGTGATCCACACTGCTGTTGTTAGGCCTGTTTTAATGTATGCATCGTGAAGTAGGCTTATCAACATGCATGTAAGTGTCAGTGTGGATCATGTGAAGTGTGTACATGCTAATATTTGACAAGAAACAGTTTCATTCCCATTGAACTGTCATAGGATTTCAGGGCTTGTTTTGACAATACGTGAACCGCTTAAAGCCGTGGCCAGCGCTGCAGGGATTAGCTTGTACTCCAGTGTCAGGTTTTGGTGGAGTATGGATCTCTATTGGATGAGCTGTGGAGGTTTCACTTCCGATTGGACAGTTTTCTGCTGGTCACTGAGTCCTTCAGTGTAGCTTTATCCCCAGACCATCTGTCAAAAGCGTGCAGCGTCTCTATCAGTGCACAACACAAACAGACATTTCACATCTTGTTTGTTGATCATCTTTACTTGTGTGTCAGCGTGTGCCGTGGTTTAAGTGTGAAAATTGTTTTAGTTTGCTAGCTTGTGTTTTGAATTTCTGAACAAAAGGTCTTATTTACGTTTGCATTGTAGTCATGTAACATTATGACTTACAAAGTAATTTATTTATTTAAGCATATTTGACCCATGTACAGTTGTTCACTGCGTTGGGGAGTTGCTCATGCCAGTCAATTATACCTTTTAGTTTAATAGCAATCACAAACACTGTGCTATATATATATATATATATATAGTTAATTTCATTTGATCTGCTTCAGGTTGTTGTTTCCACCCTTATAGCTTTGGGTTTGATGCGGTTACACACAGTATCATTTTCTTCTGATTGATAAGCATCTATGGCAGATATGCTGCTTTGTTTTGGTCTCCCACATGTCTCTCTGAAACACAAACCTATAGTTTCATCAGCGCATCACTCGAGCTGTTTTCATCCATGCTGCACATTTAAGTAAAGAGACATTTCATGAGTTTATTTCTTGATGGGAACATATTTGGAGAAATTGAGCATTCAATCACTTGCTCACCAATGGAATGGGTGCCGTCAGAAATGGTGACGTGACCGTTTTAAACCGTTGCTTCTGACTAAAATATGAGTCCATAATCCATAACAACGTTTTATCCAGTTAAAAAGTGCATCTGCTGTTGTCTCTCACATCAAAATCCAGCCACATGTTTGTTTCGAGCTGTTTTGTAAACGCTGCAGATTTCTCTCCTGATTCAGACCAGAACACGTTTTCACTGGAGGAAGTGTTATTCTAGATTATGAACTCGTGTTTGTGTTAAAAACATCGTAATGCTGGATTTGTTTCAGCTTTTGTCTTCTCCAGATGTTAACTGATGGACTGGAGCGATGTTTTTATCAGACTCTCATTCTGACGGCACCCATTCACTGCAGAGCATCCATTGCTGAGACACTGATGCAGTGACACATTTCTCCAAACCTGATGAAGAAACAAACTCATCTACATCTCGAATGGCCTTGAGGGTGTGGTCATGTTCATTTTCGTGTAAACTATCCCTTTAATATACAGATGTTTTCGGAGTTGGCTTGAAATGGTCAGGTGGCTGCATTGATGTTAGCAGTCAGTAGTAGGAGTTGTGGGTGTTTGTGGTCGTGATTTTGCAGTGCTCTGGGTCTCTTCCGCAGGAGTGAGTTGTTTTCCTGACGGTCCTTGTGTGTGTTACAGCTGACATCATCCTTTGACTAAACATTAACTCGATACTGTTCACCGCATCCAAGACAGATGCAGCGCTGCAGAGATACACGCCTGTTCATACAGACACAAACATCATAAACTAGAGCCCTGTGATTCCTGCAACGTCATAAAACTGACAGTTTCTGTGTCATAGAATTTGGCTAGAATTGTACGCTTCATCAAATGGTGATATAAACTAGTGTGTATGACTATTAAACACTGCAGTGTAAATGTGCATGTTGTGTGTTTGCTTTTCAATAGCAGCTGCCGTTGTCCACTTTAAGTGATCAAAGCAGTGCCTCCTCTCACACATCACTGCACTGAAGTGTTCTGCTGTTGTTTAATAAGATGGGTGGACATGGGGTGCGTTTCCTATCGGAGCGCCTCTGACTGTGCCCTCCTAATTCTGGGGCATGCTGGGACAGCGATTGCTTAACCATTCGGAAGGGTTGTGGGAATATCTATGTGAGAGCTACATCATGCAGCAAGACCAAACCAGTGAGAGTAAACGGTTTCTGGTTCTGAATCGGGTCACGGTAAATGTCATTACTGCATCGTCCCGTAAACTGAAACAGGGGTTTGCGTGAGAGCTGACAAACCGTCTGAATGACATTTCCAGCTCACTCAGCGACAGTAAGAGCATATCAAGAGCGGATCAGCTGTTCCTTTCAGACTGATTAGAAGGAGTGCGGAGGAACGGCCCGGGGGTTGGCCTGTTCCCAAGCGTAGTTAAAAATGGCTTATCCGCAGGGCGCCAATTTAGAGAGCCGACCTTTCACCTGAAGTCATTTGGATAAAATGCGCTGCTCTTCAAATCACGGTGCTTGATAGCAGTTGAAAGAGCTGTAGAGCGCTGCTGGATTTGTCTTGCAAATCTGTCTCTATGGGGAGCGATAACCAAATAGCTATAGGTGCAAATCCATTGTTACTAACCTGTGCTGAGAAGTAACCGATTACATGCAATCTTGATTATGTCATCAGATGCTAAAAAATAAGTACTTGTAATTAGAGTACATTACATTTTTAAATGCTCATAATCAGATTAGTTACTTTTTATTGATTACATTATATGTTATGACAGAACGAAACATGAAGATATTTTGAGCTTTCAGTAACCCCAGACCTTGTTTCAAGTGTTTAACGAAAACCCATTCAGAACCCATCGACACTGGAACTGGAAGTGTTCAAATGCAACTTGTTTCTGGGTTTTGATCTACAAAAACTCCTGCAGCTCTCTCCAGAACAGTGATAACATGATGATCGTGCTGTGTGTGTTCAGATCTGTTCTCCATCAGTGATTTCAGCAGATTCTCGGATGCAACGATGCCATTTTATTCAGAACTGATCCGATCCCGAAAATCAGAGTATCTGCCGATACCAATCCGATTAAAAAATCAAAATCAATGTAGAGTTTCTATACTTCTGTGTGATGACCTGATCATCTCTCTTTTGTGTGTTAAACACAGTCTGCTAAATATAGACTTAGTTTCAATAAAAAATCTATAATCATAATCCATGACAAAAATGCTATAGGTTAGTGGATAATCCAGTAGCAAAAGATGCTATGGAAAAGCATGGGTGCCGAATAATGTTATAAAATCTACACATTTAGTGAAACATCATTATTAAGTGTTAAAGTGAATAAGACTCATTCGTACCACTGGTCGCTCGTTTGCGACTCACGAGCACATGATTTGGTTGCAATATCTATTTATTTAGTTTACACTACAACATGGGATTAATCAGTGCATGCTGATGAGCTTTTATCATAGTTTAGTAATAGAAAACGAAAGTTGTTAACATTCAAGCCGTTCTTTTTCATCAGCAGTATTATTTGTGATTTGATTTTTGTGAACGAGAGTTCCTCTTTTGCTGTTATAAACCGTGGGCTTGTTAATCGCATTCGATATATCGCCCATTACCACTTTAAGATAATCATCTATTACCTCTTTCGTGAACATCCTCCTTCATAGCGTCATCAAAAAAATTCATTTCAGTTGACCAGTAAATAATATGTAACAGAGATTTGTTTTGTTTTGAGGGTGAGCTGGTTTATTTCTGCAGCTCCGTTTGGTGACGGTGTGGCAGAAAGGAAAGGTGTGTGTGTGTGTGTGTGTGTGTGTGTGTGTCTGTCTCTGTCTGTGTGTGTGTGTGTGTCTGTCTCTGTCTGTCTGTGTGTGTGTGTGTGTGTCTGTCTGTGTGTGTGTGTGTCTGTCTCTGTGTGTGTGTGTGTGTGTGTGTGTGTGTGTGTCTGTCTCTGTGTGTGTGTGTGTGTGTGTGTGTGTGTCTGTGTGTGTGTGTGTGTGTGTGTGTTCTGTGTGTGTGTGTGTGTGTGTGTGTGTGTCTCTGTGTGTGTGTGTGTCTCTGTCTGTCTGTGTGTGTGTGTGTGTGTGTGTGTCTGTCTCTGTGTGTGTGTGTGTGTGTGTCTGTGTCTGTGTGTGTGTGTGTGTGTGTGTGTCTCTGTGTGTGTGTGTGTGTGTGTGTGTGTCTGTGTGTGTGTGTGTGTGTGTGTGTGTGTGTGTGTGTGTGTCTCTGTGTGTGTGTGTGTGTGTGTGTGTCTCCTGCATCAGGAGAATCACTGCATCACATCAAACATTTGCAGAGAAGATGATTGAGATTCTGCAGAAATTATGAGTTCAAGATATTCATTAGGGCTGCCACTAACGACTAATTTTATTTAGATTAATCTATCGACTAATTTTTTCGATTAATCGATTAATCTAAACGATTAATTTCCCACAAAAAACTGCTATTTTATTAAACTATGTTATTAAACCAAATGAAATCCAAATATCTATGAAATCCCTTTTTAAAGCAAAAGTAAAGTGCAACATGGACTTATCTCATAGTCCAAATCACTGAAATCAAGTTATATAGTATATAATATATTAGTATATAACATATCCTCGTGTTCTAGTCTAATAATACAATTATAATCAAACAACACTTTTTAAAGGAGTATTTAGCAGAAATAGTATTTACCAGAATGTATTTAGGTGAGAAATGTCAATGTGCAGTAGTTAATATATATATATATATTATAATTTAAACACTTTTTTAAAATATAAAATCAATTAATTAGAGATACTTTTGATTAAGACAATTTAATGGAACCTTTAAAATGGAATCCAGAAAATAATGGAAAACTTAATTTAGTAAAGATAAAACTGTAAAACTCAATCAATTAGAATCAAGTTTTCTTGATTAATACAATTTAATTTAACCATTAAAACAGATTAAATGAAAATGAAAAAAAAAAATATTTGGAAATAAAACTGGTTTCATGGGTCCCTATAATTATAATAATTTTTTTGGTGGTAATAAAAGTGAACAACAGCTTTTAAAATGACTTAAAATGCATATATAATAGCAATGATGCAATAATAATTAGTTCAGATAAAGTATCAAAAGCAAGAAATCATATGGATTTATTGAACAAAACTTAAAATACATAATGCATAATAAACAATAGAGCTAAATGTAGATTACGCATGACAACAAAGGCCTGCTGGCTGCCTGAATTATTTCTACACTTTACTGCACGATCTAATCCTTGTTTAATATTTACCAAGCACCATTTAATTCAAATATCCACTTAATCTTTAATATTTGGCCATTTATTTAGGACATAAATGCTATAGCTGCTGTAATTAGATGAATATGTGGACATCAAAACGTGTAACTCGAGTGAGTGAGTGTTTGAGCTTTTATTTTGAAATCGCGATGTATCCTGTGTTTGTGTAGATTTATAAATTATTTACCGTACACATCTGATGAAATGGCGCATGTTGTGTTCCCAGATGAACGTTATAATAAACACAAACTCACAACACCATGCAGACTTGCAGATATGGAGCTTGAGACGCTCCACACGTGTAAATGATAACAGTTTCTGTGGAGCTACTGTGAAAGGAGCCGCTGTGTGAAGCACGCACTTAACCTGCATCCATGTAAATAATTAATGCGCATACTGTATTAGAACTGCGTCGCATATAATTATTTAATTAAATCATAACGTTTGTAAATTCTCAAGTATGCTTACTTATGGGTTTAATACATCATGCAGCCTTGGAAAACAGTCTAATAATATGTTTTATGGATTCTCGTATGTGAAATGCGCCACTTCCGGCGTGAGAAAATGAAGTCGACGATTTTTAAAAATCGACTAGTCCACGACGAATCGCAACAGCCCTACTATTCATTATATAATATTACATGCAATGATTTTTAATACTGAATCTGACATTACGATTTCGTTCTACTGTCTGAAAACGGCTCAGCAATCAGTGTCTTCATTCTGCTGACAGCCCTAGATTATAGATAGTAAGAAATACAAATCGAATCTGTTTTATAGGTTTACTGGACTAACGTCAGGGTCAGAAATGAGCCTTTACATTAATATTTAATATGACATTAACATTTAAATTGTTAGACTTTAACCGCAACAGGTGCAGTTGTAGTGTGCAGGGGCATTTTTGCCCCAATCTTGAATTTGGGGGGATTTTTATTCATTTATTTTAAAAACAAATTTAAATTTATTTTTGCCCCAAGCCCCAGTTCATTTCTCACTTTGACCTACATTAGTCCAACAGTGCATAGAAAAATGATGCAATAACAATTGCATTCAGACATTATTTTAATGCTTTTTGTATACTAATATTTTAATATTTTAAAACAAAATGTATTTTATTTGAAAGAAATGCTATCTTTTTTCTCTCTCTCTGTGTATAAATGTGCCTGAAAGCTGATATATAGCTGAAAAGGGATGATGATCATCATCATATTTGGGGGTTCTGGGCAACAAAACAAGCTATTTCTCAATCCCTGAAAATAAATTGGGTTTC